>CM069450.1:74450255-74766790 GCA_035610835.1 Ophiura sarsii | reverse complement strand
TAATCTAAAAACAAACTTACTGTCGAAAAATGTATCATCTGCGCAGCCAATTTATGTTGGCCGTTTTTTTCATGACTTTGGCCAAGCTTGGCCGATCTCAGATCGTCGTCTGCTTACATTATTATGATTATAGTGCCATCCCTTGACGGTTCGGAGCAATTGGTACATTACATGCATTAAGAGTTCAGTGTGTCACGTATAATTGTTGTCGCTTCAATTTATTATAGTAAATGACACATTAATAATATCACGATGCAAGTCTCAGTTCATTTGAAACAGTAAAGAACGTGACTTTTCTAGTTGTTTAATAAAAATTAGTTTAATGGCGTGGCTCCATCGAAAAATACACATTGCCTTCACTTGAATGACTTGACCTGTGTCTCGAGTTTTAGTGTTTCTATGTGATATTTGAAACAGTAAAGAACGTGACTCGAGTGTTAGTAACTTTGTCACATTAGCTTTAAAGGGCCACTTAGAGATCCTTCATGGAGGGAGCCCTCAATCTTTTCAGAAGTTGGGTTTTTCACATACGTAATGCTTTTATATGTACTAACTACCACCTAAAATTATAGAGCTTTATTTGTAGGTTAACACAAAAATCGCACGGTCAAAAAATTTCGCACACCAAAACAAATTGCACAGTCACAAAATCGCACAGTCAATCAGCACAGTCAACAACTTATGGACAATTATTATGACAGTTTTCATCAGTTTTTTCTATAACATTTTCTTTTTTACCAACTTGGTGCATAAATTTGTCAACTACATGTACACATTTGCCGACTACTTGTCTATTTGGATTACACCCCCTCCACACAAAAAACCCTCTAGCGACGTAGTTCCCCCGACTGACAGTAAGTTTTCCCCGAATATTTCAATAGTGTGTGTGGGGGGGGGGGGGGGGGGGGGGGGGTTAGGCCGCCCTGCCCCTTGCTTTGCGCACGCCACTGCAACAGAGCCCGACTAACCACAAATAAAACAGCACCGAGACAGCGGATCTTTACGTAAATCGCCACTCCCCGCTGTTGCTGGAGCTGGACAATGTTGTTAAGTTGACGTATCATGAAATCGCGTTTGGCATAAGAAGAAACACAACCCATTAATGACCATTAAACATTGTTGCCACCTGGTTACGAATGCCGTTATTTTGCGCGGATATATTTTCTTGCTCTCCGTGTATGTCACGATTATTCAACGTAAGGATGATGTTTATAAATGCAAATAAGGTCGCTCTAAATGCAACAACGAACAATACTCCTGGAATGGCATCAGATAGTAAGAACAATTCTGTACTCACATACGAAAAATCTTGGAAATACGGAGAAATGACCGAACTCTTCAGTTTTAGGAAGCAGCTCACACAGTCTATTGTTATTCGCTTTCGATCGTTTTCTTGGTCTACCCCGGCTACAGCAGTTCTCAACGCTAGCGGCGCTATCGGCATACAGACTGTGATAGATTTCAAAAATGATTACGCATTTTAAAATTGCTAGAATTATGGCATTTCAGAACAAGTATGCTAATTAAAACCTAGTGCCATACTTCCATGCATAAACAATGTATGATGTTATTCAAAGTTCATGGTTTGTGTTTACAATTAAGAAACTTAACTTATGTGATTCAGTTTTGTTAGTAAATAGGCCTATGTCTCCCTTAGTGCGGGATTCGGGTGTCTCCCTTAGCGCGGGATTCAGGTTGAAAGTACACCCTTTTAGTGAAATTGGCGATTTGATACCATTAACACGGGCCCGCGTTGCGTTGAAAAAGCACCCTGCAGTAAGCAAGCCTATTATTCACCAGTGTTATGCAAAATAACATTTTTGTATTGAGATTAAATAGGTTTGAATAATAGAATGAGTGCCTGTGTATCCAAGCAGATCTGAATAATAAAGATGTTTGTTACATGATTCGACAAATGTATATTGGCTATTTTTAAAACAAGACAGACGTCTATATGGCTGGGTGCGGCTTCAATTCATTCATGTTCATGGTCTTAAAATATCATGAAACGAGAAGTCCAGCAGAAGTCACCAGAGAGTTTACCATTCATTTCCCAAACACTCACGTCACATAGATTAGAAGTATAAATTGTGCCCCCTGCCCTCTATCGCCCTTAAAAAGTTATTGGAAGTCGCCAACATATTGGATTGACACCAAGGTTATATAACCACTTGCCAACAACATAGCAACCGTAGTCACTATGTTAATGAGTTGCTCACGGAGGTATTGATTCAGTAAGATTGTGTACATGCTATTGTAAATATCAGCCAATCGATATGACAATTGGACCCTTGTACGCGCTATTAAATCCTGCTGCTTAGCAGACTAAATATGCGCGCCAAATACAAATACATATAGAGTGCATAGGAATGTACATGCCCCTATAGTTTACCGTGAGACTGTGCATAGCTGTACATAGCTGTACATCAACCTACCTTTTCACGCCTAAGGTCATCTCAAAAGGTATACCTTGGTGTACATTTTTAACACATTGTTAGGCTGGTAAATACCACAGATGTGATATAAATGAAAAGCTTAAAGCACATTTCTACCACAACTTTTTCTGTAATTAAAACCACTCTCTTTGAGAAGTTTAGCCTGAAAGTACGAAGCTTCACTTAATTAGCATGTCATCGCTGCTCTCCTGCTCACTGTCTTTCATTGCAAATCGATGTGTATCCACAAATTACGCCAGCCGGTAGCCTGTATCACACTCTTCAAAGTATTGTGTACTTTTATGGATGTATACTTTATTCATTCATGAAATGTACGACGGAGGAGGTACAAACTTCCAACACCTAACAAACAACTGGGATGATCTTGTGCAGATGTTCATGCAATTCTATGTACCGTAGTAACGTTATTGGTGGATATTTTTTACCATAGCTTGGTCATTGACTTATTGAAATCGCCTGTTCATGATAGCAAGTGACCGTGCACGTTTGAAGGACCACTTTAGTTATCTATCAATCAATCACTTTAAATCACTTTTAAGTTAGTACTCGAATGATTAGTCAATTGTCATCTTATCTTGGAACAGACTCTACCAGACCCTAAACCAAAGATGAGGGCGTCTGATGAACGACTTGGCGTCGCACAGTATATGACCCGAGGGCATTCCTCTGAGTCTAAAAAGATCATGCGCGCGGCAACAACCAACCTTACTAACGCATTCGCAAGAGGTAGTTCATCAGAGTTCAGAATTTGACATCAAAGGCAATATTTTGTAGTGCCGTAAATTGGAGAAATCTACCTCTCCCCCGATGGTTGATAAATTCATGCCTGATGGATCAAGGTTCGGCATTACCACTGGATACTTCAGTTTGGTAAACCTCGACTACGAGTGAGCGAGAAAGTTTCAGGTTGATATGAAGTTGAAGAGAATCTTATTTCTTCCGGTATACAGGACTCTATTTATCTTCATATTGACTATGTTCCTGTGCTAAGTCATGTCTGCACCTATAAATGAATTGTTTGGTTGTCCCTCACCTCTCTATTGAATGAATGAATGAAACCGTGATTTATTAAGCGCATTTCCAAAAAACACGATCAATGCGCTGTACAGGAATTATATAATATAAAAGATTTGAAGAATATAATATAAAAATGTGAAAAAGGGTGCTTTTAAAAAAATATTTTAATTTTTATGATGGATTGTACACTGTATAACGAAAGGATACACTCTAAGAAAAAAGGGTTCCAAGTAGAACCTAAAAAGGTTCTTGAACTTGTCTTGTATGCAGAACCCGTTAAGGTTCTTGATGAGAATCTTTGCAATGAGTTCTTTCAAGAACCCTCTGAAAGGGTTCTAAATATAACCTAAAAAGTTTCTTCAGTTTTTTCCTGTATGCAGAACCTTTGAGGTTCTATCAAAAACCTTTCTGATAAGGTTCTATCAAGAACCCTCTGAAAGGATTCTGGAAAGAACCTAAAATGGTTCTTCAGTTTTGGCATGTATGCCGAACCCTAAAAGGTTCTATTAAATGGTGAAGAAACTGACTGTGAATCTGACTAGATATTATTTACAAAATACAGAATCAATGGTGTTTAATTAATAAAAGTCAACAAGTCAAAGTCTTAAGTCATTGATTATACTTGGTTATCATCATATCAATAAAGAAATAAAGTAGAAAGTAAATATTTGTAATTTTTTACACCGTTTACGTTTATTAAGGGGGGGGGGGGGAAAGTTAAAACTTAAGGAAGTTTTTTTTTTGGAATTTTGTGAGTGCTGTAATTATTGAACTATTAATCAAATGCATATTAAAGTATACATTTTTGGATGGGATTTGGGTCAGAGAATCCATCTTTTTGGCATCAATGTTGACCAAAAATGTTGATTTTTTTGAGAAAATCACAACAACAAAAAAATCACTTTTTTGACCATTTTTTGGGGGGGACAAGCTAACAAATTTATTTTTGAGTAAAAAATGCCCAAAATTGCTTGATTATACTAGTATTAAGACACTTATCTAGGAAACATTTCCTCATTTTTTCTTCTAAAGCCGTATTTTTGAAATTTTGACAAAAAATGGCCAAAAAAGGAAAAAATGCCACTTTTTTGGCACTTTTTGGTCAAAATTTCGAACAATACAAGTTTAGGTGAAAAAATGAGAGAATGGTCCCTATATAAGTGACATAACATTAGAATCAAGCAATTTTGGGCATTTTTTACTCAAAAATAATTACCAAACGCCCGCGAAAAAAAAATCACCAAAACGCACGCGAAAAATGGTCCTGGCGTCTCTGAACGTCCAGGTTCAACACAATATGTAAGTTGGATTTCTTATGGGAGGTTCAAAAGTTCAGTGCGTATTGTTTGAACAAGTTCATGTTTATGTGGTGGTGATGCCGTTTGTCGATAAAATTGAAATAGAATATACATTTTCTGAGCTCTAATTATGACCGTGAAAACTTTGATAGTAGTAATGCAAGAGTGATATAGTTGGGACAGCGGCACAAACTCAAGACGTTGCAGGAAGAATTCCAAACAGGAGATAACTATAGAGGATTTCATTATTTTCCGATCTTTTCTTCACTTACTGAAATTATACACTACTCAAAAGTGTGTTATAATAATATAATTGTTGTATAATTTTAAAGTATTCTCGAAAATTCATAATTAAAAGGGGTGGATGTGCTAAGTTGAAGTGCCAGGTTAGGGGGGAGGGGTCATAACTTTTTAGTATCTAGGAAAGGGGGTCATGTTTGTTTTGGTTGTCACATTCTTCCAGCTACCGCCCCCACACACACCCTCTTGTAGAAATAATGAACGGTCCCTAATGAGAAATATATGGGGATTGTTCTGCCATCAAAATATCTTGATGTGAAAAGAAAAATCATAGCCCCCCAAAAGTGATCGCAACATACACCTTTAAAAACAGGCAAAAAGGGGAGTTTGTTTCACATGCATTTGGCAAAAAAAGCTATAGTAATAATGTATTATTTGTGCATTTGTTTATTGTGTTTTTGCCCACTTGTCTTTTGGCCGCTTCGCAGTCAATTGTGTTTTTGTTTTTACAAGTACTAGCGGCGTACCCTCGCTACGCTCGGGTCCCCGCTAGATGGTTATGCCACATTACCTACCTCTGAAACCACATAAACCTTCTCATCACCCCCAAACCAGGTTGATTTATAACCATATCCCTTCTTAAGGCATTATAAACCCCCTCCCCCACCCCATTCAGGTTGTTTTATAACCATGTCCCTCCTAAACCATTTACCGTGGCTACTTTATTAACCCCTACCTCTCAAACCGCATCAAGTTAACCCTATCCTAAAACATTTCCCGTGGTTACGCTCGGGTCCCCGCTAGATGGTTAAACCACTACCTACCTCTGAAACCACATAAACCCCCTACAACACCCCCACCCCCAAACCAGGTTTATTTATAACCATATCCCTAGGCATTATAAACCCCCAATCAGGTTGATTTATAACCATATCCCTCCTAAACCATTTACCGTGTCTACTTATTAACCCTACCTCTCAACCCGCATCAAGTTAACCCTCGGTACTTAAACCACATAAACCCCCTACAATCGCCGCCCTCTGCAACTACACCAACCAGGTGGATTTATAATCATAACCCTCCCTAACCATTTCCCGCGGCTACTTCATTAACTCTTAACCCTATCCTAAAACATTTCCCTTGGTTTTACCCTCCCCCCTCCCCCATGCACACACCCAAACCAGTTTGATTTAATCACAACCCTCCCTAAACCATTTCCCGTGGCTACTTCATTAACCCGGCCTCGGTCCATCAAAATGGGAGAATACCATACAAAATGTTACCAAGCTATTTAAAAACAAGGCAGCTTTTCATAAAACCTTACAAATGAAAATTATGTATAATAAAATTATCAAAGCGCTTTAATTAACTGAAATTGAAATGAAAGTAACTATCAAATAATAGGGAACTCGCAACTCGCATGTGACAACTCGCAAATGTCACCTCGCATTTTTAACTCGCAACTCGCACATTTCAACTCGCAACTCGTAACTCGCAACTTGAACTCGGAAAATATAACTCGCAACTCGCACATTTCAACTCGCAACTTGCAACTCGCAACTCGAACTCGCACAATCCAACTCGCAACTCCCACATTTCAACACACAACTTGCAACTCGAACTCGCAACTCGCAACTCGCAACTCGCAACTAGCAACTAGCAACTCGCAACTCGCAACTCGCAACTCGCAACTCGCTACTCGCAACTCGCAACTCGCTACTCGCAACTCGCAACTCGCAACTCGCACATTATCCAAACCCCCTTGAACTCAATGTGTAACTCGAAGCCCACCTCGCTACATTAGTGATGCATATCAGCCTCACAATAGTGATAGCTAAGGCCTGCTACGGTACATCAGAAAATTAACCCCCTATAATACCTATAAAAGGGGTTTATCCTTGGTGTAAGACAGCACAGAATTTACCTAGCACAAGATCCATGTTATTGACAGATTAAAATATTATACAACTTTATTCCGTAATGGGGTCTTGACACTAGACTATGAATGTCTTACACCAAGGATACCGGTTCGTCGTAAAGGTATTGTCCACTTTGAATAGTTCTACTTGGATGACCTTGCACCCGATGACAGATGAAATAGCAACCTTGAAATATCCCCACAGGATCTGGCTGATATGAGTCCACCCGAGGTCAATCCCCGGGTCAGTTCAATTTTCGAGACGGTACATACATAATTCCCATTTGTATTTGTATTTCCAGTGTATAAGTGGAAGAAATTACAATGGATCGGAAGTTGTTGATTTGCATTGCTGTGGTAGTGGGGCTATTGGTACTTACCATAGCTATTGCCGTACCTGTTGCGCTAAAGAATAAAAGGCAAACTGCTATGTCACCTGTTGAGTTGGCCAAAAAGTGAATGTCTGAGACGCCTCTTATTGACGGGTATGTAAAAACAATGAAGCTTAATTGTAAGTATGTTAGGCCGTACTTTTGGAATATGTATAGGGCCTACATGACTGTATTGGTAGAGGGGTACATGGTCAGTGGATTACTAGTATTGGTCAGTGGAGTTAAGCCGTACATGGTCAGTGTATTTACTATTAGAGTCAAATACATGATACATGATAGACATGATACATGATAGTACATGATAGACGGTTTGGAAATCAGAACTAATGTTGACAAGTGGTTAGCACTAAATTGTTGAGCAAGTATTGATAAGGTGGTTGAAAAGTATGAATGCAGTTGAGTTACCTATATTGTATTTGCAGACTGATCACTGATGCAGTTATTATTTTTACAAATATATATTGTTTTGTGCCTCTAGTATTTCATTGAATAGTTTGCAATCGTTTCATTATTTTTCGTATATATATTTATTTAACTCCATGCCAACTTAAATTTAACTCTCAAATTTGCTGAAGTGAAGAGTGGTATGAGTGGTTATGATTGGCTCAAAACAAACTGAGAAGCCTCAGAGACAAACTAATAATGCATTGCAAGCCAAAAAACTCCCCAAAACACAAGTTCTTCAACATATTTATGACCGTATAATATCCGCAGCACTGGGTGTCAATCTAATACAACAGGGCCGTCAGAAGGGGGGGGGGGGGGGGGTGCGTTGGGTGCGGACGCACCCCCCTTGAAAATCTCTTCTTTTTTCCCCCTTTTTTTTTAGGGTAACATGTTGTTTTATGAATGGAAAATGGGGTCAACGATGGCAAGATACATGAAAATTGTGTCCTAAATTCGCTGTAATGCTCAGAGCTTCCGGGGGCTTCGCCCCCTGGACCCCCACCAGGGGCCCAACCGCGGGCCCCTGGACCCAGGGGTCGCATTCTGACGCGTCTGCGCGTCCTAGACCTCTCACTTTCTCATAGTGACGCGTCAGGTTTCATATTGGAAAGACTTGCGGGTCCCTATCAAAATTGAAGGGACCCCTTACATATGACGATGTATGGAAATGGAAACCTTAAGAAATTCTGTAAATTACATATCCATCCTTTGCTCACAATATAAATTCATTAAAACTGCTTGTAAAAAAGTAAAATTTTCAAATACCCAAACTTCAGGACCCTCAATTTCTTGGGGGACCCCTTAAATTTGTTTTTTGAAGTCCTACTGGGTCCTGAAAAATGTCATGGGACCTCTCACATTTTCACGCACCCCCCTTTCCGGTAAAAATCGTGAAAACGCACCCCCCTTTCCGGTAAAAAAATCGTGAAAACGCACCCCCCCCTTGGGCAAAAGTTGCTGACGGCCCTGATACAGCACATTCATTTTGGGGTTTTGTGGGTCTCCAATTGCCTTACTTTTCCCGAAAAAGGAGTGAGACTGAAAAAATAGAAGGTTGTAACAGACAAACCAATTCATCACACTTGTTGCTTTCTATGCGGGAGCAATTTTGGTAACTACTGGAATACTACTATTCGGTCAAATTCGTTATTACAATTCATGCCACAATGATGCCTCTTATGTTAAATCTTGATAGTCACTTTACGAGTTTCTGTATGATGTGCAAGAATAGTCAATCAGATGGGGACCGCTCTATAGTCCGACGAGTCTATAATACGACGCCTCTATATAGTACGAAGGTTCTATAGTACGACGCATTTAGATTCACCATTAGATAGTCCGAATCAGATAACAGGTTCTTAAATCCGAAAAGGGTTCCTTACGAAGGTTCTCTATTCCGAAAAAAGGTTAAAAAATCCGACGGTTTTATACTCCGAAAATGAAATAGTTTCTATGATCCGAATTTTTTGAAATGGTAAAAAAGGTTCTCTAGTCCGAAAAAAGAAAAGGTTCTATAGTACGGATATTAAAAAGGTTCTTTAATCAATATTCTGAAAGGTTCTATAGTCCAAAAACGGGAAAAGGGTTCTCTAATCCGAGAGTTAAAAAGGATCTCTAGTCCGAATTTTAAAAAAAAGGTTCTATAGTTCGAATTTTCAAAAGGGTTCTCTAATCCGAAAGGGTTTCACTGTTCTTTAATCTGAATCCGATTTTTTTCTCTCTATAATCCGAAATTTGAAATAGCTTACTTTGCAGTGCGCCCTCTAGAGATAACGAGAAAGCTCCTTTGGAAACATAATATAAAGAAGCTATATAAATAAGAATCGAATCGGAAAGTACTAGTATTAAGTGAATTAAAATTTAAAATGAATTTGTCGGATTAGAGGACCTTTTTACCCATTCGGACTATTGAACCTGTTTAAAGATTCGGACTAAAGAACCTTTTTTAAAAGAAGAAGCTTATTCATTATTCGGACTAAAGAACCTTTTTAAGTATTCGGATTACCGAACCTTTTTCAATAATCGGATTATAGGCTAGGCATGGTCATAGTATTCGGACTATAGAACCTTTTTCATGTTAGGATTATTGAACCTTTTTCCATTTTCGGACTATAGAACCTTCGCAATATAGAACCTTACTTATTTTCGGACTATAGAACATTGTTTTTTGACTATAGAACCGTCGGACTAGTGCTATAGAACTGCCGAACTATAGAACCGGTCGGACTATCGATATGTCACCAATCAGACAGTCAAACAGTATAAAATCAACTCTTAGACATGGAATTCCTTCATTTAGTCCTGCATATTGAAAGTCTCTCAGTCTTATGAAAAACAAATATGACTTTTGCAGTCACTTTTATTGTTTTGTAGTCAGAGAGAGAGCGAGAGAGAGATCTGAAAACGGTTACATTTGACCGATAGTTTTGTCTTTTAGAATTGGCGAAATGATGAGCGCTTTGGAGATATTTAGCTGTTTTTCATCCGTTTCCATCACAGTTAAGTATGGACATTAAGTTTTCACTGCATATCGAAAAGTACAACCAGTACGTCCTCAGATCAATTTACTATGAATTTGTAGCTGAGATTCAAAGCTACAGAATATATCATAAGACTGGCTTAGGATATATAATAGCAAAGTTATGAGGTAGGAGGTAGAACCTATTGAATGACCCTTGTATATATGCGAAGGCTCTAATCCAATAAATAGACCTAAAGCTAAATATATGCCTATTTTGAATATAATACCTATATTATGATATGCCATGATTTGTATTGTAAATAAAATAAAAAATGATTTCCTTTCTAGTCACAATGACTTACCAGGGAGATTAAAGCTATATCAAGACAATAAACTGCAGAGCTTTGATTTGAACCAACGTCAAACCTGGGAAATAACACACTCGGACATACCACGATTAAGAGCAGGAAAACTGGGAGCACAGGTATATATATATATATCTACCTATCTATAAATTACAATTTCATAGTCAGAGACTAGCATTTTGTTAGCCTGTTGAGTCAGGACTCATTTTGGACTGTGTGTCAGTGCATGGACCTACTATACTATGTGCATAGGCGTGCGCAGGATTTTTTTTACCCGGGCTTAAAAATAAATTTAATTGGTTCGCACCGATCCGCGGTAACGAGTCTGAGGGGGATGTGCCCTCGCAAAAAATGTCTATTTTAACACTAAAAAGTTTCAGAAAACGTTTATGAAGCCATCTTGTTGAAATTGAATAACACAAAATAAAAAATAATTCCCGCGGAGCGCGAAAAAAATTGGCTATTGTAAAAATAAAGGTTTAGAATAACTTTTCTGAAGCTATCTTGATAAGCTTGAATAATAAATAATCAGTGAAACTAATACGCGCGTAGCCCGCAATTTTTTTAATATTTTAAAAATAAAAAGGTCCAGAAAACGTTTCTGAAGCCATCTTGTTCATAAAGCCATTTTGTTTAAGCTTGAATAATAAAAAAAAATGAAACCAATTGGCTCGAAACGAGCAATAATGTCTAGTTTTCTAGCTAAAATCATAGATTTTACACAGAAAATCTATGCTAAAATGGTCCACAAAACGTTCTTGAAACATATTGCAACGTTGTTATAAAGCTGGAATAAACATTGAAAGCAATTCGCACGAAGCGCGCAAAAAAATGCTATTTTAACACTAAAAAGCTCCAGAAAAACGTTCCTGAGCGTACAAACTGTCACTTTTGTAAACTAAAATGGTCCAGATAAACGTACCATAAGCCATCTTATTATAACTTGAATAAAGAAACATTGAATCTAACTCGCGCGAAGCGCGCCAACATTTCTAGTTTTCCCCCTAAAATGGTCCAGAAAACGTTACTGAAACCATGTTGTCAAGCTTAATTAATAGCAATGGCGTAGGTTGTATGTGGTTGTTTTTTTTTGGGGGGGGGCATCGTCCCCACCGTGACAATGATGGGGGGAATCATAAAAATGGATTTATTTTTTTGGGGGGGGGGGGGGCATTGTCCCCACCGTGACAATGATGGGGGGAATCATAAAAATTGATTATTTTTTTTTGGGGGGGGAGCATCGTCCCCACCGTGACAATGATGGGTGATCACTCCCCGCTTGCACTGTCTATGCTCGTTACCCTTCCTCCTTATCTTCCTTTTTATTGTTTACTCTTTTACTCTTTTGCAAATTTGGGGGGGGGGGGGCTGTCTCCCTGGTTACGCCACTGGTGATTCAGAGGGCCGAGTTGTTGGGTTTTAACTTGCCTGGATGACCTAAAACTCTCCTTGCTATCAATATTTACTTTCGTTATAAAACACTCACATGGTGGTTCAGAGACGTAGACAAAAAGTGAGAGACACTAATAAAAGCTCCCGGCCTCTCCTTTTTCCTCCCCTCCTCCTCCCCTTCTCCTCCCCTCCTCCTCCCGGGCACTCAACTTTTTTTGGGGTAGGGGTGTGCCACCCAGGGTCTCAATTAGGGGGGCTACAAAACTGAACTGAGTGGATTTTATGACAAAAAATAGGGTCTTAGGAACTGATTTTTTTTCTTCAAAAAAGTAGGTCTTGAGAATTACTGGCCTATGGTTCAATTTTGATTAGCAAGAACGCAAATTTGCGGGTTTTTGGGGCTTAAGAACGCAAAATGTTCGAAGAATTGGGGTTTGGAACGCAAACGCGATTTTTGAATTTTCAATCAAATTGGAGTCTAAAGAACTGATGCAGGCTCAAAAGGGGTGTCATAAGAACTAGCAGCAGAGGGTGAAAAAGGGGGTCTTCAGCGCGGCACATACCTTATTATATCTATACCCTTTTTACAATGTCAGTGCCCCCCGGCTCCTTCAACCCCCCTCCCCCTCCCCTCCCCTCCCCTCCCCTCCCCTCCCCTCCCCTCCCCTCCCCTCCCCTCCCCTCCTGGTTGGTGTGCATGAAACTGCCAGTTACTAGTATAAACAATTAACTATTTTATAGATTTATTTATTTGTTTATTTATTTATTTATTTATTCATTTACAGTATTTATTATTTATCTATTCTTTTCTACTATAGTTCTGGGTGGCATATACGAGCTGTGATAGCCAATACAAAGACTCCATTCGTAATGTCTTGGATCAGATTGATGTCATAAATAGAATGTGCGATATGTACCCGGAAACTTTCGAGTTTGTCACAACTGCAGATGGTAATTATGACTGATTGTTTTGAGGTCGGTTTTTTTCTATCAAAATTGTTTATATATTAGGGAAGTAGGTTGGAAGAAACCCGGGGAAGAAACAATAGTTTATTTGTTTTTTTCCTCATAAAACGCTTGACTCTTAACTCACATGAGCCCAACCTTCAACTTTCAGACCATGTAAGTACTAAACAAATTATCTCATCTCTTTAAAGGTATCGAAGAGGCATTTCAAAATGGAAAGATAGCATCTCTGATCGGCGTAGAGGGCGGTCACAACATTGACAGCCATTTAGGTGTTCTGCGCATGCTCTACGATTTAGGTACCAGATACATGACGGTAACTCATAGTTGCAATACCCCTTGGTAAGTGACGTGAGAGATGAAACTACTTTATTAGGCGAGGTTATACCCGATGACAAAATGTTGCGCGCTGTGCAATAAAATAGCCATACAACAAGATATGTCAATATCGGTAATTTGCCTCGACACTATAGTTAAATCTGATGATGGGTTTAATTGGAAAATGTTTTGCAGCATTCCCGCACACAACTTCATTACAGACCACACACCATTTAAAAGGTGTATGTTCCGATCACTTTTTTGGGGGCTATGATTTTTTTTTTCACATCAAGATATTTTGATATCAGAAGAATCCCCATATTTTTCTCATTATGTCTATGAAATCTTAGGGTCCCGAAATGTTTCATTTAGAAATTACAGGCTAAAATGTGGTGAATTACTGCCAAAGGTGGTTAACCACCAACCAGTTTGTGTACTACTCAATGGGCAAATATGTTGTGACCTTGTGCTTTTAAAGAAAGAACCGTTGGAGTTATGTACGTATCTCAAACTTTGGAATGCTACATTTTTAAGGATGACCTTTCATGTAAAATAGAAAACATCAAGTTGAAAATCGGGCCAGCAATCGGAACATCTACCTTTAAGTATTAAAAGGATTAAAATTAAAAGGATTTACTTTTGCACCGCGTGCAAGATGTTGACATTCGGTATGGATACCTCGCATTTGTTAGGATTGGTTTCCTAAAATCGATCATATCTGTTGGGTTGACACGCTGTCGGCTGTTGATAACGGATCGTTTAATCATCTATTAAAACCCTAACCTTCTTGGAACCTACAAAACCCGACAGTGCTACAATATTGTACCGTGCGGCGGCCCGTCAATATCGTACCACGCTCAGCGCGTAGTTCAACTTGTGGAAAAAACTCAAGTGTTTTAACCTCACCCGTGTACCACAGTCGGTAGTGCATCAGACTTGCACGCACGCGGCCCGGGTTCTCATTTTGACCTGTTTTTCTCCCTGATAGTTTAATTCACAAAAACATCCATCCATGTCATGTCTTGGAACTGATTGATACCTCGCATTTGTTAGGATAAAGTTTATGCCGGTGTGAAATTTGTCGTGATCCACATATTTTTCAAGAAATGCATGGGAACATTATTGAATGCGCGCTGCTCCTCGTTTGATGTCCCATATCACCGTTGAAGTCTGATGTAATGATACCTCGAATGATGACTAAATGGTTCGGCCAAATGAATACAATGAACAAAGACGAGGGGCAGTGAACGCAATTGATACGTAAAACGTGCTATAGCAGAAGATCGTTAAATGCATTGATCATTGCATAGGCCTTATAGATATGACAGATACCAGATATATCTTTCTGCATAATTGTTTTGTGACATGCTGATGATATTTCTTCGGATATTTTTAGGGCTGATAATTGGCATGTCGATGAACCCGGCTATACTGCTGAATTTGATGGATTAACAGAGTTTGGGGAGGTAAATTTATGCTTTCAGTATTGCCTAGAATCTTAGATGATGTGCAGAGTTCGCCAATGGAAACTTATATTTGGTATCACAGCATGGAACATTTGGTATTAAAGTTTGTCCGAATCAAAACATTTAAAAGAAAGGGACACGGAAGATCCGGAAAGATAATGCACCACGGGCCTGCCCCCCCCCCCCCCTACACCACACACACACAAACCAACCAACCAAAAAAACCACCCCAAAACAACAACACAAAACAACAACAACAACAACAACAACAACAACAACAACGACAACAACAACAACAACAACAACCAACAAAACCAACAAAAAAACCTAAAGCACAACAACAACAAAACCGCGGAACAATCGAGGAAAACAAATAAATCACGAATAAACGAATATTGTGGGATACATAAAATGTTCAGACAGAAAAGTTGTCAAACAAAATAGGGGAAACATGACAACGTATCACCTTAATATACAATTAGTTATCTAAAATTCTGTTTGATTTTTTCAGAGAGTGATAAAAGAAATGAACCGTCTTGGAATGTTGGTGGATTTATCACACACGTCTAAAGCGCTGATGGAGGATGTTCTTGCTCTTCCTAATCAACCACCTGTTATCTACAGTCATTCTTCTGCTTTCTCTATCTGTGCGAGCTACAGGAATGTACAGGATGATGTCTTGCTGAAAATGGTATTATTGATTATTATGTAATGGGTGTCCCAAAAGCATGAAAAGTGTAAGGAAGTTCATGTTTAGTGTTTAAAGACAGCTATAATGAAATATTTCCATAGAACGTCTATATGAAGAGCTTTGTTGCAAATGGGCCACCAGACCACCCCGACATGTTACTCGTTTTGCATTAGTGAATTTGTATTGACAAGTCCATGGAATTAATCCAATTATTGTATGGCTGTGTTCATTACTGTTTCTATGACTTGGATTAGTGCATCCATGCACGCCAATTGAGGCACCAACGATACAAGCCACATTCCACATAATGAATAGCCATCCATTTAATAATGCAAAATGAGTAAAAAGGCAGAAGTGGATGTAGGTTCTTTGCAAAACAGCTCTTCATATATAAGATGTCACTGCTTAGATTATTTCATTCTGTCATCATTTCTAGAAAGAAAATAGAGGGATCGTCATGGTGAATTTCTACACCAAGTACCTCAATTGTCCACCAATGAATCAAACAGATGACATAAATCAGGCAACACTTTCACAAGTAGCAGGTAGGTATAGGGGGGAGCGGGTATTTCTTCATTTTGTGTATGAATCTCTCGGATGCATCTCTCTGTAGGCTATGATAAAACCATTCTGATCTTTTATCCAATTTCAAAACACAAATTAATTTGTATATGGATCACTTATAAACAGATGCCATCCTATAGCCCACCACTATCATATTTTTTGGCCAGAAGAAGAAGAGCATCCGACATTTTGAACGCGAGGAGAAACGCCGTGGTTTGGTCCGAGATTAATCAAAACAGTTTGGACCTGAGACGTGTCGTCGCAGGTTTGGACAATATCCTAAGATTTAGAGTAAAAACCTGGGGTGAAACATTTCATGAAAGTACACTACGTTTGATTATTTTTATTGTGTAGATCACATCGAGCATATCCGGGATATTTGCGGCATAGATTGTGTCGGAATCGGCTCTGATTACGACGGCGTTCAAACGTACGTATAAACATTCATTTTAACAGAATGATAAACCTGTTCTTCTGTATCGAAAAGTTTGCTTCCTGATTTTAGGGTATCCGTATTGTTCGGATTATTTGTATTTCCGGAAGAATAATTTCCTAAGGTTCAAATCAATATTCAACAAATGCCTTTATCGTCTTCACTGGAAGATAGTTCACTTGCAATTACAAGTTAATTCACGACAATATATGACTACGTATTTAAATTTACAATATTGTTTCATTCAATGTGCAATGTCTAGCGTACCAGACGGCCTAGAGGATACCTCAAAGTTCCCGGATTTGATAGCTCATCTTATAGAACGTGGTTGGGGGGAAAGTGGTATCAAGAAATTGTTGGGAGAGAATCTACTACGTGTCTTCAGGGCAGGTGAACAGGTATGTTAATCATCACTTCGTGGGCAACTTGCTTTAATGTTATTTCAAATACCTACAAAAGGTGTAGGACTATATCAATCTACAGATACAAACAGTTTCTGCGTGAATGATGTTTTGGATGTAATAAACTGTAATCATTTTCTAAACTATCCCGTTTTACAATGTTCAAAGAGTTTAGTATGATACATCAGGTATTTGATATTTTAAACAATTTTGAGAAATCAGACGATATTAATTTGACAAGTTTAACGGAGTCACTCAAAACATTTGAAGAGAACATACATTACAACGCATGAAATACTGGAATACTAATGCTATAACGATGGATCGCTTCCATCCCCAACACCTGCCAATGTCTTGGGATCCTGTATCTCCAATCCTGTATTTTGAGTATTTGATGCAAGGATAGTTTTCCGGAATTGCATGTTCGGATCGTTCCGTGCTTTGGTTGGATGAAAATTCGGTAACAAACTCATTCATGGGACATCCTGAAACAATGGCTTAACTGATCATCTTGGATAAGTTAATCGGCTTTTTATTGCTTGCCTTTTTGGAAGAAAATAGAATGTCCTTATTTAGATTTCTTCCATGCTTGATCATGTTGAAACATGTTGAAACTATACCGACTTCTGTGTTTTTATGTTGAACAACATCGAATCTTCAGTATGTCCTGGATTTTTATTTATTTGGACATACACTTTCAGAACAGTGGCTTCCGCTAACTTGGCGAATGCGTCCATAAAATAAAAAAACAATATGAAAACAGAACTTAAAGTAATATAAAAACAATTTACATAAGTATGGCAATAAGAATCATACAGATTCGAAAATATTTTATAAATGTAATGATATGCAATGTTAACACAATGAAACTATGTGCAATGTTTAAATTATGTGAACATGTATATATAACTGATAGTAATAAACCATAAAATAAAAAATAAAATAAGAATTATACAGAGCTAATAATAGTTGTACGTGAAGCCCTGTATGCACGTTTCAAATATGACTTATAAAACACATATGTACATATGATCGGCCGAGTGCATCAATGGTGGGTAGCTGAAGAATAGCGCTACCTCGCTAGTAACTGAGGAGTAACCTAAAATGTTGAGAGCGCCAATGCGGGGTAAGCTACTAGGCTAGTAATTGGCGGGTAATTTACACTAAATGTTATACCTGACCGGACCCAAGAGTAAGTTGGGGCATAACGTTTTATGCCACAAGTCAGTCGATTCTAGCAGTAGCGTAAATTTGTTGTGAACATTGGAGGGGATGATTCGCTGATGCTGAAGGACCAATTGCGCTTGCATGCCCAGTGGGTGTCTATTTGAAGTGGAATGTGACCCCTCATAAGCAGAAAGATTTTATATTTTTGAAAATCCATTACACATATGTACATATGATCGGCCGAGTGCATCAATGGTGGGTAGCTGAAGAATAGCGCTACCTCGCTAGTAACTGAGGAGTAACCTAAAATGTTGAGAGCGCCAATGCGGGGTAAACACTGGGTCATATTTTGACCAAAATGTACTAATTGTCCAAGGATCTTTAATAATGACTAAATAAATAAACTTATTATTGTTTTTATTAATTAAAAACTAATAAAGCCCAGTTTCAACATTATTGTGAGTGGAAGGGTAGAACTAGAAGAACGAAAAAAGAGAGCATATCGTGCCGTGCGTGATCTGGGGATCGAACCGGGGTTCTGCGGTTAACATGGTTAACAAGCGAAGGACTAGGTATCCACGCCACGGAAGTATTTGTGTTAAGAGATGTGTTATAATTGTATATAATTGTTTGCATCGGGTGCTTGAGTTTGTCATTAAAATTGTGCTTTTTGGTGCCATGTTTGTATGTGCCCCTCGCCCAAAATATGTTTGTAATGTCATGATAGTCCTTATTTTTGAAAAAGCGGTAAACAAACTTCGAAATTTTTGGCCATAAAATGGCATCATTTTTTTCCGGATCGTAGGCCGACTCCACGTGGTTCTTGATTTATATACACTCACCTATGACCTAGCGAGTGACGACACGTTTTTAATATTACGGAGGACCATCCACGTCAGAATTTTACAGTAAACTATAGGTTAACACTTGGCATATGCGCCAATTGATTTTGTAAGGGGACGATGCTGATTAATGTGGATATTTACCTCGCTAGTTGCTATTCTGGTGTTACTCGCCAATTATGGTCTAAGAATTACATCGTCAGTAAGTTATGCTACAGTTAGAGCATAACTACTACAGTGCAACAGAGCATAAATTTCCAAAAGTGCATGTTATTGCAGCTTTGGCTAAGATTGGTCATTCTAGTCCTCCCATACCTGATATTGAATGCCTCATGAACCATGTCCTAACCAAGAACAATTTCACTTTCATGGACAGGACCTACTTGCAGGTACATGGCACAGCTATGGGTACTAGGATGGCTCCGTCATGGGCCTGTCTTTTCATGTCTAGGCTGGAGGAACAATTGCTAGCTGAAGCACCTTGTCGACCTTGGATTTGGTTGCGGTACATCGATGACATATTCTTTGTCTGGACCAGTGATGAAAGCAGTCTCCTCACATTCATTGATCACATGAACTCATTTCACAGGACCATTAAGTTCACTTCTGACTACTCCCACCAACAGGCACACTTTCTTGATGTAACCATACAGAAAGCTGAGAATGGTATACTGTCTACAGATCTCTTCACCAAGCCTACAGATACGCACCAGTATCTCCATGCTTCAAGCTGCCACCCTCGCCATTGTAAGACTGGCATAGCATATAGTCAGGCTCTCCGTCTCCGACGTATTTGTTCTAACGAATCTAGATTCTCATATCATGCACAGAATTTGAAGAAGCATCTGGTTACCAGGGGTCACAGCTCCACCAAAGTCCAGCAAGCCATCAAGAAAGTCCACTCTCTCCCGAGAGCCACAGTCCTTCAGGAGAAGCCCAGAAACCAAGACCCCACCCCTAAGATTCCCCTTGTTACCACATTTCATCCTAACCTTCCTCCTCTACGTCACATCACCAACACTAACCACCACATTCTCCACACATCAGACCGTCTTCGCCGTGCAGTTCCTGACATACCCATCCTGGCCTACAGACGCCCTCGCAACCTTCGAGATATGTTAGTACGTGCTACCATTCCCCCATTAACTGATGATTCTCTCCCTACGCAGCATGGCACTTCTAAGTGCGAGTCGACCAGCAGGTGCGTCGTTTGCCGGGAACACATCAAGGAAGGTGATTCCTTCACCAGTCACACCACCCATGCCACCTACAAGACGAAGGGTCACATCACTTGCACAACATCTAATGTAATTTACCTCTTATCATGTAGAGTGTGTGGAGTCCAGTATGTTGGTGAGACCAAAAACTCACTGAAGAAGCGCTTCTATGGACACAGATCGACGGTCAACACCAATAAGCCACCTGTCGGACACCACTTTAACCTTCCCAACCACACTATGTCTGACATGATCTTACAGGGCATTGAATCTTTAGGCAGCCGTTCAGAAGTGGTACGTCTCAGTAGAGAGAAGCTATGGATGAAGCGTCTTCTCACTATTCAGCCCCATGGCCTAAACATCCAGGAAGGGAACGATTAGACTCAACACTTCCCCCCCCCCCCCCCCCCCCCCCATTGTATCTGATTAACCTATCACTTGTATTTTTTACCCATTTGTTTTTCTTCACTCCATTTTTCAATTTTTTACTTCTTGATATGTGTGATACTTTGTTTTCATTTTCAACATTATCTCCTATGCACAGTCATTTTCATCACTCGTTCCAGTGCTTTTCCATTATTTGTTACCATAGGCCTAGTCTCACTCCTACTTTGTTATTTATTGTTTTCTCATGCTTTCTCTCAGTCCTTTTACATTTCCATCTATTTCATTATTTATTTGCCAGCCATCAATCACCACTTTGGATTTTTTTATATCCCATTTGCCTTTTAATTCTTAATCTCCCCTTTGTCTATGTCATCCTTTTGTTACATTATCCACTTCATCAATCAGCTGTCAAGTTTGATATTCCTTACCCTATTCATCCATCTGTCACTTTGACCCCCACTGTGTTACATCACTTCCTGCCTATTGTTCCTCTGTCTATATATATGTTGTGTATGTTGTCTTCTGTCATTTAACCTTCGATAAAGATTCTGTTAGAATCGAAACGTCAGGTCCTCTTATATTTATTACATTTACTTACACAGGCTATTTTTGTGGATAAGCAGTTTGCATTCAGCTTTTATATTATATTACTTCATTTTCTGTTGCAGTATCCCTTACGGTGATCCTCCTTATCTACTCTGTATATTTGTCATATTGTTTATATCTGTCACCTGTAAATGTTTTACTTGTTTATTGTTTTACATCCTTCATGTCACATTATGTCTAACCCACTTTCTTTATTTCAGAATCTCCGGAAGCTTAAGCAGAAATCCCTTCGTTATTCTTTCCACAGAGACAACTACAGATTTTACTCACATGCCCGCATTATACCCACAGGTCTTCGACTCAATTGTACACCAGCACTGGGTACCCTACCGCCACAGTTACAGAGTGAGTGGAACAGAGTTTTATACAGTGCATCCATTCGTCTCATTAATATTCTGTCTGTACATTGTGAGTCTGCCCTAGACCATTTGAATGAGGATATTGTCAAGCTCCAACTTGAACTGGAGAATTGCTGCTCAGATGCTCAATTTTTACAGTTTACTAATGAAATAAATGGCTGTTTATCAAGACAGGGGACTGAACTCATGAACACAAGAAACAAGAAAGTATCTGGCCTGTTGGAGAAGCAGAAACGGCACAAGCACCGGCGGTTCAGGCGCCCACCTCCTCCTGAACCTGACCAGAACCAGCTGCATCCACTGTTATCTTCCACCTTATCTGATGCTGAACACAAACTTCTCTCTAGGGGCCTCAAATTCTGTCCCACTCCTCCTGATGTCAATCAAGTTGAGCTTAGCGAGGACCTTACTCAGTATTATCGGCGGATACGTCTCAAAGAATTTTTTCTTGATGCCCCACCATCTGTACCTGAGCCGTTCTACAAGAAGAGTACTTGGGTTCCTCCCAAGAACAGAGTCCCTGCCCTTGAGACTTATGTCCAAGTCGTTAGCACCCAGGTTAACAATTCTGAGCAAGTTTCCCGCAGATCTCATGACAACATCCCTAGGGAGGAACGCCAGGCACTGAATTCCATCAGGTTACGGACAGACATCATCATCAAGCCAGCAGACAAAGGGTCAGCAGTAGTTGTCATGGACCGACAGAAGTACATTGATGAAGCCATGCGTCATCTTGACAACCGCATTCATTATGCTGTTCTTGACTCTGATCCAACTAACACATTTTCTCAACAGATTCAGCATACCCTGGATGACATGCATCAGCGTCATGAGCTCTCTGACAAGGCCTTTGAGTTTCTATCTCCCAAAGATTGCAGTGCTGCCCGCTTCTACCTCCTTCCTAAGATCCATAAGCCGGGAAACCCAGGCAGACCCATCATCTCTGGCAATGGCTCCCCTACAGAGCATATATCCCTCTTTGTCGATAACTTCATCAAGCCTCTTGTTCCACAGGTTCCCTCCTATATCCATGACACCCCAGACTTTCTCAGGAAACTCGAAGCCATCAAGAACCAAGTTCCAAGCACCGCAATTATTGGCACATTTGATGTCAAGTCCCTCTATACCAACATTCCCCATCAGGAAGGCATAGAAGCAAGCCGTGCAGCTTTGGCTAAGATTGGTCATTCTAGTCCTCCCATACCTGATATTGAATGCCTCATGAACCATGTCCTAACCAAGAACAATTTCACTTTCATGGACAGGACCTACTTGCAGGTACATGGCACAGCTATGGGTACTAGGATGGCTCCGTCATGGGCCTGTCTTTTCATGTCTAGGCTGGAGGAACAATTGCTAGCTGAAGCACCTTGTCGACCTTGGATTTGGTTGCGGTACATCGATGACATATTCTTTGTCTGGACCAGTGATGAAAGCAGTCTCCTCACATTCATTGATCACATGAACTCATTTCACAGGACCATTAAGTTCACTTCTGACTACTCCCACCAACAGGCACACTTTCTTGATGTAACCATACAGAAAGCTGAGAATGGTATACTGTCTACAGATCTCTTCACCAAGCCTACAGATACGCACCAGTATCTCCATGCTTCAAGCTGCCACCCTCGCCATTGTAAGACTGGCATAGCATATAGTCAGGCTCTCCGTCTCCGACGTATTTGTTCTAACGAATCTAGATTCTCATATCATGCACAGAATTTGAAGAAGCATCTGGTTACCAGGGGTCACAGCTCCACCAAAGTCCAGCAAGCCATCAAGAAAGTCCACTCTCTCCCGAGAGCCACAGTCCTTCAGGAGAAGCCCAGAAACCAAGACCCCACCCCTAAGATTCCCCTTGTTACTACATTTCATCCTAACCTTCCTCCTCTACGTCACATCACCAACACTAACCACCACATTCTCCACACATCAGACCGTCTTCGCCGTGCAGTTCCTGACATACCCATCCTGGCCTACAGACGCCCTCGCAACCTTCGAGATATGTTAGTACGTGCTACCATTCCCCCATTAACTGATGATTCTCTCCCTACGCAGCATGGCACTTCTAAGTGCGAGTCGACCAGCAGGTGCGTCGTTTGCCGGGAACACATCAAGGAAGGTGATTCCTTCACCAGTCACACCACCCATGCCACCTACAAGACGAAGGGTCACATCACTTGCACAACATCTAATGTAATTTACCTCTTATCATGTAGAGTGTGTGGAGTCCAGTATGTTGGTGAGACCAAAAACTCATTGAAGAAGCGCTTCTATGGACACAGATCGACGGTCAACACCAATAAGCCACCTGTCGGACACCACTTTAACCTTCCCAACCACACTATGTCTGACATGATCTTACAGGGCATTGAATCTTTAGGCAGCCGTTCAGAAGTGGTACGTCTCAGTAGAGAGAAGCTATGGATGAAGCGTCTTCTCACTATTCAGCCCCATGGTCTAAACATCCAGGAAGGGAACGATTAGACTCAACACTCCCCCCCCCCCCCCCCCCCATTGTATCTGATTAACCTATCACTTGTATTTTTTACCCATTTGTTTTTCTTCACTCCATTTTTCAATTTTTTACTTCTTGATATGTGTGATACTTTGTTTTCATTTTCAACATTATCTCCTATGCACAGTCATTTTCATCACTCGTTCCAGTGCTTTTCCATTATTTGTTACCATAGGCCTAGTCTCACTCCTACTTTGTTATTTATTGTTTTCTCATGCTTTCTCTCAGTCCTTTTACATTTCCATCTATTTCATTATTTATTTGCCAGCCATCAATCACCACTTTGGATTTTTTTATATCCCATTTGCCTTTTAATTCTTAATCTCCCCTTTGTCTATGTCATCCTTTTGTTACATTATCCACTTCATCAATCAGCTGTCAAGTTTGATATTCCTTACCCTATTCATCCATCTGTCACTTTGACCCCCACTGTGTTACATCACTTCCTGCCTATTGTTCCTCTGTCTATATATATGTTGTGTATGTTGTCTTCTGTCATTTAACCTTCGATAAAGATTCTGTTAGAATCGAAACGTCAGGTCCTCTTATATTTATTACATTTACTTACACAGGCTATTTTTGTGGATAAGCAGTTTGCATTCAGCTTTTATATTATAGTACAATTTTATTGTTAGATTACCCGATATAAAGATTCTCCAAAATTCTTATATGAAGTAATAGTTGATTTTCAAGCTTGCGATATGATTTAAGCCGCTACATAGAAATAGAAAATGTCTCAAATCCTCAATACCATTATCGTATATGAACAGTTAATATTTATGTCGGGTTTCCATGAATGAGCACGGCCATTGAGTGGTAGTGTATTTGACCGTGCTCTGAATTTCATTGACGCACCATAAAAATCTAATTTGCATATTAAATAATCTCCTAAACCAGGTTTACTTTTGAATAATACGTAGTCCTTCAAGGATGATTTTGTCAAAGCTGAATTGAGCCACTTAACATTACAATTATTAATACTGGTATTACTAAAATTATTGATCCAAAATCGGCTGTTATGAAGTTTGTCTTTAAATATATAATCCATACCACAATCTTCCATAGCCTTTTCAATATGTACAAACCACTTCCATCTTGGATATTTATAAGAAATGAGGCAACTGATTTATGTGTATGCACGCTGTAATAAAACTACTCAAATACATAATTTTATTTAAAATATTTCTAGGGTTTATTAGTTACATTTCATTAAAATATTAAGAACAGAACTAAATTATATGGAGGGAACATTTGTGTATGCCTTCGTTTGTTTATAAATTAGATTTGAGTTTACCTAAAATAGAAATTTGTCAATTGTGTACGAAATGTGTGTGTGTGGCAGGTTCGTACAGCACAACTTGTGCCTCAAAATATGCATGTTACATGATATATACACTAAACGAGCACATTTCCTCTCCATAATATGACACCTCATTCATAAAAATTGAGTGGATACTCTCTTTAAGTTATGATGCATTTAGTAACCACGCCTAAGGAAAATTGATTCGTATTGAACACTGTGTGCTATCAAAACCGGTCAGGCATGTATGATGTGCTAATGGTGAGGTGTGATTCATTTCATACAAATTGTCACTGCTGAGCACACACTAGGCAATGATATCTCATAGGAAATAATGTTATTTCAACTTTGTTGTCCGTTGGTCTGGTTACTAAAGTCATCATAACTTAAAAGTGTCTACTCGATTTTATGAACGAAGTCTGAAATTGCGGGAGGCAATTGCTCGTATTTATTTATTTTATTTATTTATTTATTCGGACACACACTTTTGGAACAGTGGCAAAAGTCTTCTTGACTAATGCGTCCATAAACATTACACAATGTTTTAAGCTACAAAAAGGAAATATTATATACAATATTTATATGGTAACATAAATTCATGCAAGGTTAATGCTACGTGCGGTCCATACACGTTTCAAATATGATTTACAAAACACATCAAATATATAAAGTAAGTGAAAATCATCACTTGCAGTACACACAGAAAACACTATGTAAAAAATTATGTAAATATAGAACTCCATAATTATTATGTAAGACTTTACATAATACATGTAATATATACCCAAGCTTGTGTAAATTCCTATGCAAAAGCTTAACACAACTGTTTACATAGTATTATGGAGTTCTATTTTTACACAGATTGTGTATTTTTTACATAATTTGTGTAATCATTTTACATAGTGTTTTCTGTGTGTAGGAACATCATTTGAAAGACCTAGCATAAGGCACAATTTTATTGTTAGATTACCCGATATAAAGATTCTCCAAAATTCTTCTAACTTATGAAGTAATAGTTGATTTTCAAGCTTGCGATATTCATCAACTCTGATATGATTTATGCCGCTACATAGAAATAGAAAATGTCTCAAATCCTCAATACCATTATCGCATAATTAACAGTTAATATTTATATCGGCTTTCCATGAATGAGCACGGCCATTGAGTGGTAGTGTATTTGACCGTGCTCTGAATTTCATTGACGCACCATAAAAATCTAATTTGCATATTAAATCATCTTCTAAACCAGGTTTACTTTTGAATAATACATAGTCCTTCAAGGATGATTTTGTCAATGCTGAATTGATCCAATTAACATTACAATTATCAATACTGGTATTACTAAGATTATTGATCCAAAATCGGTTGTTATGAAGAATGTCTTTAAATATATAATCCATACCACAATCTACCATAGCCTTTTCAATATGTACAAACCACTTCCATCTTAGATTATTACAATTGTTCTTATAATACTTATTAATATAAACAGTCATGCATAGCGTTGAAAATAAGATTCGGCCATCGATTGGATTGCATTTGTCATTGCTATTAAAATATTTAATACGAAGTTTAATTTGGATTAAAGCAATCGGCTGCCATCCCAAATCACCTATCAAACATTTCCAGTATATCTAATATGTTTTGATACCGATTGCCGAATTTAAATTAGCTAAAAGCAACATAGAATCCCAAATTTAGTGCAACTTGGTTTTCGTTATTTGTGGTCATTTAAACCATCATAACTTTAAAACTATCCACCCGATTTTTATGGATTAGGTATCAAACTACGGAGAAGAAATTTACATCTCAGATTGTTGGTACCGATTATTGATGTGATGATGTTGGACTAGCCAACATCAAAGCATCTGGTCTGGAACTTCATGTGGTAGGTGTATACTATAACCAGGGATACCATTAATTTTGGGATAGGAAAGTCCTATACTAACGTACGTAGCGAAAACGGACCCTTTTGCATATTTGAATAAATTATGGTAATCGTCTGGAATGCGTCGGTGACCGGCGTATGACGCGTTTTACGTCAATATTTAGTCAGCATAGAATTGGGGGCGCTGTGCACGCGGTAGATTTACACACAGCTTGCTGTCAAAAAATGATACTGACACTGGAGTTGGTTATCCAACTCCAGCGGTTTTTGGATGAAATAATTTAGTTCCAACGTGTGATGAATTTTATGGGGTCATATAATCAAAATCCCGGGCAAAATCCATTATTACATTGAAAGTAATGGAAATTCAAAATTAACGACCGTTCGCGTCTACCATCGTCTGCTACAATCACGCCTTATCAGTATAGCGCCATCAATTCTATGCTGACTAAATTTTAATTTAAAAGTGGACCCGATCGGCAAGCTGAGAGGCACACCCCTGCTATAACAGTATGTTCAGTTCACAATGGTGGAGCAGATAGGAATTTAAAGTCACAAGATGGCGCTAGATCAAGACAACATCCGATGAAAACACAAATGTCGCCAACATTTCGTTATTGAAAGAAAAAGGCCATGATGGATCACCGAAACACACCAAATACTACTTTACACTCGAGTAGTGTTGCTTTTCCAATACCACTGGTTTTTAGGATATAATAATTTTAACATAACATGTTGCATTTGAATTTATACAATGGTTATGTACGTTTACGTGTCAAATCAAGACGAAAGTCATTATTTGGTCGAATCCATCGTCTGTATTTAGAAAAATCCAATCAAGCGTTTTCTAGCACAACTCTAGAGGGCACTGTTGTATCCTATGTTACAATACTATATTATACAGCCCCTCAAAAAGTTCTAACATCTTTTTCAATCACTTCCATTTTGTATATTTCGTTATAATTATTTTCATTGTGTGTTGCACATCATTGAAAAGCTCATGTGTTCATCTTTCCAATGATACCAAATTCTAAGCAATCGCTTGTTTCAGTGCTCAACCATAGCGAACGATCTGTCTCCCCAAGTACGCTTAGATACAGTTTTTTTTGAAGAAGTTGCATGTGTCCAGAACGAAGAATGCGAGTTGGCATAGTTTGATAACATAATAATAAACTGAGGGACAAAAGTAACTTATAGCTTCGACACTGGACACACATTACAATTATCTGCATATAGGTATAGGCCTACTGCAATACCCATAACTAAACACATGTCAATTATCAAGAGATTGCCTCAATCACAAAGAAGTAGAAGGCATTCAAATAGAACAGGTTGCTGTCATAATTTTCCCTATCAGAAGATTCCAGAGGGGCTTAAACAACAGCAAAAGGAATATCATCTTATCATGAGAACGACTACAGGTATTCATTATTAAGGTCAGCATCGTCGGTATAGAGAACATATTAATGCAGAACCACTCAAGCACGACATTTCTCTTTACAGATGGGTCATCTTGTGTTCCTTTTCTTTTCTTAGTGTCTTTTTTGATTGAGCAACCTTTTTCATTTGAATGCCTTCTGCGTCTTTGTGATTGAGACAATCTCTTAATTATTGGCATGTGCATAGTACAAAGTATTGCAGTATACCTGTGTACAAATATTGTTAATTTTTATGAAGAATTTTGATTTATTTCCTTGCAAAGAAGTCATAAGTTTCTTTTGTCCTTCAGTTTAGTTCTGGTAGCTTTTATACGAGCTGTTATTATGCAATAGGAGTGGCATAATATGTTAATTATCAACATAAGTTGGCTTTTGATTGGACGCAGCATATTCTTTGCTGCCTATTGTTGTGGCGCTCTTTCCTTAATTTAATTATGGTATAGTTTAGAAAAACCTTCACATAATTATGGTATAAATGACACGTCATAACCGGCAATCGTGGCCATTTGTCTCCTCCCATTTGCGTAGGATAGTTTATGCATGACCGTGTATAGTTATATGTGATCGGAATAAATGCAAGGATTTGAAACATACTACATTTCTATTGCTGTGATTATTGGTTTATACGTGTACATGGTGGGTACAAGTACCGTCACAATGCTATTACTAGGCCGTGGTAAATGGGTTATCACTTATACAGTCACGTTATGCTGCGTTCTGCATTCAGTTCAAAGCACGGCGCGTTCCTGGTTTACACGGCGCGGTGCATTCGCGCACTTGAAAGCAGCACAAAAAGAAGTTAACAATTTCGCGGATTCGTTTATTTCATAAATGGGTAGTGTCTCTGTTTTTTTGCTTTAAATGTCATTAAAATACACTTATTTTACAAGAAAAATCTTGCATTGAAATGAGATTTTAAAATGGTAATATTTACAATGATTAAACTTTAGAAAAAAACCTGCGGCGGTGAAACTTCAAATATTTCAAATTTGAACAAGTTGCTTTATTACATAATTTCCCGAATACATTGATGTAACATGTATAGTATTATATCGAGGGCGCAGAACCACAAGGCCATTTTTCAAAATGTTCAGAAAGAAATTATCTTTCCAGTAACCATGGTAACACAGCCTTATCTCCATTAAACAACCCCTTTCAAAGTTATATCCAGTGTCTCCCCAATGTGCTTAAAATCTTCGATAGTCTTTTTCTCAAAATGGTAAAAATGGATATAAGGCCTTGTGTTTCTGAGCCCTCGATATAATACAACTGCTTCACCCGGTGTTATAATTGACATAAACCTGAACCTACGTTCACAGAGAACATAAAGACATTGTAATGTCTGCCGTCCCGTTAAAACATGTCCCAGATAGACAATCAGCTTTTCAATAATAATGCCTTAATT
This sequence comes from Ophiura sarsii, assembly GCA_035610835.1. Lineage (NCBI taxonomy): Eukaryota > Metazoa > Echinodermata > Ophiuroidea > Amphilepidida > Ophiuridae > Ophiura > Ophiura sarsii. Next base: position 74,736,837 of record CM069450.1, on the reverse strand, counting down.
GTTGTAAATATTGTCCATATGGATATCATAGTTATCCTGATGCAAGTCATTCAGTGGTCGAGGTAGTTGATCAAAGACTTTATCCCAGAATATTGCGTGCGGTAAAGTATTGTCTGGACAATACTTTATGCATCGTTTGTGCTGTTTACCGCGCTTATCCACAAATTGTTTCAGTTCTTGATGTACAGTCTGAGGATCGAGATCTTCTAGTTGAATAACCAGTAATGGTTTGTCATTAGATTGTCTAATTATATGATTGAACTCATAGTCAGACTCCAGATAACTGTTTATATAGTTTTGTGATACAATTACAATAGCAGAGTTGCTATCTTCGATACCTTGAGTAATAACATCATGAATACGTCCACCGATTTCCGCCCGGATGTCGCGGATGTACAGTTTGTATTTTTTATTCTCCAACTTTGGTTTTAGTTTCTCAATAACAAACGCACTATCTTCACCATTATATGATATGTAGATATCATAATTGCACTTATTTTCGTTAGGTTGTGGGGTAGGAGGAAATGGACTGTGACTGTAACATCGTGATAGACATACACAGCATCTTGATAGACATACTGAGCGAATGATGATTCTGTTCAGATAAACAACAATTGCCATGACTACGACAAGTACCAACAAGATCACGAGAGTTATACTGACGGACAGTACAACTTTCAAGTGGTCATGGGTCGGTGGTCCTGGACATTCAAACTTAGTAGTATCAGTGTCTGTGAGAGGCCATGCTAAATCTCCATTTGCGGCTGTACAGGTGATGTTACCTATAACAATTGCAGATAAGTTTTTGGTAAACCATTGATTTAGGCAGGAACAGCTCCATGGATTGGCTTCCAACGTAACATAACTTGAAATAATGTTAGCAAAAACACCGTTCGGTAATGTAGTAAGGTTATTGTTGTTTAGGGCAATGACTTGAAGACTAAGGAGTTGATCAAAAACACCAATGGGTATGTTTGTGATCATGTTGTACGATAGATCGAGATATACAAGATATAGAAGGTCGCCGAAACTATCAGGTATGGTCGTTAGACTGTTGTTGAACAACAATAATGTTTGCAATATAGTTTGATCGGCAAAGTTAGCAGGTAGGGTTTTAAGTTTATTCTGGTCGAGATTTAAAGTCTGTAATACGGTATTATTAGCAAAGCTTCCCTGTTCAATATGCGCGATCTGATTCCCTGCAAGCTGAAGCTCATTTAATATATGCAAGGGTCGAAATACCCCAGCAGTTATATTTGTAATTTGGTTCAAATTTAGATCAATCGCCACAATATTACATAATGATTTGAATGCTTGATCATGCATGAATGAGATGTGGTTTCCGGACATGTCTAGAGAGGTAAGATAGGGCATACTGGGGAAAGTATCAGCCTGGATATGGGAAATTCGATTCCGACTTAACACTAAGTCATTCGTCTCGTTAGATATATTGTCGGGCACAATAGTAAGATTCACCCAATAGCATTGTGTGACAAAATTGCTACGCTGAAATGCCGCTGTAAGGCTGTAACACCAACATGTATTAGGACACTCGTCCTCGTCACATAAGAAGGTCGCTAACGGAGAATCAATTAGTTCCCCAATTGTCATTGTCTCATTCTCTCCCAATAACAAAATATTCCCTCCATGTACTCTATCACACGTTAACGTTTCCCAGTGTATGAATCTTTGGTTTTTCAAAGGATTTGTGTGGGGCCAGTTTGGGTAGATGACCGAGTCGATTTCAGTCTTATCATTAAACAACTTCACAGCCATGTTACAATCACAATCCAGTGGATTTCCCTCCATGATGACATCTACGACTGGGGAATCACTGTCTGTATTGAGACCAGGAAACTGTTCAAAGTTTGTCAGCTGATTGAATGCCAAATTAAGATATTGCAGAGTCTGGACACCATCGACACATATACTTGATATGCGTTTGATCTGATTATAGCTTAGATCAATTCTCTCAAGTTGGGTGAGATGAACAAAGTATCCGTCTTCGATTTGTGTCAGCCGATTATGAGACAAGTCTATGGTTTTCAGCATCTTGAACTCAGCAAATGAAACCATGTTAGATATCTGAGTTATAAAGTTATGTGTGAGGTTCAAATTTTCAATAGAATCTATTCCTTGAAAAAACATATCTGGTAAATTATCTATGAGATTGTAGGACAGATCAAGTGATTGTACGAATTCAGTTCCTTTGAAGTTGATCACGGGATTCTTGATATTGTTGTTCGATAGGCTGATGGTGTTTAAATTTGGGAGGTCTCTAAACACTTGGTCGGGAATCTCTGTGATGTTATTGCTATCCAGGATAATTTCTCGAAGTCTACGTAGTTCAAAGAAAGACATGTCTGTTAGGTTTGAAATGTTGTTGTCCTGCAAATTCAGATATTCGATATTCCGGAAAACATTGAACAATCTTGTGGCCAGTTTAGTGATGCCGTTCATGCTTAGGTCAAGGGAGGTAATATTTACCGAATACATGTCATCAGTCGTTGTCTTTGGTATGGATGAGTTACGAACGATAGTGTAGTTGGATGAGTAGTTGTGCGCCATTTCCGACCCGCCGTCATTGAAGCGAAGAGGGTGATCTTCTAGTAAGTCTAACATCAGATTCCTGGTTATTACGAGATGCTCAAGTTGAGTAAGATTTGCAAATACCAATGGATTAAAACGAGTTAAATTTCCACCTGAAATTTCCAGAACACGCAGGACACTCAGATTAGCGAATGTTTCTGACTTGATTTCATTAACAGCACACTCCCTAAACGCCAACGTGTTCACTTCATCCGGGTACTGCAATCGTCTGATCATATCATTAATTGCGTCAAGGTCGCTCAGTGTTCCATTGCAGTGCAAATAGAGTTCGTTGACCTTTGGAATCAGAAGACTACTTTCTAGATTGAGAGAATCCACGTTACACGTCATTGAAGTAAAGTCGGTAGCTCCTTTTCCATCTTTCAAACAAACACATCCATCAAGACATTGATATCTTAATGGCGTAGAAGCGCATAGGATTACACATGACATAACGAGAACAATGGTCAACGTAATGTCATTGATGTAAGGGTTGCCTATTCTGAGCAGCAGCATTTTGATGGCGTAGTTAGAAGAACACCTGCAATACAACGAGAAGGCATAGCTTTTGTAAACATCAAAATGACACCAGAAGCCATAAGACTAAGAGTAAAATGATTAATTACAAGTAATTCGGGAACTTGCGGTTTACAACTGCTACGTTGCAAACAAACCGCCATACTCAATCGGGCAACTGACCTGTTGTTACGGAAGGGCTCGGTCCCATCCCATGTGTGTTATAGCTGAAATCGCAGTCCTCCTGTCTTGCTCAAAGAAGGTCGCTCAACCCTCTCCCAGATTCTTAGATTATGAACGGTATTCCGAACCATCGTCATCAACGCATCAGTTGCTTGATGAAGCGTGATCGTTTCACACGCGACGTAGCAGTTATAAAACGTAAGTTCTAGAATCAGTTCATTGTATCATTTTATGTTCAAACTACTGGATGCCAGAGAACATTTAACATAACAACATAACAATTAATATTTATATGGCGCTATTCCATCTAGATGATTATGTAAGCCCGTCTATCAGGGTTTCCATTGGGGTTCCTAGCCTCTACTTCATATTGTATTATTATTTGTTTGTATTACTTTTGCTGAATAAATTGAATTGAAAAAAATTGAATTGATAGCGCATGTGACACATCAGAACACAAATTAGCATGGAAAAAGGTGAGTCTTAAGACAACAACGAAAATGTGAAATATTGTCTGTTTCTCTTATGGTATGAAGGAGATTGTTCCATGACCGTGGACCAGCTACACTGAAAGATTTCTGACCCAAGACCTTATTTGTCCTAGGAACATTTAGGCGAGTAATGTCATTAGCAGAACGAAGAGCTCTTCGAGGAACACATGGTGACAGTAAATTGCATACAAATCCAGGTGCAGTATTGTTTATCGTACGAACGAACATCTTGGAGTGGCAATACACAAAGTGAAATAATAATGAGTAAACTATGAGATTTCATACGGGTTTACCAATCGAACTCACGTAACATGCACATTTAAAATATAATAATATAAAAATGTCATGTTCCTAGACAAGGATACACGGCTACACGCCACACGGTTTAACTATATCATAATATAATGCAGTGCGTGTCTTAAAACAGTGTCCCGAGTGAAACATGATTTTTTGTTATCATGAATCATAGAAATATTTTACGTGAAAGTAATAATCATATTTGGCAATCTTTAATGTGCCATAAGATTATTTTTTTCTATCCATTTGGGGGCTTTCGTTATCAAATTATGGCAAATCTACTCAAGCATGTCAAATTCAACTTTAGCCAGTTTTCATGTGATGAGAAGTTCTCAATGTCTCGATGGATGATTTGTGACTTTTTTTTTATCACTTCCGAGGTCTTTCTCTCGCGGGAAATTGCAAGTAGTTTGCCGGGATAAAAACATTTTTTCAGGCGGTGATTGAGAACTCCTTAATTACAATCGTCATTCAGTGTGTAATTTAACACCTCCCTGATTGAACATAATCAATAACGTCAATAATAATATACCTACGATACCTGTTGATAGTTAGTTCAATTTGAGCAGAAAAACATATTTTCATTCATATTATCCACGACAAACCATAGAATATTTGAATATTAGATGTATCTTAAACAATAAATTGGTGTATAGGCCTATTCTATAATCATTATTGGAATCTCAAATAAAGTTGTTTCCAGTTGAAAATCCAATTCCTGTTTAAAAATGGGATTCGCACTCTTGTTACTGAATTGATCAATCTCGGGAATTAGGTTGTGAAATTTGATGGGATGAAGTGTATTTGATAAAGGACTAATAGAGATACCAACAGTCTAGTTTTTAAAAGCCAATTAATTATTCATTAGACACTTTTTGGACACACTCTGTATAAAACGGTGTGGCGTGTAGCCGATCCAAAAATGTATACTTTTGCTAGCATCGGCTGAATACTCTTTTTGTTAAATTGTTATAGTCATTTATATAAAACCGATGAATTAGGGCAAGTTCACTGTGCAGCGAGGACAATCCAATCGATTCATGATTAACACCTGTTACATAATAGTTAGCACGTTTATTGAAACAAAGACTTATAGAATATAAAACAATCTTTAAAATGAGAACAGGATCATGTTTGTTCCATACAGGGACCAGGCGTTATTGTAAATTGAACGTAGAATTGTGAACATTTTCCAAATTCAGTTATTGTAAAATTGAACGTAGAATTGGGAACATTTTCCAAATTCCCCTTAGAGTTTGTGTACAGCGCCACCGACACCGCCACCGCCACTGCCACCGTCACCACCGCCACCCTTGACTTTCGAAATATAATCACCCATTTCTCAGCCAAGCAGTGATAGAAATATCTGATTTATTCACACAATGTAGCTAGATGTAGGATGGGGTTTCAACATGTTCAAACACCTAAACCATAGCTCTACATTGATGATTCGTAACTAAAATGCAACGCCGCCACCCTTTGTGGGTGGTGAGTTCAAAACACATGCCATAATGTCATAAAACGCTAACAATCTCTTGCAAACCCGCCATTGTCAAATACAATATTAAAATGATGGTTCAAGCAGCTTTTCCTTCAACGGAACACAGTTGATTATTAATAAGTGTATATTTCAAGTACAAAATCAACTGGATGGCTTTTAAACAATCTAATGTAGGCAGGCGTATGAAACGTGAAAACCGCCGATAATTTGATTCAAGTTGTGATTATCATTGGTAATGCAAAAATAGCTATATAATCCGTATAAATGTTGTTGATTACCATGGTTACTTTTCGCCACAACACGAAATTAACAGGAAAAATAAACAAATCACGATTTTGACAGTTAAAGAAACAAATAACTTACGATTAAGAAATCATGTGCATAGATCCTAGAGAGAAGTCTGATCATACGTGTAGTTGTCGGCCTGTAGGATAGCTGTTTGGTGGTATACATGTTTGGTGGTATACATGTATATCATATTTTAGTATACAATGGAGCGTTACAATGTGTTCACTTGATTGGAATAAACAGATCCGGGTCGGGAACTTGGTAAGATTTGCATATGAATAACGACACAAGTCCTGGATGTGTTTATGAACCGTGACAATTTCAAATTTTAACAGTTAAAGAAATACACAATTTACGATTAAACACAAACTTGGTTAATCAGTCTATATAAAATCAGAAATCATGTGTAAATAACCTGGAAAGAAGTCTGATCATACGTGTACTTGTCGGCCTGTAAAGAGGGCATGCAGTCAGTGGCGTAGCCAAGGGGGGGGGGCAAGGGGGGGGCAGCTGCCCCCCCTGTGGGGTTCTCTGCCCCCCCTGTTGCCCCCCCTGTGGGAAATGTCAGTTGAAATAATTTGGGACTAACCTATTCACAACACAAGGAAATTCAATCCTCAATTTGGTTGTTGCCCCCCCACCAAAACTCCCGGCCCCCCCTTTGCCCCCCCACTGAGAAAAACCTGGCTACGCCACTGCATGCAGTGATGTGTTGGAGGCTGCGCCCTTAATTTGGATAACAATTGGGATTTGAACATTTTTACACTTGTATTACATGTATGAACTACTTGTAACGATTCAGACAAATCAGCCCACTTTGTACAACAAAACGTCGATTCAACTATTCGGGTCTAAGGCTAAGATGAGCATTTCAAACTATAGTTGGGGAGCATGGCCCATTTGAGGTTTTTCAGGTCCTGGTCTATGCTGACACAGAGAGTTATATACTAAAATGTTCTTTGAAGTTGGTAATTAAAACCTCAGTGGACATCCTGGCCAACTTGGGTTGTTGTTTGACCTTGACCTCGATTAAGAGTGGACGGTCACATATGTTTCTACGTTTTTCAAAACCATGTGGGCTCCCCAGCTATAAACATAAGGCTGCTTTCGTGATTTCATGAGTGTAGCAACAGCAAAAATGGCCATTATTAATGTTCATCTTGAATTCTGAAGTAAATGGTATACAAAATAACTCTTCAACACCACTGTGTATCACTTTAAGTACAAGTAACATTGTGTTAACTTGATTGGAATAAACGAGATCCGGGTCAGTAACTTGGTAATATTTGCATATGAATAACGACACAAGTCCTGGATGTGTTTATAAACCGTGACAATTTCAGAATTGCAATTCATGGCACCACTTGAAATTGACAACAAAATAATAATGAATACCTTTTGCCTAGTCTATTGTGTTCCATATTATGACGCATTACACTACTACGGTGTGACGCAGGGGATTCCCCTGTCAAATGACATCATGAACTCTTCAATGAAAGTTCGGATTGTAGTTTCAATAATCTATATTTTGTATACTTCGCTCTATGTTCTTGCTGTGTTGCACATCAATGGAAAGCTGATGTGTTCGTCTTTCCAACGATACCAAATTTGTAGTATTTTCTACAATTATATAATATAACCTGCATCTGTGAACCATTTTCGAAACAAACTTAAGAAAAACATCATCCAAAAATATGAATAATTCGTTTTTTGAGCTCGTCCTTGTTTGTCTTGTCTTGTTTAAGTCGCTGTCCGATTTTGTTTTATTCATGTATTAAATATGTAACATGTACTGTATTGTATTTTATCATTCAGTAGACATGAATACTGTAATTTCATTGGTTAATAGCCAAAGAGAATATTTCCGTATCATCCCAATCTCTTTATGATGTGAAACTCTCTATATGATACGAAATCATTGCCATATGATACGAAAAAGTCGTATCATACAGCTCTGTAACAGAGCGATTTGTCACGCTTATTATGATTACATTGTACACTGAGCCGCTGAAAACAAAGATGCCAACAAATAGGTAAGCTCCAACTGACCCATTTGTTTTCAAATTTTCTGAAAAACAACAAAACCAACAACAACATGTTCGGACATTTTCAAGTTTTTTTTTTTTTTTCAAATTTTTTTGAGGAAAAAAAATTCTAGATTTTTTTTTTGTTGACATTATTTTTTTGATTTTTTTTGATTTTTCAAAATTGTGGAGAAAAAAAATTCAATTTCTAAAAAAAAAAAAAATCTAGAAAAAAAATTTGTTGACATTATTTTTTTGATTTTATTTTTATTTTTCAAAATTTGGAGAAAAAAATAAAATTCTAGATCATTTTGTTAACATTTTTTGGACAATTTTTTCGGGTTTTTTTGTTTTGATTTTTGTCTTCTTCATCATGCACTCTAACATTTGTTTACCTAAATTCATGCCTACTGAATGATAAATTCGTTATCCCCTGTTTGTTCTCATGCAATACGAAAAATATTAATGTTTTGGGTTCGTATCACATTCGGCCTTCGGCCTCATGTGATACGAACCCAAAACATTAATATCTTTTCGTATTGCATGAACAAACAGGGGATAACTAATAGTATAGGGGTAGGCTATTTACAGGCCTTATTGGCTTTTCAGCCTACTCCTCCATAAGCTTTTGTTGTGTTTAAGATTTACATTGTTGATATAGTGTTGTTTTATGGAAATAAATTTGATTTGATTTGATTTGATAGTATGTATTGTTTCTAAACATATCTGTAACAAGACATGTCTTAATTACACTTTTTACGCGGCAGGCGTCTGCAGATGACACTCCAACATTTCACAAAATGTTTCAAAAATAGTACAACTATTGAATTTCATTACCATATTTGGAATCACCATGAGAATGAGAAATGCATTAAAATAAGTACAAACATGCCTAGTATTGATTCAGTAAAAAATCTTGAGATAGACCATGAAAGTTGAGAAGGGTTTCTGGCAAATCTGTTATGTATATAACAAATATTACATGAAAAATTGTCAAGCACAAATTCGCTCAAAACAGGCTGTAACGCCTATTGTCCACTGTTACTAGGAACAAATACTATAGGGTCAATAATTCGGTATTGTATTGATGCAGGAAGGTTTAATGTGTATATACACCTAGCACAAAAAGTCCCGGACCAGGTGCTTTGATGTTGGCTAATTCAAAACAGATAATCGGTACCAAACATCCGAGATATACATTAAATTAGCAAATATCTTCTCCGCAGTTTGATACCTCATTCAACAAAATCGATGGGATACTTTTAAATGACCGCGCATAACAGCAGCAAAGTTGCACTAGAAATGGTTTTCTATGGGATATCATTGATTTTGTCAGATTGGGGTGGGGGTTTGGGGTTGGTGGTGGGGGATGGAGGCGTCCCGGTTTATGGGCCGGCAAACAATGAACCCCACACCTTGCAAGTTATATTCAAAACTCCCGCCAAAGATAGGAAGGTTGAAACCACTCAAGCTATACAAATCCTGCCCTATTCAAGCAAAGCTTTGTTTTCTATGCACACAACAATCGATTTTATCAAAAGCTAATTGAAATAAGAAGAGGTGCAATAATAATGCGCATAACTTTTCAGAAATAGTTTACTGTTTAAAAGTGTAATAGTGACTTTATGAATTTTCAATGGATCATTTCGACAAAAACTTGAAATCTACCATCGTTACGAAAAAGTCTGTATTTTCCATCAGAAATGTCCGATTTTAAAAATCTAAAATTTCTAAGAAAGCTGGGCGTTTGTGCAAGATACATATGAAAGCGATTGGGACAATATCAATAACGATCTTACCGATAAAAATTGTATTACCTCGGTATAGATAATTATGAGACACCCTGTAGTACTTCCCCCTACGGGGGCGTGCCAATATTCACACATCAACATCAGTACGCGTGCATTGATTTGCCTAATTTCTCTCAAAACAACAAATACGCATTGATTGACCTAGCAATGATAATCTTAAACATGTTCGACATAATTAGCTTCAGCGTAACATTATTATATGTTTTATTTACTTTTCTATAGACTTTGAGATCAGACACATTATCCCAAGTGTAAGCGTTTGAAATCAAACGTGAGTCTTTCTATGATTATGATATCTGAACTTATCTTGCAACCCGCTTACAACCCGGTGTGACGGTGTGCTAACCTGTTGGCCACCCTATGTTATCTACAATCAATTGAAGGATGATCATAATGATGGAATCTATGTCAACCTTACAAAACTGTCTAATGGTTTCCCCTCTATTTCATTTCCATTTTTCTGAACACGTTTTGGTTTCGATATTTAATTATAAAAGACATCTCATTGTCAAAAAAACACGCTTTTGGCGATTGGATAGCAAATTGATGGGTTTTACGATCACTCTCTAATCGAATTACAATGTCCTAGACAGCAAACAAATCCCGGAAAAGGTGACATTTAATTTGCTTTTATCATGATCTAAGGCAAAGTGCGCTTGAAAGCGATAATTAATCATTGCTTTAACGTCTGGGTATCTGAATCTGTCATTAATATCCATGGTAACAGGTTTCAGGCAGACGACATCTTTTGGATCACAGTGTATCCACGAAGTGTTAAAGGCTGTGATGTGTTGGTTTGACCATGGATCTTACGACAAATAGATCTGCAGATACCACTGATATATCAGATGTTGAACGGTACGTAATAGCGGCACTTTTAGCTACAGCAGGCACTCTGGGAATCATGGGAAATAGTGTTGTGATATTGGCCATCACGTTGAAGAAAAAACTTCGTTCTCCGACCAACATATTTGTGGTAAATCTGTGCATTTCAGACTGGATTACCTGTATCAACATCCCATGGGTTGTGATAGCAATGGTTAATACTGAAAACGAGTGGCCTTTATCAGATTGGATATGTTCTTGGTGCGGATTCAACCTGATAGCTTGCGTCGGTTGCAGTACCAACACACTCGCGTTTATTGCTCTTAATCGACTATTTATGATCACATCTTTCTCAACAATATATCGTACATTATACACACCTTTTAAGATTTTCCTAATGATATCACTGGCTTGGCTTCTTCCCATGACTCTTGCAACAGTCCCGCTAGTATCAGAATTCGGAGATCTTGGTTATGATTATAAATATCGTACCTGCACATGGGATACTACAAATGAGCACTCTACCGCCTACAGTCTCTTACTCGCTATGGCGTATACGCCTATCCAAGCTGGAGTCATTGTATTCAGCTATTCAAAGATATTCTTGCATATCTGGAGTCACTCCAAGAAATTGCATCCTTCATCTACAAGTGACACTCTCTCCCAGTCTGGCCAAGACTCTCGTCCGGCGTCTCGGCTCTCTGACGCAGTACCTGTTCCCTCTGCCTTACAAGAGAAACTGTTCAAGCGGCAGGTCCAAGTTACTAGGAACATGTTCTATGTAGTGTGCGGCTTCATCGTATGTCTCGTACCGTTTGGTATCAGTCTTATGATACCTACTCTTAATTCAGAGAGATTTGTATTTTACGCTGCAATATCTTTGGTATGTAGCAGTGTCATTAACCCCATTATATATGCGACCAAACATCCTGAATTTAAAGACTCAATGCTGCAAATTGTCAAGTGCGACTGTGCCCAACTGTAATCTAGTTTGGTGTTAACTATGCTGTTTAATCAATTTGCAACATCATAGCTTGTGAGTGCAATTCTGATAATTGTCAACATTGTCGAGTTGGGACTTCAGAAGCTATACGCAAGGTACTTCACACATTTAAAAATCGTCGTATGTACTTAAATTAAGACCAACAATACATTGCGACACTACGATTAGTTTCTCCTAAGGATATCATCCCCAAGGAACTCTAGAGTTGTCTTAGGTAGTCTTTGTGGGACATGTGATCATGTGTTTCGTGATAGGTGAAGCGGGCAGAGCGTTGGAAAAGAGAACCAGTGAACACCAACAAGACATGCGCATGAACGGGGTGAAAACATGACAATAATTGGGATGCTAACTCGATTATTGACAGAAACATCAAAGCGGTACATCAAAGAAAATTCCAACAACTTCAATAGGGAGAAACAGGAAAAACCTTTCCTGGAAGAAAGGAGTGTCATTCCTCCTGAATAGACTATTGAAAGGTGCAAAGATGTATGACTGACCGTAACCTTTTAATTCCTTTTGTTGAGTATGTCATGTCGACCGCTGATGATGACAATCGTCAGAGTTTCGAAAGCTAAACCCTCCGATTTTGAACGCTGTGTGGATAGATCAAATTTATAATCTCATATCTCAATGTGACACGAAGCATTCTTTTTGTCTGATGTATTTGATAGTGGACATTAAGTTTGTGTGACAATTCATTAAAATGCTTTAAATCTGTGAGAAATTGTATTTATTTTGTGAGAAAATAATATACGTCACATTGTAAGTAATGCCACACTGTTCGACATTTCCGTAAATGTAAATGAAATATTCCCCCTCCCCCCAAAAAAAACACCCAACGGAATCGTCCCGTAAAGCATATATTTAAACAAACCACACCCACCCCAACACTTACACATACTAGGACATCCATGTACATTTTCTTATCCAACCCGCAATACATCCGTGTACACCTATCAAACACAAGTTAAGGTTTTGTTTAATTTTACGGAATGAAAAAATGTGTCCGGAAATGTTGCTGGAAGAATACGGAACGTTAAATGTCTTTTGAATATCTAATAATCTTCACAAAAGAGTGAAGTTTATTTCAATTGTTTGTGACATTTTCTTATCGTGTCTTATATAATTTAAAGCTGTTTTGTTTCTTTTACTTATGTCGCAATCCCATTTTTAAGAAATCCGCAACTGTATTATAGGCTACCATAATGTTGGTGTCTATAATGTTAACGATCAAAATTAAACCATAAGTGTTACATGTGACATAATTAAAGACAGCAATACACGTTTCTCTTAAAGGAGGTGTCCCGCAAGCATAAAAGTGTGCATTATATGTTAGAAATATAACTATCGAGCCCAACTTTTGTAATTATATAGAAGAAAACACCACACTTATGACAAAAACAAATAAAAACCGCAATCTCTCAACATGCCCTTTTTAAAATTCGCGGCGATCGAAAGTCCCAGTGTCGATGATGTCATAGTTGTACAATGCACATGCGCAAATTTGAGCACCGATACCCATGACGTCATCGACACCGGGACTTTCAATCGCCGCGAATTTTAAAAAGTGCATGTTGAGTGATGGCAGTTTTTATTCATTTTTGTGACGAGTACGGTGTTTTGTTCTATATAATTACGTAACTTCGGCTCGATAATTATTTTTCTAACAAATAATGCTCAATGTTGTGCTTGCGGGACCCTTCCTTTAATATTACTTTCTAATTGAGCATTATCACGCGTACATATTATGATTAATGAGAACTAATATCGGGCCTCATCTCATCAATACATAATAGGTTCAATGATCTCTCCACACCAGAACATAACATTTGTAAAACAATACTGTATTCGTTAAGAAGAACATCACCTCTCTATTGAAATGTTGTAATTGGTACTAATTACTACTTCTACCTCGCTCGAACCTCAACGACTTGGGTAATTGAAAAGCCTGGTAACATGTGTAACACTAATGATTTTATGTTGATATTTAATGAAGCAGTTCGGGGCACCCCTATATTAATACCAGTATCTAATAAATGTTACTAATAACACAATCGATATGACTGAATTTACATGAATTAAGTGTTAATATTCATTACTTTTATATTTACAATGCTTTTGGAAACGGAGACAGTCGTTTCATTCAAGCTGACTCTCGCTGTTAAGTTTTATTTAAATTCGGCTACGGGTCTGCATTAGCTGCATCAAATATGAATTGCTCAGCTGGTAATGAAGGGACTCCAGATCCAGAGTGTGGAGCTTGGTCATATACGCGAATCCTTTCAGTTTTGTTGATAGGCTTTCTTTTTCTTATCAACCTATTTGGAAATTCGTTTTGCGTCGCCATTCTTCTGGGCCACCGTAAGATCAACACGGCTACCAAATTGTTTCTCGTATCTATGACGAGTTCAGATCTCTGTTTTGCTGTTTTTATACAACTACCTATCGTAACTGTAATTATCACAGACAAATGGCCTTTTGGAAATATGATATGCCATGTATCTGGTTTCATGTATGACACACTACTCACAGCCGCATCATTGTCACTATTTGCCGTTAATGTGGATAGGTTTACTGCCGTTATGAGACCGCTTCGTTACTTTGATATCATGACTGACAGAAGAGCTAAGATCATCGTTACCGCAATATGGATAATTGCATTAACATGTGCAGCATTTCTTGGATTTTATCCGGGAAGGATCATTAAATTTGAAAGAAGGTATCTCATATGCAAGGCAACACTCGACTTTAACCCATCATTTGATGACAACGCGCCACAGCCGTCCCATTTAATTCCACATAACGAACCACCACAACCTCGTTTACCACCACCGCCACCATCGTGGACACAGACAGGGGATTATCAGCAGCCTAGCGACTTTCTACGAAGTGGCTGGGCAATTCTCGTATGCTATTCTCCGATACTTCTCACTGTCATAATGTTCCTGAAGGTGTCTGCTGTAGCAAGACGTCATAGTAGACAGATATTTGCGCAGAGCCATGAGCAGCAGGAACAAAACAAGAGCAATCGAAAAATCTTCAACACCTGTTTTTTGATGACATTTTGTTTGTTGTTCAGCACATTACCGCTTATCATTGACAACATCTATACTTCTATAACTGGAAAGCTCCTGCCACTTATAATCGGTGCAATAGCAACACAAGCGTATAATGCGTATAGCACATTCAATATATTGATATATTACGCCAGAAACAAACAGTTTCGAAACGAGGCAAAGGCACTGGTGACCCGACTGAAGAAGAACGAAATAACATTGAATGGATAAGGATTTACAACACACCTTTAACAATCATAGCGCAGAGACTGTAATATCTCCCAATCTCGTTTGGGTCAACGAGGCAATTGAAACTAAGTAAAGGTTAGTTTTACTAGGCTAAATTGTGTCTGCCATTTCTGTCATCAAGGAAAGTCCAGATCAAAATCTTCTGGTGGGACAAGCAAGTTATGCAGTGGACGATCCGGTATTTACAGGGGCGGAGTGTTCATCAATCTTTCGAAGCTTGAATAGGTTGAATAGAAATCGCTATCACAGCAATTGAAGAGAGAATGTCCGCACTTCAATATAGAGGACGAAACAGTTCTACTTCAAGTCAAGTGCCGTAGGGAATCCATCCATATACACACGTTATTAATAATGCTAACGCACAAGCGCCATGCCGGCTACGATTTTTACCTGTCAAGTATTGTGGATTGTAGGATTTAAAATAACGCGCATCATTATTTAGGATTACTTGCGGAGTGACATTACGATCGGGGTCTACCCGCTAGTCAAAGGGTCGCTAGTCATAACGTGTATTTTCCTGTACCACGATTGCGCTAGTCATAAAAGTATCTTAGGGTTAGGGTTATGTTTAGGGTAGAGATAGGGTAGGTTTAGGGTTAGGGTTAGGGGTAGGGTTAGGGTTAGGGTAGGATTAGGGTTATGGTTAGGGTTAGGGTTTATGTCTAGCGACCCTTATGACTAGTGACCCTTATGACTAGTGACCCTTATGACTAGTGACCCTTATGACTAGCGACCCTTATGTCTAGCGAGTTTGACCCTTACGATCGTAGCGGTCAAAACAAACACGATACATCGCGGTCAGCAGAAGCGCAAGATGATAGATAAACCACACCCGAGGAGAACATCGTTTGCCACAATCAATTCATACCACGCAGTGCACTGGCAATATCAGCAATGAGTTAATTGATAGAGGCATAAATTCTCCTAAATGTGGAAAGTAAATGAGCGTGTCCTATTAACACTGGCTGACGGCTGTATTAACCAAACAAATTAATGTATTATTAGTATGACTTATAGCACGAGGCAGCGTAGCTGCCGAGTGCTATAAGGAATTAATAGCACTCATCGACAGTGATGATTTATGTGGCAGAACACTACCCCTACACACCCCGACACCTCAATATACATGTAGATACACACCACTTTCACAGTAGGACACCTCTCACTCACCCAGACCATGGTCTGTTACTTTGCCCAGACTTAGACAATCATCTACTATACACACACCCCCACACACACACCAAGTTGGGTAATAATTACAGCGCTGTAATTAATCAGGTTATTTACGATGTCAAATTTATACCATTCCGAAGCTGTACAATAAGTGAAATTTGTGGAACTCTGGACTGGCTGTGTATGTGCTATTATAAACCGGATAAGGCTCGGCTTTATATGGAATAGCCATGATAGCGCGTCATTCATGAAGCACATCGAATGGTAGACGGTGGACGCCATTACTGATATCGGGTATGAAATGCATTTTGCGCGCTATTAATAAAGAGTGTGAATGGGGTACGTTGCTCAAAAGCACAATAAGTTGACCACAGAGGGAAACGAATCCACGATCTTTAATTATGTTGCGAGTCAAGTTCTCTATCAACTGCGTCACAAATAGTAAGTGTGACCTTTGAAAGGAATGATCAAGAATTCAATGTTAGCAAAATATCAAATACATTCCCGGTAAGGCTTCGAATGACGCACTCTGTTCTAAGGGACCGATAGGACCATTGCTTTAAATTTGTTTAAACAATTTCGAGAATTATTACAAATTCACCAACATTTTCATCATCATTTTGGCGACCCCCCCTCAACCCCCCCCCCCAATCCAACCCCTCCCCCCCCCCCCCAAAAAAAAGCCCACGACCGACCAATCGACCCTATCTGAGATGTCCGTAAACCCACATAGAATTTGTTGTCGCCTAATAATATTGAAAAGTGATAGTTTATGTCAATAGCATGGATGAGATATGAAAAAAGTGTTTAATATTTCTTGTGAAGTAGGTTATATTTATTAACGTCTAATATGGGAATTGACGTTAAATCGATGTAAGCAAAGAAGTCATTATGAATAGAACATAATTTATAGGTTAATGGCTGACACGAATCATGACAAAAGGCCACATATATGGAATATCAAACCACATATATGGAATATCAAACCACATATATGGAATATAAAACCTGCAAAGAGCATTGCTGGTGTTTAAATCTGCTAGATCTCCAGTTAACATGAATTTCTCAAGCGATAATGACAATGAGATTATGCGATTACAACACATGTCTGCAGTACTGTTAACTTTCAGCGTGGTCTGTCAAGTGCAATCCAAGTTTTACTTTTACCGTACCAAGCAATGTAATCGGTAATTCAGGGTGTATCGCCGTTCTTATGAGACATCATAATCTTAATTTAGCCACCAAATTGTTCCTGACATCAAGTTGTGATCTGATAATAGCTCTTACAATTCAGCTTCCTATACTAGGAGGACCTTTGCGGTTATAAGATAAACTAAGACAATATAAGTTAGAAAAAACTTCCACGAATGTTGTGCTTTGTCATGATTGTGGTTAAAGGATAAGCCAAGACAATACCAGTTGTCAAACATCAGCTTTATTTAAGCTGCTTATCGCTGTTAAGTTTTATTTCAAGTCGGCTATGGTTCTACATCAAATATGAATTGCTCAACTGGCAATGAAGAGACTCCAGAGTGTGCAACTTGGTCATATATGCAAATCCTTTCAGTTTTGTTGATAGGCTTTCTTTTAATTATCAACCTATTTGGAAATTCGTTTTGCGTCGCCATTCTTCTGGGCCACCGTAAGATCAACATGGCTACCAAATTATTTCTCTCATCTATGACGAGTTCAGATCTCTGTTTTGCTGTTTGTGTACAATTACCTACATTAGGCGTAATTATCACAAACAAA
This sequence comes from Ophiura sarsii, assembly GCA_035610835.1. NCBI lineage: Eukaryota > Metazoa > Echinodermata > Ophiuroidea > Amphilepidida > Ophiuridae > Ophiura > Ophiura sarsii. The sequence continues at coordinate 74,719,079 of CM069450.1, read as the reverse complement.
TGGCCTTTTGGAAATATGATATGCCATGTATCTGGTTTCATGTATGACACACTACTCACAGCCGCATCATTGTCACTATTTGCCGTTAATGTGGATAGGTTTACTGCAGTTATGAGACCGCTTCGTTACTTTGATATCATGACTGACAGAAGAGCTAAGATCATCGTTATCGCAATATGGATAATTGCATTAACATGTGCATCATTTCTTAGATTTTATCCGGGAAGGATCATTAAATTTGAAAGAAGGTATCTCATATGCAAGTCAACACTCATCATTAACCCATCAATTGAAGACAACGCGCCACAATCGTCCCATTCAATTCCAAATAACGAACAACCAACGCCTGGTGTACCCACAGACAATTATAATCCACCGACGCCTCGTCCACTCCCGCCACCATCGTGGACACAGACAGGGGATTATCAGCAGCCTAGCGACTTTCTACGAAGTGGCTGGGCAATTCTCGTATGCTATTCTCCGATACTTCTCACTGTCATAATGTTCCTGAAGGTGTCTGCTGTAGCAAGACGTCATAGTAGACAGATATTTGCGCAGAGCCATGAGCAGCATCAACAAAACAAGAGCAATCGAAAAATCTTCAACACCTGTTTTTTGATGACATTTTGTTTGCTGTTAAGCACACTACTGCTTATCATTGACACTACATATACGTATATTACTGGCAAGTCCCTGCCACTTATACTTGGTGCAATAGCAACACAAGCGTTAAATGCTTATAGCACATTCAATATAGTGATATACTACGCCAGAAACAAAGATTTTCGAACTGAAGCAAAGGCACTGATGACCAGACTGAAGAAGAATGGCGCAATACTAAATGGATAAGAGCTTTGCCACAAAGTACAACACACCATCAACACAGGACAATAAGAATGAATGGAGAATTTTAAACTCTTATCTTTGAATAAGTTGACCAGGATTGTAGTAGATTAAAAGTTTGATGACACTTTTTGTTGAAGAAATACATTATGTTACTCACGTTTTACACGGCGGAAGACTTCTTCGGTAATGACTTGATCCACTTGTTTTCCCGCGAGAATTGTGGGGATAGATAAGTCTAGGCCAGTCACTGAAATCTTCGAACGCTTTGATGTTCCCTACCACATATACGCTGACGACACCCAGCTATATGTTAGTTACGATCCTCGGGTTCCTCGGTGATAGATTAACAAATTGTATTGCTGAGGTAAAAGATTGGATGTTACAACACAAACTTTGTTTAAATGACACAAAGACTGAGTTTTTTTATGCTCTCGTCGCAAAGGCAATCAAATTCTGTGTTTCGTGGTGGCTTGAAGATCGGTGAATCTGTGATTGCTTGCTGACTTGCTTAATTCGGGCCCCGGGAATTCGGGTCGTGTCCCCGATCTACGATGGCTCTCCATACTCTTCTGTCGTTCATTGCTGTCTTTATATTACTCGTCTCCAGTCCAGTATCTTGCTTGAGTAGATCGATAAATGTCAGAGCAGGTCATCCCGGCTTTCTTTTACCATGTTTGGGGATCCAGTGCACCAGTTTGGATACTGGCTCCTTACTTCTGTAACAGTGTCCAGCAAACCTTGTTCGTCTCTTCCGGATCTTCTGGCTTATTTTGGGGAGGTCACCATACAGTTGGTTGTTTGGTATATGTTGTTTCCAGTTGACATTGAGTACTGCTCTCAGCATTCTGGTGTAGCAGCCATCTAGCTCTTTCTGTAGCTTGGGAGTAATGGTCCAAGATTCGCATCCATATAGCAGAACTGACTCCACCGTTGAGGCAAACAGGCGAAGTTTGAATTTCCGAGATAGAGGTTGACTTCCATATTTTGTTCATTTTGCTACATGCTTTCCATGCTGCTGCTTTGCGGTGCTTAATGTCTTTTGCCGTACTCTCCATCCAGGCACCAAGATATTTAAAATCTTGAACTTCCTCCAGCTTGTTGCCGTCACTTGTCTGTATGGATCCCTTCTGGCTCTGGTTATATGACATAAACTTGGTCTTCTGTGATTGAACCCTCGTCATCTATTAAGAACTTAGGTATTGTATTTGATTCTTGTATGAAGATGGACTTACATGTCTCATCACTATGCCGTACTGTAAATTTTCACTTGCGTAATGTTGCACGGATTCGTAAATTTATTGACCGTAATACCTGTGCACATGCAGTGCGATCTTTGGTCCTTTCGAGGCTAGATTATGGCAACTCCTTGTTAGCTGGTATGTCACGTGCCAATGTACAGCGTCTTCAAATTCTTCAAAATCGTGCTGCGCGACTCATTTACTGTGTAAACAGGCGCACAAGTGCTTCACCTTTATTACGTGAGCTTCATTGGTTGCCAGTCCAGCAGCGAATACTGCATGTGTGCAACTGCTTACAAAAAACTGCCCCTTCATATTTACAAGATGTTCTCCAGGACGGATGGGCCTTAGATCAGCTCGCGGTACCACGCGCCTTGACGTTCCCATTACCAAGAGAATTGTTGCTGATTGTGCCTTTTCAGTCATTGGCCCAAAGTTGTGGAATGTCCTCCCTATTCAGGTCCGCCAGGCTCCCAATGTTAAAGTTTTCAAAAAGCAACTCAAAACTCATCTATTTGCAAAAGATTAGGTTTTTTATTGACTGCTAAATTATATTTGTTGTTTCTAAATTATTCTTGATGTAATTTACTGTGTAATTGTATTAATGATATTTTTATGTCTGTATATATTATAATACACATATTTGTAAAGCGCCTTGATCGACGGAAAAGGCGTTATATAAAAGCCTTTTAATAGGTGGTGCCCCATTTACGCATCCATGATTTACGGGAGCTGAGTTGTCATTAATATTTCGAACGATTGTGACAGATTCACTCTTTTAATAATGTTGCTGAATAGGGATCACAACAATGTTTTGGGTGAAAAATACCCAAACAATAACACAAAAACGCCCGACGCTCCCGCCGCCCATGTATCTGAGAGGTCTATTCACCCGTTTAGAACAAGTTTTTTTTAAATATATTATGACAAATATCTTTTGAAGTAGGTTAAATATATTAACGTCTAATATGAAAATTGACGTTAAATCGATATAAGCAAAGTAGTATGAATATAACATAATTTATAGGTTAATGACTGACACGAGTTATGACAATAGGCCACATATATGAAATATATAACTTGCAACGCTTTTTCAGATTTAGAAAGTGTTTGAATCTGTTACTGTTAGATCTATAGTCATGACAGTTAACATGAATTGCTCAAGAGATAATGCGGGAGATAATGACAACGAGATTACAACACAAGTCTGCAATACTGTTAACTTTCAGCGTGGACTGTCAATTTCAATCCAAGTTTTACTTTTACTAAGCAATGCAATCGGTAATTCGCTGTGCATCGCCGTTCTTCTGAGACATCGCACTCTTAATTTAGCCACCAAATTGTTTCTGACATCAATGACAAGTTGTGATCTGATAATAGCTCTTACTATTCAGCTTCCTATATTAGGAGTGAATGTTATAAGAGCTGTAACCAGCACACATACATGGCCTTTTGGAGCTGTCATGTGTCAAATAAATGGCTTCATGTTCGACACCGTGCTTACTGCTGGAACACTGTCATTATTTGCAGTTAACGTGGAGAGGTTCATAGCGGTTATGCGACCACTTCGGTACTACGATATAATAAGTGACAGAAGAGCTAAAATCACTGTTGTGGGGATATGGGTATTTGGATGTCTTTGTGCATCAATTCTAGGTCTGATTCCAGGTAGGAGCATTGCATTCTACTCAAGGTATTCAATGTGTAGATCAACTAAATATTTCCATCCAGTCAACTCGACAGCACCCTCTAATCTTCACGGTACAGACTTATTGCGAGCCATCTGGATATTTGCAGGCGTTCTAGGTCCTCTAATATTGACGGTAATTATGTGTATTACAGTATTTGCTGTAGCAAGGCGTCACGGTAGGCAGATAGCTGCGCAACAGAACCATGCGCAGTTGCTTCAGAATAAGAGAAATCAGAAAGCTTTTATAACATTTTGTTTGATGACAATTTGTTTGATGTTTAGCACATTGCCGATCATCAGCGATGCCATATTTACGTGTCTGACAGGAAAAGAAATGTCACAGTTAATGGGTACAATTGCAATGCAAATGTTGAACACCTATAGTACGTTGAACTTCGTGATATATTACGCAAGAAATCAAGAATTTCGAAAAGAAACTACGGCATTGGTTTCACGTCTTAATATATTGAGGAGAGATTGACAATGTACTCCCCGACTCGGTGAACGGATACTTTCAAGCGGAAGAACACTATTAGACTTGGAATGTTACATCTACATTCTACATCAAAACAATATGGGCCATTGGCCCTAAGCAGTACCTAGCGAAACAAGGTCTTCTAACTGGGTGGACAAGTGTTTTTAGTGTCAAAGGGATGAGAAGACTTGGAATTGGAATGGATCTGTTGAATTTTGTCGAAGTCGGCAAGAGGATCACTAGTGTGTTGTTTCTGGAAGGAAATCACCGAGACGTTATGTGAGCGATATGTGGTGAAGTTTATGGAGAGAAAAAAATTGAAAGAAAAAATATCATAATTTATAATTTAATTTAAATTCCAATGTTGATTAATTACGAGAAAAACGTAATTTATGACAAATTCAAAAATGCAACAAAATAACTTGGATTTCCCGAGGCGCCAGGATAATTATTATTATACTAATAGTCAATCGTTTTGTAAAAATAAAATCACGAACATCACAACACAACAGCCGAATCAAAAAAGAAAATCGTGATAATTTCAAAAAATAAAAAATATTAATAGATAAAAAAAAAAAGAGTCTCATTAATAAACAAACTAATGATATTGTAAGTAATTAATATAATGGAACATCAAAAAGTACCAATGTATTATACAAAAAAAGATATGGCTCCCAGCAGAATTGACCTCAGGTCCTCCGCGTGGCAAGCGAAGGACGCAACCGCTAGACCACACGTTCTCATTACTTTCATATACATCATTGAGACTCTCTGGTTTATCCACTCAATAAACTAAGTCGAAAATTAAAATGTGATATTTATTATTTAAAGGCTACATTGTCAATTAAAGCACCATTTTATTTACGGTAATAGACACATTTAATATAAAATATCATTAAAGTACTAATTTCGCACTGAATAAGGCGGTATTTTCGGATTTTATTACAACCACTTTTGAAAACTAAGGTGTCCAAGTTAACTTGTCCACCAAAAAATGTAAACCTCTCATAGCTATATGATATTATGTGTATTTCGTGTAATGTTCATATTGTACTAAATATTGGTCAACGATACCAAATGTGTATCATTCGTTTCTTCAGTGCTCAGCCACTTTCTTGAGAGTATCGGGAGATCTTAATCTAAATATATATGCCAAAATCACCGCTATTTTGTACGCAAAAGTCAATACACTATTACCATGGTTACATGTAGTTGTCAATGCAACACTTCACTGAACACACAAGTGTTGTTCTTTTGAGCACAATATAGTGTGAATTTGGTTTATTGAAATTGAGACCACCCCACATTCTCAAAGCTACCAAATATGAATACAAATGTATCACAAAACAACCGGAAAATGTGCGATTAAAAAATAATCTAAGTTATTAATGATACTGGGAACCAACAAAAAGACAGGCCAACCCACACGGCCACCCTTTCCACCACCTCAAACCCCTAAAATGATAATGGATCGATCCAAACCTTGATTTAACCAATCAGAGCTGTGGTAAAATTACTGGACTAATATGGGCTGATATCCGTCAACAGATACAGAGTAATGATGAATTACTCTGGTAATACGGGAAAATATTCATTGGGACATTAACCAATCACATTTCAGCATTCATGTCTACTAAATGATAATTAAAGCGATTCAAGATGACGGCTGATTGGTTAAAATGACTGCTTTATAATATTATACAGTCATCAAAAAAAGTAACTATACAGGTAATAAATGGGCTTTTAACTCTTCAAATATATATCCTACCTAAAAATATTAAATTTCAAAGTTGTTGAGAAATTTATCTTCTTTAATATGAGATATTTCACGCTAGAATCGGGGGATTCTTGAAGAAGTGGCACTCAAAAATATAAGGAGAAGTCCGATTTTCATTTTCACATTTTTATTTTCTACACGCGGGCCAATCTACGGGTACCTTATCGATTACCGGTAGTGCAATTGGGGATGCATGCGCAGGTTGGACAGTCGGCCGCATTGTTCCGATGGATCAATACGCCACACACACGCTACCTGTCATTCTCTCCCCCGTGTTGAAATGTAAAATGTGAATTTGAAGTTGTGACTCTACCTTACATTTTGGATTGTCGCTTCCTAAATATTCAACCGATCCTAGCGTGCAATATCTCATATTAAAGAAGATAAATTTCTCAACAACTTTATGATTTGATATTTCTAGGTAGGATATATATTTTTAAAGTTAAAAGTACATTTATAACCTGTATAGTTACTTTTTTTGATGACTGTACTATGGTCTATGTAATGTGGATATTGTTGTTTTTAGTCGAATATCACATTTATATTGTTATACACCTATCTTTTGTAATTATTGATGTCATTGTGTTATTAGATGTATCTATAAATAGACGTAATACAATATCAATGAGGAATATTTTACCAATTATTTTGGTAACACTTGCCAACATTAAAACCAGGAAGTTACCAAGGATCTCAGTGCAGACGATAATTGGAGTAAATACCTATCGTTTGTAAATATTGATGTTATTGTGTTATTATATTGATGAATTTATGAATAGATGTAATAAAATATTAGAGAGGAATATTTTACCAATTATTTTGGTTATATCACTTGCCATGGACTTGTCTGATAAGTCCATGCACTTGCTAACATGAAAACCAGGAAGTTACCTATGAAATCTGTTAAGTCGATAATTGGAATAATGCCAACCTTTTGTGAATATTGATGTGATTGTGTTATTTATATTGATGTATCTATGAATAAATACTCAATGATCAAATGAAAGAGGGTGATCTTTACCAATTATTATGGTTATACAAATTTGCATACATGAAAAGGAAATCAGTGATGACGCTAATTTGGCACCAATATTGTCAGGGTGCAATGATTTGATATCCGAGGGTTATTCATTAAGTTCTACCTGCTCCGTCATAACTTTACTAACATAATATGTTAGCCTTATGAAATATGCCATGATTGTAGTTCTGAATCTTAAGTAAATGATGATTAATACCAGTTTCACTGTTTCGATGTGGACCATGAAGCTTCATGTGTGGACAAAGCCAGAAAGAGCTGGCTTTTGTACAGGGTGTGTCAAAAAAGTGTCACATGTGAATTTATTTTTTTGGCCGTGAAGAATATAAAAAAATTGTATGTGAAGTACTAATAATCATGTTCAGCAATACATTTTTGAGATTTCCTAATCAAATTATGGCAAATCAACTCAGGCATGTCAGATACAGTTTGGCCACTTTTCATGTGTGCAACTCTTTCATTAGAATCCGCATTCATTGTGTAATTGAACATAATCATTAAAATCAATAATAATCTACCTTGACAAACCACAGACTATTTGAATATTATATGGCAATACATTGATGTATAGATGAGGTGACATTTGTTGACATTTAGGACGCCCTCTGTTGGTTTGAGACAAAACACACCGGGCAAGAGTTCCTATAGTTTACATAGGCCAGATCAGGTTTTCTAACTAGATTGTGGTGTCACAGCAAATTGTTATCAAAACTGTCTTTAAACTTGCTTAGGAATGCTATAAGCTATCGCATTTCGCTAAAAAACAAAAACTAAATGAGTTTTACAATTCATTAGAAAGAAATGTCATGTTGTCTTCATTAACTTTACTGTATATTCTGCCTGGAGGGAAACAACAGAGGGTGTCCCATTTGTAAATACATGACATCATAGGTCACCTCATCTATACTATAATCATCAATGGACTCTCAAATACATTTTTCTCAGTTGGAAGTCTTTTTTTTGTTCAAAATTTGCCAAATTGGAATTCGCAATTGGTACTGAATTAGGTGGTGAAATTTAATGGGATACATTGTATTTGAGAGAGGACTAATATAGCTATCAATGGTCTATTTTTTGAAAACAAAAAACATGGGATGTATTTTAGTTATCTTTGTTCCTCATGGGACACTTTTCTGACACACCCTGTATTAACACAGTTATAATGAGGTAAGCAGGAGGTAGAATTTATTGAATCACCCTGTAGAATTATATCCTTGAGCTAATTTTGGTTAAATGGTGACAATAATATTATGGTGAAGTCTAAATAACAAAGTACTGACTACTGAGCTTTGGATTTTATTATAAATAGTATAGCATTATGAAAACATTGGATTTACTCTCAATTCCAGAAAAAATGTAAGACTTTAAAAAAAATTAAAACATAGTTAATGAGATGTACAATTTAACAATCAAGTCTAAATCATAATCTTATAATAGTGATGTCTGAGGTCATAATTGAAATACAATCCGGACGCAACTTGGATCACAGAACTATTTTACCTATTTTGAAAAGATATTGCAACATTCATAGATATTTGGAACACAGACTGTAACAATAACAATTATATTTATGTCTCTTAGCGCCAAATAAATAATGTTAATGGTTACCAAACGTAATTTAGTTGGGGTTTACATTTGCTTTTATTTAAAAGTTATGCTCATTTAAATACAATTGTACCTCTTTTTCTGGAATTAGGCGAAGTCACAGGATAAGTACACCTAGCACATAAAGTCCCTGACCAGGTGCTTTGAGGTTGGCTAATTCAAAATATATAATCGGTGCCAAAAATCTGAGATATACAATAAATGAGCAAATTTCTTCCCCGCGGTTTGGTACCTCATTAAACAAAATCGAATGGATACTTTTAAAGTTATGGCGATTTCAATGACCGCGCATAACAACAGCAAAGTTGCACTAGGTATTCATTGAATTGTGTGTGATTACTGTCATAACTGTCACACAAATCAATGATTTCCTATTGTATATCTCAGATTTTTGGTACCGATTATATATTTTGAATTAGCCAACCTCAAAGCACCTGGTCAGGGACTTTATGTGATAGGTGTACATCAAGTTTACAGAGTCATTGTACAGCAATGGCATGCGTAGCTTCTTTGTCACAAATCATACAGTGAATAATACAATGAGTGACCTTGAAAGCTACATTGCCTGTATAATTAGTATGAAAATATCAGCAGTTTTCATGTAAGGCTGCACACATTTTGTTTTATGCCATTTTTTTACATTTCATTTTTATTTGAACATTTTGGGAAAACTATCCAAAATACTTATTTGTAATCAATCAGTATGAAGTCGTAAATATTGATTTTGAGAGACAAAGGATAGAATGTCTTTTTTTGCCTTTTTGTTGTTGAAAAATCCCTTTATGTGCTCATATCTTTGATATTAATAACCCGGGGTTTTCTGCAAAATGTTGCATGACAAATGGCCAAGACACCCAAGTAGAAAACTAAAAATGACATTTTCGACTTCAAACTGATTTTTGCTTGATCACATCACAATTTAGACCAAAAATGCATAGAGTGAAATCAGGATGGGGCAAGAATTTTCAAATAAGTCGTTAGTGGTCTATGAATTGATCACTATTGTAAACATGGTGGGCCATATTCTCGTACTATACAACACGGTTCTAGCTCAAAACCGTGTCTAAATTAAACGAGACTTTATCTTTTAAACTATATGTTTAACAAAACCCGATTTTAAACTCCGTAAATCTTGTCCTCAAAGTGGTCGTGCGTTCACTGTACCGGTATATATGTATTCAATTTATTGTGGCCCAAATGGGTTACAATCGACATCGACCAACTTCCTCAAGTGCACAGGTATTTTTTAAGACTACACGATCTGACGTCAGCTTGTACCAGGCATGGTTGAGTAATCATTCAAGGTGTACAATTGGTGCATGAGTTTAGTTAAACACTGTTGAACTTCCCCTATACCGTTGTTTCAAGTTAGATACCTTTCAGTGAGTTAGACGCGTGTTTAAGTTAAACAAATTTTCAAGAATTGCGTTAAGTAAATCGATGTGTTTAAAGTCAAAGTTAAACACGTTTTTAGCTTAAAACCGCGTTTAAATACGTACAAGAATACGGCGCATCATTTGCAATTGATTTGACCACTACTACAGATTACAAGTTATTTGTATTAAATTCAAAACCTCATATCATGAGTACACGCGATATGTGCGTCCCAATCAAATACCGTCTTTTACTGCTACACAAAAATAAGCTCAGGTTACTAACAGACAACCAAACCGCGTACACATTAGTCACCCAGCGTATAAATGCATATCAAGTTTGTCAAAACAAGCTCATGTACCATATTATCCCTATTAAGCGCCCATGCCCTTATAAGCGCCCACCCCTGTTTTTCTCAATGACTACCAACAAACAATCCCTTATAAGCGCCCACCTTTTCAATTACCGTAGCACTGTACAACAACATTTTTCGCCACGGCGTCCTTCAGTAAAGCAGTACCAGTAAGTCTGGTTACTTCGCCGCTGCCGCCTGCTCTCCCCGATGCGAGCCGCTATCTTTGTTTTTTATTCATCGCGCATGCTCAAACCTACTGAGAATAAACGAAGTTTTCGGAAGGGCACTTGAAGCTTGTCGGAACATTGACGTCATGTAATGTGGCCACAGTGAGACCACTGCGACCCCGCAATGTTGATTATCCCCAACATTTTAAACAGTTTACTTTTCGATCGCACATGGTTTTCCGCTAGTGCAACCTTGCCGAATTCGACTGTGTTTACGATAAATGAGTTTAAAAAAAGGTAACTTAATAAACGCCCACCCAAAATGACTTTACTAACCACCCTGGGCGCTCAATAGGGATAATACGGTAATGCCACGAATGCACTGCATATTTGCACAACGCGACATGTGAATGGTTCCTTTGCACAATTTTTTGACAAGACTTCCTCAATTTGTAACGGGGATGCATTGTTACAATGCTGTAAAGTGGAAAGTACAAGTCATGTCCGTATATATATTAATCATTCCAATTTTATTGATACACAACATTGAAAATCATACAGATAAAGCCAGACTATGGTGTAGGCAATGGGCCTCCTACCATTATCCGCAGGCAAATGATGATTCAAATTGACAGTTTTGAATCAGTATAATGACTTTGATCAATTGTTTTGTCTGTAACTGTGAGGAATCAAAACATTTTACTTTGAGGCCTCGGAATTTTTCCAAAGTGAAAATGTTTTGTTTCTAAACAATTGAAGCATAGTCTTTATCCTTTAACCCATGATTGCAGAATAAAACAAATTAAAATAAAACAAGAATGTTTTGCATGTTGGTTTTCAGGCCACCTACTACAGGAAACAACCTTTTTAAAAGCCTAAAGACTACACTGAGCCAAAAAAGAAACTTATAAAAAAAGAAACTTATACAATTTTAACAGATCACCAAATAATATTCTGTGCATGAAAATGTACCAAATTTGGATACAATATTACTGCAACGTATCGCTTCAAATGGCAGTCAATAACCAATTGTTTGCTTCAATGACACAAGAGAAATGTGCACTGCCCCTATGGTGATCTGTTAAAATTGTATAAGTTTCTTTTTTGGCTCAGTGTATAATAATTTACTTGTTTGTCATAAACCCAAGGAAACTTATATCTATAATGTACTGTACAAAATAGGTGATAAAAGCATAGTTGATCTCAGCAATGGTGTTGAATCAACTTTGACTGTGTTCTGACTATTTTTTGCAGAAAAATATAAAACATAAACAAAGAATATTGTGACAAACAAGTAAATCATTATATAGTTTAATCAGTTCCAAATTGGCGAGAAATTGCGAGGTTTGTATTTGTCCGTGCGCAAAAAGAATCCACATCGTTGTACATATTTATCGCTGAAAGTGGTGTGTGCTTGTACATCATACGCAGGTATCACCAAGCAGTGGGCAAGTAAGTAATCCTCCCACAGATAAATATTAGCCTCACAATTTGTGCCAATTTGGAACTGATCCAACTATAGCCGTCCTCATTGGCAGTCTGACTATGAGACAATAGTGATGCGCACTTAATAGATCACACTAAAACAATTAATTTGGGAGGGTGTCTAAACAAACCAATCCTTGGGTGGCAGTACCTGGCGTACTTGCTTGAGGACTTTAAAGGCATATCATGTGATCTGTCCAGGGAACGCCCTCAACATCGAAACAAAATTGAAAGCAGATTTATATTTCTGATCATAAATCGTACATACATTCCAAGTTACAGGGCGATACGATTCTTAATTACTTCAAAATCATGGTTTTAGAGTGAAAATAAACTGTCGGGTTAACACGATAGTTCATATTTTCACTCTAAATTCACTCTAAAACCATGATTTTGAGGTAATTAGGAATCGTATCGCTCTGTAACTTGGAATGCATGTACGATTTATGATCAGAAATGTAAATCTGCAAGAAAATCTACTTTCTAAAAAAAATCATGAATAGAGGGCACTCTCTGGAAAAGATCACATAATATGCCTTTAACAGTGACTGTTTCTTCTTCCATGTGATGATGTCAGCAGATTTCATGTCACGCTAACAGACATCCTAGTGCAAGCTCCCCATATAGGATATGTCACGCTAACAGACATCCTAGTGCAAGCTCCCCATATAGGATATCCTTGGGGATAAGACCACCTTACATGAGGATCACATGGTCAATCCAACAAAGGTGATGTACACTACTGTATGAGGGCAACCATACCAGTATGTATGATCATACTAAGCACAGCTGTTAGGCAGGAATATAGCCTACATGATGTAATGTTAAACCCAAAGAAGATTTCCTGTGTAGTCCAGCATGCTTCACTTTCATCACATGATCACTGGTGTCGGTCACCAGTATCTACTGGTTCCAATTAACACTACATTGCAATGAAAAGTATGTTGTTAAAAGCTGAGACTATTATACCAAAATACTAGTCTCAGGTTAAAAGAGATTTTTTAAGAGAATCTTGCTGCAAATTGTACAATTGATGTGACTTCAATTCAGTTCTCTTTTGTTTTTCTTATTTTTTGAATAACACAGTATATGCACATTTTATTTGGGATTCAACTTCCTTTTTTTAAGATGCCTATCTATATCATGACTTGTAGTCAGACGACGTCCAGCTGTTAATTACTTTGAACAATTCCTTGAAATATAAAAACAGCAGACTATTGTGTTAAATTGCCTAAAATTAGGTCTAAATAAATGCAAAAATAGCTACAATGGAGACTGAAAAATAACTACTTTCAGATTTTTATATTCCAAATGCCTTCTATTAGCACTGTAGTGGTGCTAAGCTGCTGGATTGCCCAAGAAATCTTCTTTGTATCAAACCAATGAATCACATTGATTCAATGACTTCTCAACATAAATACATCCGACTACGCCACATTATTCTCTATCAATGTATAATACTCTATCAATACCATTTCAAGCAATAGTACAATATGTTATATCGTCTACTATTTAAATATAAAAAAGTACAAAAATCTATAATACACTTTATCATAAAGGTTTAGCACAAAATTAAAATAAAAGAAATATATAAATATAAATAAGGCTTGGCAATACACTTAAACACTAATAGCATCAATTTCAATATGTTTGTTTCACATTTGTATGCAAATGGTGAAATTTTCCATTAGGTAACACCCCCCCCCCCCCACCACCCCTGTTCCACAGGCTTGACTGACCCATATTTTTTTGAAAATTAAAAATAAATTTAAAAATAAATAAATTAAATTTCAAAAATTGTTGAAAATCCCCCAAAATTCCCAACACTTTGAGAAAAAAAACCGCCTGACCGACCACCCCTACCTTAGAGGTCCGTTTGCCCGTAGAACATGGTTGTTTTTCACATGTCTAGCATTTCCACACTAATAGTATTCTCATATTTTCTATAATTAAGTAATGTTACATTATAAACACAACACCAAAAGTAAGTCCCCCTCTCAAAATGTTGTCATAACATCGTAAGGTAACAAAATTTGCCAATAAAACTTAGTTAGAAATAATCCTATGACTGTTTCCTAAGTAGTGTTTGAAAATGAAAGGTGTCCATGACTTCATGGCTGAATGAGCTCAAATGAAAGACAAAAACTGCCATTCTCAAAAGTCACAACTCACTGTGCTAATATCGGAGCCAAGAAGTGGATTTACATGGCTGAATGATCATGAATTGATTACACATTACAGTAATATTCGCTCAACAACGGGTGTTTTTCCATTAGTAAGAAGCAATTTGTGACTTTTGAGAAGGGCAGTTTTTGTCTTTCATTTGAGCTCATTCAGCCATGAAGTCATGAACCCCTTTCATTTTCAAACACCACTTAGGAAACAGTCATAGGATTATTTCTAACTAAGTTTTATTGATAAAATGTTTTACCTTACGATGTTATGACGAAATTTTGAGAGGGGGACTTACTTTTGGTGTTGTGTTTAGTCATCAAAAACTTTAATCACCTCTTTTTCAGTATGGCACGTATGAATGAAACTGAATTATGTTGTTAAAACAACATAATTCAGTTTCATTCATGTAACATCGATGAAACACATTTTCTCAATCATTTATGAAATTTGGGCCATACAACCATTATAATATGAAACTAATGCTATCACTTCAATTTCAGTAATGAATTAAATATTACAATATTCATTCTTGTATACAGGGTGTCCCAAATTCACATGCCCTACAGGTAACAACTTCTTTGTTCTTCTAACAACTTCTTTGTTCGGTTTCAAATTTGAATGATCAGATTACAATTTGTTTTCTTTTTACTGAATACAAATTTGTTTTGACATCAATCGCTTGTGTAAATATCCAACTAATCAACAAAGTCACCACATACATTATGCACAATTAAATCACATGCACTAGTTATTTTTGGAAGGGAAGTTAAGTTGGATTTTTGAAACCCTTACACATTCTTCAGAATTTGTCTACCTGCAAATCCACCGCTTACTCTCTTCTCAGGACTTGCCATATTATTTCTTAGAAGAGAGGGACCACTAGTGCAGTTCTCTGTATACCGTACTTCTCTGTATACCTTACATGAGTACCTCTATATTTCAGTCAGTTCCAAACTGGCGAACCTGCTTACAGTTGCGAATGAATTCAGGAGAGTGTGAGTGCGCAAAATGCTCGCAGGGCGCAACATGGCAAATTGTAAGTCATGGCGTAATGCTTGTGTATACTAAAATAGTGTGAGTATGCTCGAATTACTTTTGCACGCTGAAAGATAAAGAAACGCATACTTCTCGCCAATTTGAATCCGATTAAACTATACCGAGGCCTCCAACAGCAGATTTATTTTTGGACATCCTGTATAACACAAATTCACTTAATGAGCTGTACAAACAAGGTGGTTCTTGCATTTCAAACATAGGGAAAAGTGTACTTTAGGTCCAAGATACTGGTATACCAGTACAGATACTGGTATACCAGTACAGATACTGGTATACCAGTATCGGCCAAATTGTGTCAATACTGGAACAATTTTATGTTCCAGTATCGTTTGATACTTGTACACCTGCTACCAGTAGTAATTTGTCCCAGTATTGAACGATACTGGTACATATTTGTGTTAGAGTATCGCCCGATACTGGTACATAATATATGTGCCAGTATCAGCCGATACTGGAACACTGAATTTGTACCAGTATTGAACGAAACTGGGTGTTCCAGTTTCGGACAATACTAGTACAGTCCAGAATCTGGGACCTAAAGTATACTTTTTCCAAACATAGAAATAAAAAGGAGAATCCAGACTTCCCATACCACCCAGTGTTATCAAGTCATTCCTTACGCACCTGAATCTTTTACAACATGCAACATAAATGACAGTGAACAATTCATTGACCATTTAGGAATTGAACCATTGTATCATAATGTTATATCAATTTTAGTAGAGCCCCCTATTTTAATTGTTATGGCTGGCTGATTTAAAGATGCCACCTGAAAAGGTGCATGAATTTTGAATACAAAATGACAGAAACTAATTAGAACAGTGGACATTGATTAAGGTAAAGCCGGAATTTAAGAAAAAAACTGATGAGGCATTTCAGCTGATTTAAGGAAGCGTGTTTCATTAAAATAGTTTGAAACATAGCGTGATAATTCCATCATATAATGACTGGCTTTAAAATAGAAGGCTTTACTAAAACATGATAACGGAATGATCAATTTTTGACTTTCCTTTTTCAAATGGAAGCCAAATCAATGGTCTTTTTAGCATTAACATCGGTTTTGTATGCATGCCTGACATTTTGGTGACGTATTTACGACAAAGTGCTCGTTCTTTCTGTCTTGCCGTCTGCAATGGCAACGGGCGTATCACTCCTTATTATCACGTACATAAATATAATGGTTTAGTCTAAATACCTGATATAATCAGCTAGGCCAACCAAATGTTGCATTGCTCACTAGAATACACCCCAACATCACACCGCACAAAGTATAATAATACAAGGTCCTTCTTCTTGTAAATGCTCACAAGTGTGGAGGTACCCCACTAGGGAGTTTCACTCGCCCACATTCTAAATGGTGTGTCATCACTAAAGTCACAGGCTGTTAGTCATGACGGATACGTACCAACCACAAACACCACCACCATCACTACATCTTAAATGTGGAGTTGATCAGTACATAACCGCCTTATATTGTGGAGTTGCTCTATATACAAAATGGAGGGTGTTGTACCTCCCGCGAACTATAGGGCAAACACCCCATTTTCACTACTATTTAATTGGTTTAAATTGGGGAGCACCGCAGTGTAAAGAAACTGTGCATTTAGAAGGTGTGTAAACATAATTATGAACCTCCACGGTTGTGGGCATTTACAAACAACATTAAACATGTAGTATATAGTAGAGAGCAACAATGGTGTCAATGTCTATAGTTTCTCCATTTCATTTCTATGCTATGGTTTCAACGACATTTTGTGTAATTACATACAAATGTGAATGTACATTGTATGAAATGATATGAAAGACAATATCAAAACAAAATGAAAATCATATCTAAAAATTGTACAAAATCCTAGACAATGATGGTATAAAACATACTGTACACATTTTGTAAATATACTTTGTTTTTGGATACACTTCAGCACCTATAGAACCTTGGTATAAAAACACTTGTGATATAAAATTACTACACGCTATAACACTAGTATGACACTCTTTTTGGAGCATGCATACATTAACCATTATTCATACACTCTTAGTTGTTGCCAACCAATCAGAAAGCAAGAAACTAAATTACGCGGAGTGCATTGAAAGTGTCTAATGCACTCCGTGTGTGCGCTGTTCAATGCCCGCACCACGCGCTTTGTTTTGATTCGTTGTTCAGGCATCGCGGGTTCGTCAATTTTCACCGGGGGTGTTAGCAAACTGGTCAACATGTTTTTGTTCGTTATTACATAGATCAAAATTATGCTCAAATTGTAAATTTTGATTTGTATAGTGTCGTGTATGAATTAGGTCAATACATGCATATGTTTTGTATCTTTAAAAATTAGAAAAATCAATTAACTTGCGCAAATGTTGAAAAACTCATAATAGCACTCCCCTACGGGGTCGTGCCATTATTCACACATCAACATTAGTGCGCATGCATAGATTTGTCTAATATCTCTTGAAACAACACACATTTATTGACCTATAAGCATACTACTGTAAATGTGGACATTTTCGCAGTACATCTATTTCCGCACTTTTTGCGCTAAAATTAGCAAGCGCGAAAACAAAAACGCACAAATAATATTCATTTTGTATGTAGATGTATGCAAGGAAGCTAAAAATTGCGAAGATGAATTTTACACAAGAAAATGTCCACTTTTACAGTACATGGTTGAATCAATGATATAATGACATCACATATAATAAGCATTTCATATACGTGATTATTATCTAACACGCAAGTTATAAAAATAAACAAAGGACGACCCAAAACATTATGTATACATTGAGGGTTTGAAGCCACAAGGCCGTATCTATAGATGAGGTGACCGTTGTTTACATTTAGGACGCCCTCTGTTGATTTGAGACAAAACACACCGGGCAAGAGTTCCTATAGTTTACATAGGCCAGATCAGGTTTTCTAACTAGATTGTGGTGTCACAGCAAATTGTTATCAAAACTGTCTTTAAACTTGCTTAGGAATGCTATAAGCTATCGCATTTCACACAAAAAATTAAAAATAAATGAGTTTTACAATTCATTAGAAAGAAATTTCATGTTGTCTTCATTAACTTTACTGTATATTCTGCCTGGAGGGAATCAACAGAGGGTGTCCCATTTGTAAATACATGACGTCACCGGTCACACCATCTATAATAGCTGCCACATATAAGGTTGCATTTTTCAAATGAATACTATACAGCACTAGAAGTAGGTTACATTCGGCAGCTATTACAGATAGTGCCTTTTCAAATCTGTATGTATCTAAACAAAAATATCATATTTGTAATAGCTGTTCGGAGTTACAATTTAGTTTATACCAATTGCTCGTCGCATAAACAACCCCATATAAAACAACTGCAGCTATAGAGATATGGCCTTATGGCACTAAGGGTTTATAAACCCTCAATTTTAGAATGTGTGTGGATAAACTGCTGTCATACATTATTATAACGTTTGTGTAGCCCCTTTAAATGATACTAACATCTGGCTACTGAAATCTATATTTTAGACTTTGATCATCAGAGTGATTGGACCCCTTCAAGACATGTGATCCTCCAACATTTGGTGACCCAAATTATGGTGATAGACTATTCTCGCGATTCGCAATACGATGTGCCCCCAGAGGTTTTTCTTGCAAATCCAATTTGTGACCTTTAGGGTCGACATACATACATAAAATTTCTTATAAGGCGCAATATCCAAAAACATGATCAAGGCGCAACATACAAAATTATAGCAATGATTGAGAATATCAATATAACAAAATACCAATACAATCAATACAAATATGATTTTAAGAGTTTCTTAAAGATTATAGTAAAACCGGCATCTCTAATATGGCTTGAAAGTGAGTTCCATAGTGACGGACCTGCAACGGAAAAGGCTCTTTCACCTATACATTTCCTACTGGCAGGTATAAGAGTAGAGTCCAGTGTCCATTGCAGATCTAGTCACCGGGCCTATTGAAGGGATTGAATTGTGAGAAAGTAAGTTACAAAGATATTTAGGACCACAGTCATTCAACCATTTGTACACATAAAGACAAATGTTAAACTTAATGCGTTTTGTGACGGTAGCCAATGCAGATTCTGCATTAGAGGTAAGTCTTGATGCCGAGAAGACGAGTTTTACGGCACGATGTTGGAGAGACTGAAGTCGATTAAGATCTTTTGAGTTTGAACCTTATAATAGGGCATTGCCATAATAGAGACGGGAAAGGAAAAGTGCACGAACTACAAGGTGTCATGTGTCCTGGTCAACAAGGTGCCGTGTGACATCACCGTTCTAGCTACCATTGGATTGTCACGCAAGTGTGATAATAATCATGTTGCACACAGCTTCGCGATGGTTCCCGTATGAGTTTAAAACGAATCTACTATAATTGTTTGTGTTTGTGTGCATGCATAACCAATCATATTTGTATTATGCTGGCTTTTTACCATGATGCACTGCATATTTTTGCCTCTCCAACCGCTGGCGGCGCATCATATTGCATATAATAATAATAATAATAATAATGACAGCTTATAATGCGCCAACATTCAACAAAACTGTTGCTCCAGGCGCATCGACACAAACATTGCAAAACAAGAATGGTACAAAAAATGCAAATGAAGGAGAACCGTCATCACTTCAACACAACAAAAACAAAAGTGGTAGCGTTGACATGGTTGAAATATATGACAATCCTCATTCACAATCTGAACAAAGCCATAAATAATAACATACACATTAAGAACATGATACTGAATATACTGAAAATTAAAAGCTGATGACCTATCTCGCTTTGAATGATACGCAACATCTGGTTACTGATATAAATAAAAGCTTGCATATTCTTCTATGTATTACAAAATTATAAATGGTGAACCTTGTTACTTTGAGCTACATTAAGAAATAATATACTTACAAATAAGACACTAGCATATCATTATGTATAGTTCAGTCAGTTCCAAATTGGTGGAACCTGTTTACAGCAGTGAATGAATTCAGAAGAGCATTGCGCGTAAAACACTCCCATGGCGCAATATGGCGCGCAATGTCGCAGTGTCATTGTATGCATGATGCTTGCATATGCCAAAAACGGGCTTATACGCTTGGATTACTTTTGATAGATAGATAAAAAAAAGAATATTTCTCGCAAATTTGGAACTGATTAAACTATAGAACAGTGTCACTATAAAAGATGTGTTCAATCTCAATAGCATTTTTTAAACATGTTTTAAAGAATGGTCAAGGTTTCCATCTGTTGATGAAAGCTTGACGAATTTAGTTAACAAATGGTATACTCAGTTAAACTTTTACATCACGAAATAAAGTTTAATTTGATTAAGACCTGGGAAACCGACTAAAACTTTGCATTAACACATGTATCTTCTCATCTCTGAGTGAATCAAATCAACATGCCTGACAGACACTACAACCAGAGTCATGTCTTGCTTTTTTGGAAAGGTCAATAATACCGAGATATGCCATACATATGGTTTAGTCTTTCTTAATACTGAACTTGTCTTGAAGTTTCAAAGTTTTAAGAGAAACACTTTAATAATTTAATACTAAAAAACCAAAAACCTGTTGTACGGGCAACCGGACCCCTCATGTTGGTTCTTTTCCCCGTTACCCCCTTATTTTCCCTTAAAAATGACCGCAATCATTTTTAAATACCTGTAAAAATGTTGCTTTTCGACTAGCAAAAAGAATGTTTGGGGGTTGGTATTCATTCGCATATGTACACTTCTTCACCATTTTCTAATAAAATGGGCCAGTCAGTCAGGCCTGTACAACAGGTTTTTGTGTGTTGCCTAATACATGTAGGTATAAAGATCTTAATTGCTTATATTTAAACACATAATACCTCAAAATGTTTATGAAATAAATATGTATTTATATCATAGTATAGTGCTCAGCTGCAATTCTTCTTAGAACTGACATATTGTTACCACAAAATCAGATGGGTCAGTTTGACTTTTACATTAAATACTTATTGGACTTTCTGGCATAATGATAATTTTTGTTTTGAAAGTTATGAGATTTGAAAAATCATCACATTGATCAAGTCATGAATACTTCCAGAATTTAGAATATGAATTTAATTTACTACAAATTACAATTTGATTTGTCTAAATTTTAATTATTGGATTTATCTGATAGGAAATCAACATTTCAATTTGAACCAACATTTCAATTTGAACCAATCTTGTTTTGTTATTTTACCTGGGCTGTATTTGAAACAGTTCACAGCAACTTAGCAATTGTTATAGACCATTTCAAATCCGAAAATATACGATCGTTTCCGAATGTTTCCGATTAGCCGAGTGTTTGACACTCGGTTCCATGACCCGGCACATGGCCATGACCTGTCAGAAGCTGACAGGTCATGGCCATGTGCCGGAGAAAAACAACGTGTTTTTCACCCGTCTGCCCGTGTGGTAGATTGCGCTGGTGTTGGTGATAGATTGTATCCCTCACAAAGTTGATGTTGCGGCATTTCAGTTACAAAAACGAGTGAGATGAAAGAGATTTGGGGTAATATTTTCACTTTTTACCGTCTGCTCGATACATTTGGAATTTGTCCGTCAGCGCCTTTGTTGATAAAAACCCAAAATAGTCTCGTTCCACGTTTTACTTCTCATGTGTGCACGCGTGTATGTGAATATAGTAAATCACTGAGGCGGACAACCAACTAGGACAATGCTGCAAATGCGATCAACTGTTGTGAAGAACGCGCAACGCACCTACTCCACGTGACCTGTTTTTCCGAAGATTTCCGATCTCAATTTGAAATGGTCTATTGCATAAAGAAAGTAAGCTCTATCAACAATTATTGTGCTGTAGATGACATATATGTTTGTCAAAACCAGGTTTGCTCACATAAAATTAATATTTCCTCCTATACAACATCGAAGGACTTATTCTGAATGTTAAGTTGCACATTTGCTGGAAACCTTGTTTCCTGAGTGTGATGGACTTGTTAGTGATGAAGTTACTATCAGTGAATCATAATGTGAATGAGTAGGTGGGTAGGTAGGTCCCCTCAGGGCTACGAAATCCTCGGGAATGCGGTTCCCAATAAGAAATCTTGGGTTGCAGAAAAATCTTTAAAAAATGATAGAATAAAATGTCAAAATTCCCTAATTAGTAAGCTTTAAAACGGATCTTTTTTCCAAGCTTGTTCTCTGTGCCTCCCTGTATTGATGCTGGTGCCCTCACTGGCTAAATATTGCCAGCTAACTCCTGGGCTCCACTCCCTGGACCCCAATTGAAGAGTTTGCCTATAGAATCCATGAAATCTAAGCAAATACTAAGACATTTCTTGCTAGAAATGGGCATATGGCAAGCTGTGTTACGAACATCTTGGAGAAAATAAATCACCTAGCAAAAAAGTTCCCAGAGAGAAAATATTTTTTCTCTGCCCTGGATCGTCCCCTCCTCACGGTTATAAGTATCTTGTTTCATCTCCTCCTGATCTCAATTACTTCTCTGATTTCTCTGTAGACATTCTCTCACACTATATGCCTAGGATCATTGCCTCATCCCCAATCAATCAAGAGCTTTGCCAGGTTTACCACATAAGTGAAAATAAAACATTCAGAAGAATCCAACCAACCTGGTTTTGACATACAGTCATCAAAAAAAGTAACTATACAGGTAATAAATGGGCTTCTAACTCTTAAAATATATGTCCTAATTAAAAATATTAAATTATAAAGTTGTTGAGAAATTCGTCTTCTTTAATATGAGATATTGCACGCTAGGATCGGGTGATTATTAAGGAAGTGGCACTCAAAAATGTAAGGAGAAGTCCGATTTTCATTTTCACATTTTTATTTTCAACACGCGGACCAAATCTACGGGTATCTTATTGATTACCGGTAGTGTAATTGGGGGATGCATGCGCAGGTTGGTCAGTCGGCCGTGTTGTTCCGATGGATCAATACGCCACACACACGCTACCTGTCATTCTCTCCCCGGTGATGAAATTTAAAATTGTGACTTTACCTTACATTTTGGATTGTCGCTTCTTGAATATTCAACCGATCCTAGCGTGCAATATCTCATATTAAAGAAGATAAATTTCTCAACAACTTTATGATTTAATATTTCTAGGTAGGATATATATTTTTAGAGTTAAAAGTACATTTATAACCTGTATAGTTACTTTTTTAGATGACTGTACATAAATGTCATCTACATGGATCTCTACAAACCAAATCAATCTTTTCACTGATAGCTGCCGTGTCTTTTAACCCTTAACACTTTCCATGTGGCTATTAGTTTTGCTGTATACAAAACAAATTTTTCAGAAACCTTTCCCAACGTTCAAAGTCTATCTCACAGATTACTGAACCAATAGTCTGCATGTTTGTACTTATTTCAATGCATTTCTCATGGTGATTCCAAATATGGCAATGAAATTTAATAATTTCTAAATTTTTGAAACATTTTGTCAAATTTTGGAATGTCGTTTGCAGATGCCTGCCACGTGGAAAGTGTTAATGTTCTATAAGGAGCTCCTAATTAAAACTCATAACAGCATTGAGCAGCTATTTAACATAGAGAATACTGCATTAACACTTTCCACACGGCAGGCAGCTCAATACGACATCCCAACAATTCACAGAATGTTTCAAACATTTCAACATTATTGAATTTTATTACCATATTTGGAACCACCATAAGAGAAATGCATTAAAATAAGTACAAACATGACTAGTATTGGTGCAGTATTCCTTCAGATAGACCTTGGAGAAAGGTGAGAAAGGTTTCTGAAATCTATTTTGTATTTGGTAAAACCAACAGCCGTGTGGAAAGTGTTAACACATTGCTGTGCAGTTCTGAATAATTCCTAAAGCATAGAAACATTTGACGCTTAAACACAGTTTGACAACTAGAAACACCACATGGTGTTGATTCATGAATATTTAGTAGTTTAGTTAATTGCATGGCACTCAAGTTGCAACATTACATGAAAGGCATACATATTAGATACCAGAATCTACACACACTGACACGGATTGACGTCATAAAAGTCATGTTCAGACGGACGACACACTCAGAGTTTTCCGAGTGTACAATTTGGATCGTCATTCATCTGGAATAGCCAAAAACTCTGACCATATCTCTACTCAGCGTGAACTCAGAGTAAACCAGAATTGATGAGGTTTTAAAGGTCTTTTATATTTAGAGAATAAAGGTATTGTTTTAAGACCGTACCCGGACGTATATTGTTTGACATAAATGCGGGTGGTATATTATTACTTTAAGAGTTGTTCTACTCAAAAAATACTACTACCGAACACCTTTATGTCAGACAATATAACATGGGTACGGTCTAAAACAATACCTTTATTCTCATTCTTAAACAGTCATACTGTAGACATTTATTTT
The DNA here is from genome assembly GCA_035610835.1 of Ophiura sarsii. NCBI lineage: Eukaryota > Metazoa > Echinodermata > Ophiuroidea > Amphilepidida > Ophiuridae > Ophiura > Ophiura sarsii. The sequence continues at coordinate 74,694,416 of CM069450.1, read as the reverse complement.
ATCAAATTTGTACCTTTAATTGCTTTTACTCCTGTTAGTATCGAATAACCCACAAATATTCCATCCAATCTCGTGCTGTGAGTATGCCATGTGTCGGTGTAATGTGTCGCATAAGCATGCAGGAAAAGTACAGTAGGCACACTGCAGAAGTGCACATTATGGAACAAAACTATAGTTGCGCGAGGGTGGTCAAGCTAATTAATGCACGGCATGTTAAGTTGTCTGATATAAATGTCGCTGATTTCTGTGAGAACCAAAGAGAATTGCTTTATCATTCTTAGCTGTTTAAGAATTCGTTTTGAATTGCAGTCTGTTTGCATCCCTATCTCGCTTGTTTGTAGTGATAAGGCCAAACAAAGAAGAAGGTTTGTCTCAGAAGCCTGCACGCATTGGTATGTGAAATGAGCTTTGGCTCGTATAACGTAGGTCTATGCCCTGAGGCCCAACAATTTAAAAATAAAATAAAAAATAGAATAATTCTGTTATACCCTTCACAGAGGTATTCATAGTGCATGATTTTAAGAACGACGCATACTACCGATGTTGGTGTGTAGGGTATAACAGAATTATGCCATTAAATTTAAAAAAAGTTCCCTGTAAGCTTGGATTAGCAATAACAACAAAATTATCGCATACCTCATAGCATTTTTTCTAAAAAAAGTCAATAAAAATAAATCGCACAGCACTTAGCTTTTCTTGCAAAATGTTTCTGAGACAAACCTTCTTCTTTGTTTGGCCATATAGGATTTTATCATATTTGTGTTAGAAAGTGTTACATCTTCATTCAATCATCTGTACCGCAATATTTGGTTAGTTTTTGCTGCCACTTGTTTGAACTGAACTAATTCAAACACATTGACATCACAAACAGCATGTGAACTTCATTTAGTCAATTTCAAATGTAACTTGTGCAATGTCATAAAGGCTGAAAGTTGTGATCAATCTTAACAGGCGTATGCAGACGAAATTCCAAAATTTCACAAAATGTTTCAAAAATGTCAAAATGATTGAATTTCATTATCATATTTTGAATCACCATGAGAAATACATTGAAATAAGTACAAATATGCTTGGTATTGGTTAATAATCCTTGAGATAGACCTTAAAATTTGGGAAAGGTTTCTGACAATCTGTTTTGTATATGGTCAAGCCAATAGCCGCGTTGAAAGTGTTAACTCTGAATTAAACCCTGAATGTGTTCGCACAGTGATTCACTGAGGAAACTTGGGGTGTAGCGCTAAGGCCAAACAAAGAAGATAGTCTGTCTCAGAAACATTGTGAAAAAGGGGTAAGTGCTGTGCGATTTTTGTTAAATTTTTTTAGAAAATAGGCTATGAGGTATGCGATTTTTAAATTTTTTTTTGCTATTTTTTGTTGTTGCTTATCCAAGCTTTAACGGAGAACTTTTTTTAACTTTTTTTTTAAAAATAAAAAAAGGGAAAAAAATCAACAACAAAAAATAGAAAAAGAGAGTTTTTTTAGCCCCAATGCATAGACCTACGCCAGCGACTCATTTCACATACCAATGCGGGCGGGCTTCTGAGACAGACCTTCTTCTTAGATCTAGGAAACTTGGGGTGTAGTGCTAAAGACCTAATTTTTAGGGGGATGGATTGAAACTTTGAACACACTTGGAAACTATCAGTTCACTCCTGAGTTGCAGCTCTCCGTGTGAACATGGCTACTTAAGACAAGAGTGTTAGTGTAACATATAGTGTTAGTGTAACATATAGGATGGGTTCATAGACACTATCAATAGTGTTAGCTCTCCGTGTGAACATGGTTAGTTGAGTCAAGAGTGTTAGTGTACCATATAGGATGGGTTCATAGACACTATCAAGAGTGTTAGCTCTCCGTGTGAACATGGTTAGTTGAGTCAAGAGTGTTAGATGTACCATATAGGATGGGTTCATAGACATTATAACAATGATATATTCATAAGTCTTGTCTGGTATCCTAATAGAATTCTCTCATGTGGTATGCTACAAGGGGATTGATATAGAACATATTACCATGTGTGATGATGTGGTATGCAACAAGGGAATTCATCTAGAACATAGCACCATATGTGATGCGATCTGTGAAAACCCGTCGGATGTCGCAAAATGTGAACTAGGGATATGGGTAAAATGTAAAATGTAAATTGTTAAAAAAAAATTTAAAAAATCTTCTTTTTTAAAGATTATGTTTAAAGAAAATTAAATTCCAATACTTTGTGTCATCATCTTTCATGAAATTTCAACTTCAAAAACTTACTTAAGGCACTTTCATTATTAACCTTATAATGTTATTCTATTGAATTATGTATCTTTTTGGCCTGTTTTCATGATTTTTTGTTTTGTAGCTTTTATGACATCACAATCATCATTCACCTCATAATTGTTTTTGTAGTGATCGTGGAAAAATGATCGAAACAGTTCTGTAATCAGCGCAGTGTAAGCTTACTTATGATATAAATATCTCAAATATGAAAAATGCCACGGTTTTCCAAAAATCGCATCACATATGTGATGCGATCAAGCAAAATGAGTCAGAATTCAATCGTATCACTTTTTAGTTATCTTCTTGTTTTTAATGGTCAGTAGTAAAGCTACATTTTGCAGAAAACCCCATTAAAAATGCAACACTTTAATTCTAAAGATATCAGTAATTGAAGTGTTTTCAAAATAATAAAAAAACAAAAGAAATTTGTTCCTTTGTTTGGTTATATCTCTAAATCAATATTTTGCTTTACGAATTAGTTTGCTTGATCACATACAGTATGACACACTCATGATTAGTCTGTGGTCTGATATTTAGTATTTGTTTTATCAAGGTAAATTCTACAATGTAATAACAATAATCTGGATTTATATAGCGCCTTTACAAGATTGATCAAAGTGCTGTAATTTCGCTGTCACTGGTGAATCATCAGAATCAGATCGCATCAACTAGGGTGTCACTGGTGAATCATCAGAATCAGATCGCATCAACTAGGGTGATGCCTATATTGCTCAAAATGTACTGCATGAATGATCAACAATTCTCTTTAAAAATAGATAAAGAGCAAAGACACAATATTTGGGAGAATAATAAAATACACCTCACACCTACACCATGCACTTGATTCTGTTTAACAGAATAAAATGCATGGTAGGAAATTGCTGCGAGGAATATCGTATAGCTAACTCTGTTTAGTCTCAGAATAGCTTAATTATTTCAAAATGTGACTAGGGTTGACAAGTCATGTTGGCACCTTATTATTTATGTATAAAAACATCATTTTTTTATAAACTGCTCCTTCCCTCTCTCAACTGGGGGTGTAGAGAACATGTTTTTTGGCAGAATTGAAGATGAAACATAGTATAAATATTTATTGTCAATACTTAAAGTACATTATTCCTGGTGGAAAGAGTTTTAATTATAGGGGTTATCAATTCACATGTTATCCATTATCATTCAAGAAATGAAATAAGAAGCAACTTATAAACTAATCCAGTGGTTCTCAACCTTTTTGCCCCACAACCCCTTTTGACATTCCTTGTCAGAACCGTGACCCCCAAAACAAAAATTGAATAAAAACACCAGCCGGATATCATAAATGAAACTGCTTAGTTTGGATGCTAGCGTAGCGAGCAGGAAATTTTAATGTTTCTTTTGGGTGTTTCTAAGCTTTTTAAAACCGAAATGTAACACGGTTCCCCCAAAACCTATATTTATGAGCCCTTCATGACCCCCTGGAAAACCCCAAACGACCCCCAGTTGAGAACCCCTGAACTAATCAGACGTAGCAGAAGACTTTTCGCAAGGGCACTTGGGAGATACTTAGGGATATCGCTAGAATCGTGACGTATGCATAGCACAAGTAATAGTTGAGCTGCGAATATGTTACAAATTGAATGATAATGAAATTAAAATACGGTGGATAACATGTGAATTAATAACCCCCTTCACATAATGAAAACTCTTTCCACTGAGAATGATGTCTATTAGTTTTACCATTATACAACAGATTTGTCAGAAACCTTTCCCAACTTTCAAAGTCTATCTCAAGAATGACTGAACCAATATTAGGCATATTTGTACTTATGTTAAACTTTCTCATTATGATTTCAAATATGGTGAAGAATTTCAATAATTTTGACATTTTTGAAAACATTTTGTGAAGTTTTGGAACTGTCGTCTGCAGACAACTGCTGCATGGAAAGCGTTATTTTTTTGTTTTTCCCAAACCCATCTTACTCTGCGATACACTACTTTAAGCATAAATGGATGGATGGTTTACACTGTTGTTCTAAACACAATATACATTCCTTATATCGCCAGACTAATTGGACATGTATTCCTCATACATTTGGTGACCCTAAATAATGGTAATATGGATTAAAAGATGGCAGTTACACCATGTATCTTCCTTCAATTCATTGGCATAGTGTATGTTGGAATATATTAACCATTGCCAGATCAACTGGCTCATTAACTTTGATGCGAATCATAATACAAAGCCTATGGCATACATACATTTGGTGACCCTAAATAACGGTAATATGGATTAAAAGATGGCAGTTACACCATGTATCTTCCTTCTATTCATTGGCGTAGTGGAATATATTAACCATTACCAGGTCAAGTCAAACGGCTCATTAACTTTGTTGCGAACCACTGATCACACTGATCATAATACAAAGCCTATGGCATTACGTACAGGCTCAGGCTTAAACGGTTACCATGAGTTACTAATGTGTACTTCATAAACGAATTGAGATATGACTTTTTGACCCTGATATAAGTGGCTTCGATGCCGTGTCAACATAACTGGGCCCTGTTCCAATATTTCAAATCAACCTGCTGTCCTGAAGATCCCATGCGCTGCAATAATTGTCTGTAGTTTAGACAGTTCCAAATCGGTGAGAAATAGGCGCTTTTACCACTCAACACTCAAAGTAAACTGGTAAGAGTCTGGTATACCCATGTGTCATGCATATGGTGCACAATGTGCCATGTTAAGTTATGCTAGCCTTAATCGCACCCACGGTCTTCAGTAGTCACTGCTGTAAGCAGGGGCACCAATTTGGAATTGACTCAACTATACAAAAATTAGTTGGACATGTGCAGGAAAGATATGTGATGCAGTCAAGCGGAAAGAGTCGTATGTAGGGAATATTGATTTTGAGCTACAGGTTAAAAGAAGTGACATTTTCTTATGTTTTAACATGTTTTCTCAGTTGGTAAACTGTTTGTAACTGAAAAACTAGAAGTTCGATTTTAGTGGGGTTTGGACCATACTGTAGCATTTTCCACCTGCTTTTAAATGATGGACAAATATCAAAATTCACAATTGCTGACATGCGACTCATTGTGCTTAATCACGTCATATATGTCTAGTTTTTAGAATGTGTACAAAGTACGTAGGTTATGATTTCACTCATAAAGCATCAACTGTCAGTCAAGTTGTTACACAAAAATGTATAACACCTCATTATACATTATCACTACAGATGAATTGTCATGGTAAATTATTATAATCATGTATATCTTATTACATAATTGGAGATACAAAAATACATTTAAAAAGAAACATTCACAGAATTCATATTTTCCAAAATAACAATAGTTTATCACTATCATATTGCAAGCTATTTCTCTAACAACATATCTGATACACAATCATTTTTAAGTCGTCTTTGGCCTTTTGAAATGATGAATTTACCCCTGTGTGCCCCTTTACTTACAAAAAAGGGCACATGCTCATGCCAGATGATTCTTACATATTGCATTTTAATCAGTTTCAAAATGGGGAGACTCTTTAAATTACAACAGTGAGGAACGTTTTTTAAGGATGCGTATGAACAGAACAGGTGCGCTACACAAACACACCCCTGCATAGGCTTGGATTACTTTGGTTGGTGTGCACAGAGGTATAAACTGCATATTTCTAGCCAATTTGTGACTGACTAAACAATCTGCTAATATTATGAGATGCATTTTATGATGAATCCCCGTGTACTATACATTTGTACAAGGAATGTTATTAAGTACTGCTACACCTGCAACAGCTCTACATGTTCCCATAGGTCCTTGACTTATCCATTCTCCTAGTTGTGTATCAAATGTTTCTACAGTGTTGAGATATTGTACACCATCATGGCCTCCTACAGCGTACATAAGATCACCTAGTACTGCTACACCATGACCACTACGACATTGGGTCATGGGGGCTAAGAAGCTCCACCTGGATGGTAAGATAGAAGAAAGCAAATCAATGTCAGATTATTCATACACTCTTAGTACTGTTACACCATGACCACTACGACATTGGGTCATGGGGGCTAAGAAGCTCCACCTGGATGGTAAGATAGAAGAAAGCAAATCAATGTCAGATTATTCATACACTCTTAGTACTGTTACACCATGAACACTACGACATTGGGTCATGGGGGCTAAGAAGCTCCACCTGGATCCTGGTCTGATCGGGTTTGGTCTGGTCTGATCAGGTTGGGTTGGGTCTGATCGGGTTCGGTCTGGTCTGATCAGGTTGGGTTGGGTCTGATCGGGTTGGGTTTGGTCTGATCAGGTTGGGTTGGGTATGATCAGGTTTCGTCTGATCTGATCTGGTTGGGTCTGGTCTGATCTGGTTGGTTCTGGTCTGATCTGGTTGGGTCTGGTCTGATCGGGTTGGGTCTGGTCTGATTGGGTCTGATCAGGTTTCGTCTGGTCTGATCTGGTTGGGTCTGGTCTGATCGGGTTGGGTCTGGTCTGATTGGGTTTGGTCTGATCGGGTTGGGTCTGGTCTGATCAGGTTGGGTTGGGTCTGATCGGATTGGGTTTGGTCTGATCAGGTTGGGTTGGGTCTGATCAGGTTTGGTCTGGTCTGATCTGGTTGGTCTGGTTGGGTCTGGTCTGATCGGGTTGGGTCTGGTCTGATTGGGTTTGGTCTGATCAGGTTGGGTTGGGTCTGATGAGGTTGGGTCTGGTCTGATCGGGTTGGGTCTGATCTGATCTGGTTTGGTCTGATTAGGTTGGGTTGGGTCTGATCGGGTTTGGTAACAATCTGAGGGGACTCAGAATGCTATACATGCAACTATTATCACTAAATTTGACAATTCACGCTGGAAGTTCATAAACTCGCAATACTTAGGGAGTTGACATCTGGTCCAGTCATGTGAACTAACTTGCGGGATGACGTAAACCGAGTTTGCCTTGAAATGTTCCGGTCGGGTCGGGAACCAGGGCAAATGGGACAGGAAAGTCTGGAATCTGGGTGAAGAAAATATTGGCCCACAGGGCTCTTATCCAGAATAGTGGCAAATATCTCTCGGTACCATCTTCTAAATATTTGATGTGGATGAGTTACTTAAAGTCCATTGTATTTGTTTTAGAAATAAACTTTATTTGTATCAATTCTTACCTGTTATCTTCTGGATAATATCTTTCTAATGTGTTAAGATTTGCTGTTCCATCATAGCCTCCCATAGCATAGAGTCTACCACCTAATGAAGCTACACCTACTCCACCACGTCTTGAATGCATGCTAGAAACAGGTGTCCACTGAAAAGTAGGAATATATAAACACATTGTCACTTTTTGCACTTATTTAACACTTTCCACGCGGCAGGCGTCTGCAGACGACATGCCAAAATTTCACAAAATGTTTCAAAAATGTCAAAATAATTAAACTTCATTACCATATTTGGAATCACCATGTAAAATGCATTACAATAAGTACAAACATTTCTAGTATTGGTTCAGTAATTCCTGAGATAGGCTTTGATAGTTGGGAAAGGTTTCTGAAAACTCTGCTTTGAAATGATAGAACTAATAGCCGTGTGGCAAGGGTTAAATACCATTGGTATTCAAACCAGTGACGTCAATTTATTCTGTGTCCCTTCAGGTTGAGACAGCATACATTCTAGTTATAAATAGATGTATCATATGCACACCAATGCTATCATTGGGTGTTTTTTATCATGCGGGTATGCACCGTTGCATTGGAAATGATATACAGGTGAATTAAAAGACAATTGTGCATGGATTGGAACGGCGCTTTGACCTTGATGTGTGCATGGAACCATGAAATTGTTGTTGTTTGAATAAAGCATATTTAATCTAGTTCATCATCTGAGAAAATGAAAGTAATCAACTAAAAATGTGTCAAGTTTTGTAAGCTGACCCCTTTTTTACCATTCATGATGAAATGGAGTGAGTGTTCACACTACATGATACTTATAAGACAAAACATTGCATATTTAATAGTTAGGAGCTGTACCACAGAATATAAAAATATCGCACAAATTGAATGTTCTGAAGATACTTGTCCTTGATCAACTGCACTTCAGTATGAAACTCAGTCACATTTCGTCAGCCTGCTTCGATAATTGCCTTACTCATTTTTTGTACTTTTTAGAAAACAACAAAAATATGAAAAGTGAGTTAGGCAATTACCGAAGCAGGCTGACGATATGTTGAATAGCAACATGAATTATGCAGGTGAATTCCAACAGGAACAGTAACTGTTGGATAGAATTAGGTTGGAGATATACCTTAAGTGAAATGTGGCTTGTTACAGGGTTAATACAATTTAATATGACCCATTTTAAACAGTTTACATCATTATTACAATCTGCCTAACTCACAATGCTGACTTAGGCAGAATTGCAATTGTGCATTTATCAACACTTTTGATTGGTCAATGACTTGGGCATTATTACAGTATGTGCATAATGTAATGAAGCCATGATTTATGCAAAAAGCTCAATTTCGCTGAAATGTGAGATCGGCAATTATTGAAGCAGGCTGACGATTTGTTATATTTGTAAAGGAAAATACTTGACAGGTTCACAAATTATAAGTTCTGCGTCCAATTTTTCAGTTCATTACTTTCATTTTTTGGACGATGAACTAGATTAAATACGCTTTATACAAACAACAACAATTTCATGGTTTAATGCACACATCAAGGTCAAATGGCCGTCTGGCCGTTTAAACAATATGTGCACAATTTTGTATTCACCCTGTAGAATACGCCCTGATGCCTGAGATGGCAAATGTGTCACATTTTGTTGAGATTTGGTAACTTGATGTCAACGCCAATGTCAGAAAAAAAGACCACACTACTCAATACACCTCTCATACCAGAAACAGACTTACACCGGATTGGACTGTCTTAGAGGAAGTTTGTTTGTCGGGCACGCGTGGTTCAACAGATTCACTCTCGCTCCACAATGCAAAGATTGTGGGTTCGAGCCCCGTTTCTGCCAGCGTGTTGTGTCCTTGGGCAAGACACTTTACCGCACTTGCCACGCTTCACCCAGGTGTATAATTGGGTACCACCGGCATTAATTCATGTTGGGAAGTAAAACAGACTCGCTGTGCGGGAGGAGTGGCGAACCCCCCACAGCCAAATATTACATGGGGAGTCTGGCCTAAACGCTAATGAAAGAGAGATGGGCACTCCTCGCGCGAGCTTAAGAAGCTCGGCTCGAGTCTTTACTTACTTTACTTAGAGGAAGTTTCACCACATTATCAACAGGTTTGTTGAACTTGTTTGAAACTTGACATCTAACTAAATTTAATAACAATTATGGAAGTTAAATTTTCATTGTACTGTAACCGAAGCTTTGAATGTTCTGTAGTAACATCAAGATTAAAGTAATTGGACGGAAACTTAGTTTGCAGGAAATATTTGAGGTTTTGTTGAAACATGCTCTAAGGGAAAAGCACAATCTGACCATATGCAACAGGAAAAAGTCCATCGAGTTGAGGGTTTCATGTCGTACTATGATAAAGTAAATGTGGTCAGTTTCTCCTATTAGAGTCATTGAAGCTCAACACTACATGACACAAGCTTGAAGGTCAATAACACCTTTATTAACCATAAGGGCCTAGCACAATGCCAGATTTTACTTCAAGTTCATACACTGTAGGGCAATCCAAGTTAACACTTGCCACGCGGCTATTGATTTTACCAAATACTAAACAGATTTTTCAGAAACCTTTCCCAACTTTCTATCTCAAGGATTACTTAACCAATACTAGGCCTATTTGTACTTATTTTAATGCATTTCTCAAGGTGATTCCAAATATGGTAATGAAATTCAACAATTTTGACATTTTTGAAACATTTTGTGAAATTTTGGAGTGTCGTCTGCAGATGCCTGCCGCATTGAAAGTGTTAACACCGGATCAAATCCTCGTATAATGTCTCAGGTGCATCCTGTCTTCATGGAAGCTTAAGGCAGTCATAACTGTAAAAGTAACACACACTAGGCATTTTCCGCCATCTAGGGCAATTTAGCTACAAGATATTTAGCAAACGAATATCATAAAAGGTATCAATAATTTCCTGTATAGACTGTCTGGACAATTCTGATTGAGATCTGTTTGGGGCATTATAAAAACATGATGCCTAACACTGACCACAAAAACTTACAGAAAAAAGTTATTCTAGTCAAACAGTAGAGCATTCAATTGCAGTTCAACTTTTCCCATGAGAGATGTTCAAGGCTCAAGATAACAGCTTTTTTACCCGGGAGCTACTTTTTTTTCAGAAGTAGCACCCAGATCATGGGATTTATTGAGAACCAGGAGCCACTTTCAGTCTACCGGGAGCTAACTTTTTATTAAATCGTATTGTCAAATCGAAATTTGATGTCTTAGGCAAGCTTACCGATCATCAACGGGCGCTGGTTTGGACAAAATATCAGCGCTCGGTTGTTTATTTTTCAGCATTACCGGGCGCTATGGCAGGAGGACCGAGGGGTAAAAATCGCCCGCTTATCTTGAGCCTTGGAGGTGTTGATAAAAATGTGACTTGGCCCTAAACCTGGCAGAGAGATTTTGGTGTGGATCGGAGGAGGGAAAATTGAGGGATTTTGAACAAACAAACTACCCAGTTCGATCTACAAGCCACATGTGCGCTCCTACCGATTGAGCTAAAATACGAGAGCTTGCCCGGGCAGCAATTTGGTGCCAACATATGAGCTGGGTCGATGACGTCACTCAAATCGATGTGAAAGCATGCGCTTGGGGAGAGGATTTTGCGTATTAATTTGTAGTATTTAGGGAGTTTAGGGTTAATAAATCACTGAATAAAAGTAAGTTAAATAGCAACAGATCTGTTAACAAATGCTGTACGCCTTTTATATTCATTAATTCTCCCTTTTCCCTTATAATAAGCTTGACTTACTTGATTCATTTTGGGGTCATATCTTTCTGCACTCTTGAGATAACTTGCCCCATCACTGCCACCAACAGCATACATACAGCCATGCGCAGTTGCTACCCCTATGTGACGTCTTCTTGTATCTAGACTTGCAACTTTCCCTGTAGAAATAAAATAACAGCATCAGGTGTTAAATCCGTTGTTAAACCTACAGCCTAGTGACACTTTTAAATTCACATTTCACCGTACAACTTCTTTTCTCTCATTTTTTTCTTGAACTCTTGATTTAAAAATGATGATAATGGTGTGAGCCAAGTTGTGACTGTATGGAATGTTTCCAATAATAAAACAGTATTTAAACTCAAGAAAAACAACCAGTGATTATTGGACTATGCTTCTACAAATTCTAATTTCACATTGTGAAGTACCATAGCAGCTTTATTTCCTAGCTTCACAGAGCCCGTCTCATGTTTGTGAAAAAAAAAGCATTTTGCATAGAATTTTTTCTAAAAAAAGAAGCCCTTTTCAGGTTTCTATTGAGACAACCCCCCACCTTTTTGTGTTTGCCTAACACTTTTTTATTCTAATTTTCCATGTCAACATATAGTTAATTGTTTAACGAAGAGGAATCTTTTGTTCTACCATACTTAATTTTGACCACAAAGTTATTTTTGAGGTAAAAAAATATATCACATTTTGGCACTATCTGTAACAGCTGCTGTATACGAGGGGGTATCAAAAAGTTCTTGACATCACCAAGAAGTAAAGGAGCCAGAAACTTATTTTGATATGTGACCCTTCAGACATCTCTAAAAAGTCACTGTGCAAAGTCACACATTTCTCCCACTTTTTATTACCTGTCCACAGACCGCCATTGCGGAGATCCTCAGATTGACTGCCATTGATTGATCCTCAGATTGCCTCAGATTGCGATATTCCCAAAACAGCAATAATTAGTTTAAAGTGTTGACAGAAAGGGGTCAAAGGTCATGTAGGGGTCATTAGAGGTCAACCTGTGTACACCCCATGTTACCCACAAAATTATTGTCACCAAGCTTGTTTGTAATGACCTTTGACCCCTTAACCCTTTGAACCTGAAAGGCCGTAATTGCGGCCGCACGAAGAAAACGCTATAACCCGAAAGGACGTAATTGCCGCCTCTGAACAGGTGACACATTGATCATGTGATTCTGAGTTGTCATATGACTTTCAAATCACGTGATGTTTACCCGATGTTAGATACCTTGTTTTTTGATGTCATTTGCTGATGAAAACTGTCAAAAATAGCACGAAATGGGATGAATATGCTTGCGCAGATAATTCTCAGGTAGACAGTAATGCATTATAGTACGATTATGAATAGCGATTTTGGCGATAAAAAACAGAATAAAGCTGCCAAAAAGGGATGTTTTATTACGAATAACATCTTATACGATAATAGAGGGCAGTATATCACAACATAACGATCAATCAGAGGGTGTAAAATAGGGAAATCACTAAAAATAGAATTATCCATTATTCGCGAAAATAACTCAGGGTGGCGCTACCGACCCCCACCAATAACTCAGGGTTCAAAGGGTTAATGTCAACACTTTAAACTATTTATTGCTGTTTTGGGAATAACGCAATGTGAGGCTCAATCAATGGCGGTCAATCTGAGGAGCTCTACAGTGGCGGTCTGTGGACAGGTCATAAATAGTGGGAGAAATGTGTGACTTTGCACAGTGACTTTTTAAAGATGTCTGAAGAGTCACATTACGGAAAAAAAATTATGACTCCTTCACTTCTGGGTGATGTCAAGAACTTTTTGATACCCCCTCGTATATGTGCTATACATTTGTGGTGCTTAACAGTGAGTGTGTACTTGTAGAAACCTGGTCTAATACAGGGCAGCTATTATACACAAGACTGTGTGGTACTAAACCCTTGATATTTGTAGCCACTTTTATCTGACAATGATGTTGGATGCTATATACTGCCCTCTATCAAATACTATAATCCAAATTGTGTAAATGTTGGCCTCACAATCATTTTACTTTTGCTTCAAAACATTTGTCATAACCCGACCAATTTTAAGAATAAGAATAAATAATACTTTTTAGAAATTCTTAATTATGTTCAATGTTTTTCAATCTTTTAAAATACTTTTCAGACATTTAAATTTATGAATTTAGTTTAGAGGTATGAGATAAAAAAAATATAGTTCCTTTATTGTAAGAAATTAAATAATATAAACATTTTATTAATCTATTTTATACATGCTGAGTAGAATATTGCAACAGTGTCAAGAAGCCATCCTGTTTTCAAAAACATGTAAATTGGGTTCCTTGGTGAAAAGGTCAAATGAGAAATAACTTTGTTTTGTGCACACAAAGTATACATCAATTACTGTATACATGTGAGTGGTAAATTTTGCGTACAGATATTTTTGCGATTTTATAGTTTTTGGCAAATGTGCAAGATTTTAATTTTGCGGTTTCTTCATTAATTATAATGTAACTTTATTGCAAAAGAATATTTGTGCGTGTTTATATATTTGCGTTTTATGTCGGGAAATTTGCGAAAATAAAACCCTCGTTAAAAATGACCATGTATACAGTAGTATCTTTTTCTTACTTGCGAAATTTGCGAAAATAAAACCCTCGCAAAAATAACCACATACACAGTAGTATGTTTTCTTATCATGATTGAATAATTCAAAATTTCAACTTGGTTTTGAAAACAAGATGGCTTCTTTTTACTATTGCAGTTTTTTACTCACCCTATATTATGCCTTATACTATCGAATAATAAATAAATATTCCAATAAAATGTACAGATGTAAAATATCTCTCAACAACATGGATTATTGTGTTGAATTAGCCGATCAAATCTAAAAAGTCCCAAAGAAACTACCACTTTAACTGCACTTTTCCCTCTGGCATTTCCAGACTATAATTGACTTTGAATCAAAAGCTATCAACCAAAGAAGTCATTTAAAAAGTGTCTATCAAATGTAGTCCCTTATGGGTCAGGCTATCAAATGTAGTCCCTTATGGGTCAGACTATACATGCACACTTATTGTCAGATGATATATTCACACCTCAACGACACTATCAGCTAGCCATAATAAACAATTATATAGAGATGTTCAATATTCGTAAATGATATGAATGCTGTGATTGGCCAACCAATATAGCATAAAATGATAATGCTGTGATTGGCCAACCAATATAGCATAAAATGATATGAATGCTGCGATTGGCCAACCAATATAGCATAAAATGATATGAATGCTGCGATTGGCCAACCAATATAGCATAAAATGATATGAATGCTGCGATTGGCCAACCAATATAGCATAAAATGATAATGCTGTGATTGGCCAACCAATATAGCATAAAATGATATGAATGCTGCGATTGGCCAACCAATATAGCATAAAATGATAATGCTGTGATTGGCCAACCAATATAGCATTAAATGATATGAATGCTGTGATTGGCCAACCAATATACACAGTTCAACACAAATAATTCCCCTTTAGATTATACCTGATATTTGTAAAATGAACTACGCAGGTGTTGTAATGCTTGAATTAGCACACATTGTATGGAGGAATACTTCAATTCAAAAGTTGCTAAATGATGTATTGAAGGAGGATAGTTAAGCAGCTTGAACCAGGGTCTTTGCTTGAACACAGCACAGGTGCTGCTTGAATGAGCACACACGATATTGAACTTTCAGCAACTTTTGAATTGAGGTATTCCTCCATTCAATATGTGCTCATTCAAGCATTACAACACCTGCGTAGTTAAAGCCTCTTTCTAGTGTTCTAGTGTTGCTGTGAACACTACATTATGTGTTCCAGAAATCGTTTCGATGGAGTAACTCATTTTAAAAATATCAGGCATAATCTAAAGGGGACTTATTTTATTTGAACTGTGTAGCATAAAATGATATGAATGCTTTGCAATATAGGAGAATAATTATTATATTCAACTTACACCATCTATTTGTTCTAGGATCATATGCTTCCACAGAATCTAAGACACTTATACCATCATATCCTTCTAATAAAACAAGATTTGTAGTTTCAACTTACACCATCTATTTGTTCTAGGATCATATGCTTCCACAGAATCTAAGACACTTATACCGTCATATCCTCCTACCGCAAACAACTGGTTATCTAGAACTGCTAAGGCGTGATACCGTCTTACATGCAACATTGAGGCCACTCTGTGCCATCTTCTCGTTACTGGATCAAACGTTTCTACAGTGTTCAAGTACTGACTGCCATCAAAGCCACCTAAAAAGATAAAGAAAAGCGACAATTTACATTTAATTATCAAATGTTTTTAGCAAGTGACCTTTCTTTCACACACACCTATGGGGAAATCACCTGAAATACCTGCAGCGTATGTATGTGCATTAAAATGATGAATTACTGTCATGTGAAACCAATGTTGGTAATAACATTTACCGACAGTGACCAGCATGCCATTTTTGTTCCAACAAGGCATATCTTGTATACAGCTTCAGATTCACTTACTTCCTTTTACCATGGTTATAATTTTCCTCTTCACGACTCTCTTGGGGAAAAAGTGAATTATAACGAGTTATGGATAGGGGCCGACTTCCCTCAGTTTGCAGGTGTATAACAATAGGAAGGAAGTGTTTGCATGCATTATAATTTCAATAAGAATTATTGTAATTTCAAGAGAAAAGAAGATCTTAAAATTATCAAACTGTAAACTTTCATAACACTTTATTGGAATGGATATTTGGGCAAATCATGAAATATTTATGGTGTACATATTTCATATGTGACACTGCACTCAAATGTCAACTTGAAATTGCTAAAGGAGTTTGTTTATGTTTATGATATTAAAGGTATATTATGTGATCTTTCCAGGGAACGCCCTCAACATCGAAAAAAAAATTGAATGAAGATTTTCGTGCAGATTTACATTTCTAATCATAAATCGTACATACATTCCAAGTTACAGGGCGATACGATTCTTAATTACTTCAAAATCATGATTTTAGAGTGAAAATAAACTGTCGGATAATCCGACAGTTTATTATTTTCACTCTAAATTCACTCTAAAACCATGATTTTGAGTTAATTAGGAATCGTATCGCTCTGTAACTTGGAATGTATGTATGATTTATGATCAGAAATGTAAATCTGCAAGAAAATCTACTTTCTAAAAAAAAAATGAATAGAGGGCGCTCTCTGGAAAATATCACATAATATGCCTTTAAAGAAGGTGTCCGGCAAGCACAATATTGTCCATTATACGTTAGAAAAGTAATTATCGAGACTAAATCGCGTAGTTATATTGACCAAAACATCACATTTATCATAAAAATGAATAAACACTGCCATCTCTCATACATGCAATTTTTAAAATTCGCGGTGATTTAAAGCCCTGATTTCAATGAAGTCATAGCTATACAATGCACTTGTGCAAATTTAAGCACAAAGAACAGTGACGTCATTGAAATCGGCTTTAAATCATAGGGACTTTTTAAAAATGGCATGTTGAGAGATGGCAGTGTTTATTCATTTTTATGATAAATAGGATGTTTTGTTCAATATAACTACGCGATTAAGGCTCGATAATTACTTTTCTAACATATAATGGACAATATTGTGCTTACCGGACACCTTTGATTTACAGTGCGAGTCAAAAGAAGTATAAATGTGGATAAACTTAATATGAGATACACCCTTTTGTCATGAGATGGTCAATGATCTGCACAATTTAGTATACTTTCCCATTGGTTTGAACACTTTTCCTCTGGATACCATTATATTGACTTCATAACAAAATTGGAGATACACCATTTTTGCACACATAGCTGAGCTAAAATAAAGCAATATTGAATGCAAGATTACTGTGAGTTTGACATTTAACATTAAAAGCCTTTTTGTTTTCAAAAGGAATAACTGACAGCCATGCCCTAGGTAAAATACCATTAAACATGATTTAAGCGTGCACCCCTAAACCTAGAAAAAGCTACTCAACATTATTTGGAATATTTTCTAGACTTGACATATTGTTATTGCATGCTTTTTGTCCGCCAAAGATCAACAGTTTATTCACAAATCTTGTTTTGATTATGTCATATTATTATGTAATATTTTTGATGTCTGCATCTAAGAGTTTCACTGGAGACTTAACACTTTCCACGCGGCAGGCAGCTGCAGACGACATTCCAATATTTCACAAAATGTTTAAAAAATGTCAAAATTATGGAATTTCAATACCATATTTGGAATCATCTTGAGAAATGCATTGACATAAGTATAAACATGCCTAGTATTGGGTCAGTAATCCTTGAGATAGACTTTGAAAATTGTTAAAGGTTTCTCACAATCTGTTTTGTGTATGTTAAAAATAATAGCCACATGGAAAGTGTTAAGGTAGCAAATCTGATTTGCAATTTATTCATATAAGCCAGTTTTAATACAACGACAATTCAGCAAACCTGAACAAGCCAAACATATTTTTCACTCAGTATTGTTTATCTATGGTTACATATCTCTAAAACTGCCCATGGCTCAAATAGATCATCTTATCTATTAGCTCTAACTCCCCAGGCATGTTTTTGTGAATTAAACTATCAGGGGAGCAAAGTAAAAGGGCAAGGTGGCATAGTGATAGTGGCATATTATTTAATATTTGGAAAAAAGAAATGATTTTGTACAATGCATTCTTGTCATTTCATATTAATGTATTAGGTGATGAAAACCCACCTGTTCTATGTGTATGAGTGAAAAGACCTCTCATGTAGGATAGGTCAGTTGTTTGGGCCTTTGTTTTCACAACTTTTGTAAACATTTTTTGAACATTTGAAAAAATGTCACAAATTGCCAAACTTTTTTCACAAAAAAAGAAGAAAGAAATCAAAAATCAAAATATTTTAAAAAAAGAAGAGAATTAAATACATATATCCTATGTGAAATACAAACTATCCTTGATCAATTTCTTCAGAGAAAATCCTATGGAAACCTAAATAAATTAAACTTAAGCACTAGCTAAATGTCATTCTGCCTACACGATACAATCAGAATGTGCAACGTACTGCAGCACGGTTGGTGATGAGAAAGAGAAAGTATGACCCTATATCTCAAGATCTTGTTCACCTTCATTGGCTTCCGATCGAGTATAGGATTGATTTCAAGATTTTAGTCCTCACATATAAATCTCTCCATCAACAAACACCGGACTATCTTGCAAACTTGCTCCATGTTCAGACTGGTCGCAGGTGTCTACGCTCCACCTCTTCTGCACCACATTTGGTTGAACCCAGAACTCACCTTATCACATTTGCTGATCGTGCCTTCTCATCCTATGCTCCTCGTCAATGGAACCGGCTTCCTGATCATATCAGAAATGCAGATTCCATCAACATATTTAAACGACTTTTAAAATGTCATCTTTTTGAACATGCTTTTGTAAAGTAGTTTTCTCTGTGGTACACTGTGCCAAAGCGCCTTAGTACAAGTTTCTTGGTTCTGGCGCTATATAAATTTCAGTGATTGATTGATACAAGATCCAACTAAACCTACTCAGTTCAATTAAAGCCAACAATAAATCTTGTATGGATATCATTTACTGCGTTTTGGTTTAATGCACTTTAGTGTTCTAAGAAACGGTGGAGAACTTGTTATGTAAAGTAGTATCATTGTAACATAGTATCCATGGCCAATGGCTAGAGATTACTAACACAGTATCATATGATTACTAGCAACAGAATGTATCAATGTACCCCACCACTAAATTGTTTCTAAACCAAATTGAAACCTACAATAAATCACAGGTTTGGGGCCACAAAGCTTTATCTATGATGGCTGCCATGTTGAACGCTTTCCATGCGGCAGGTGGCTGTAGACAACATTCAAAATGTTTATATTTTTTAAAATGTCAAAATTATTGAATGTCATTACCATATTAGGAATCACCATGAGAAATGCATTGAAATAAGTACAAACATGCCTAGTATTGGTTCAGTAATTCTTGAGGTAGGCCTAGACCTTGAAAGTTGGGAAAGGTTTCTGAAAATTTGTTTTGTATATATATATGGTAAAACTAATAGCGGCATGGAAAGTGTTAAGAATGCATAGCATCACAGGAATATAACATTGGCAGCTATAGTAGATAGTGCCCTGTTGCAGCTATAGCAGATAGTGCCCTGTCATATCACGCGTTCAATGCAAAAAGACTATATTTGCAATAGCTGCTCTCCGTTACATTTAGTTCATATCAATTGAGGACCCTAGATCTAAAAGGGGGTTAAGTCACATGGAGTGCATTTTGAGAAAAATGGCAAAAACTAGGTTTCATTGTTTTTCCTGATGCAGTGCCCATAATGGATGCATTATTATTTCTTGCATTACAGAGACTAACTTTAAAATAGTTGTTGTTATGAAAAAAATTGTAAAGTAGTTGTTTTTGCCATTTTCAAATACTGTTAATCTAAGAAGAGGGTTAAGTCCAAATGGACTTGACCTCCTTCTTAGATTAACACAGTATGTTTAGCATAGTACTATCTTTATTTTCAAGTTTTTAATAATAATAGCTTTAGTACTGGTTAAAAATAATTAATTAATTTGATTCAGTTATCTTCTGCGCATTTTGACACCTCTTTTGTTGCGCTACGATGTTGTTTGGCGGGTTTATGAGCACTTGAGTGGTCGAATTTCAAAGTTGCCAAAGCCCCTATTCTCGCAAAGCAAAAGCGTTGTACTGTGACGAATAAGATCAGCATTAATTTTGCCCGGCTTTTATAAATGATTTGTTTGTCGCGTGTTGGATAAATCGATTGCAATGAACATCAGCATTATTTGTCAATAATAAAACAAAAGGGTCAGAGATGGGAGGCATATTAATTGTCAATAACAAAACAAAAGGGTCAGAGATGGGAGGCATAAATCAAATTGGTGTATTTTGTCTTGGTTTGGTCTGTGTGTGATGCTTGTGTGAGTTCCCTTCTGGAATTGGGGTGAATAGGAGCTTTTGCAACTTTGAAATTCGACCTTAAAAGAGGTGTCAAAATGCGCAGAAGATAACTGAATCGAATTAATTAATTATTGTTTTACATACTATTTCAGGTTCCGATAATCTGACCATTTGTAAGTGTTTAGATACTTTATTGGCGCAGTTTACATGTACATGTAGTCTCTTATAAATAGTGTTAATACTAAAAGGGAGTCAAGTCCAGAATTTATAATGCCTTTAAAATATCCTAGTCACAATGAAAACTTGTCTTGAAACAATAATCTTTCTTTAGAGATAGCTTACTTACCTATTTGGGACTTTTTAATGACTGATTCTTGTGATATTCGCCTGGGTTTAGCAGAGGTTTCGTCTGATGTCTTAATACAGGACGATATCTGGGAATATGTAGTTTCAATGCAAGAAAGTGGTCATGTCCATGTAGTTTCAATGCAAGAAAGTGGTCATGTCCATGTAGTTTCAATGCAAGAAAGTGGTCATGTCCATGTAGTTTCAATGCAAGAAGGTGGTTATGTCCATGTGTGGACTTGACCCACTCGGGTTGTACCTCCCATGGACTCTTACACATGCTTTATCACATGACTTAACTATAAAATGTGAACAGAGGGTGCAGAGATCCTCCTTGTAGCAGAAAATGATACTAACTACAATTTCACAAGATTGTGACTTAACCCCCTTTTAGATCTAGGGTCCTCAATTGCTCAACATATAAAACAACCCCTTCACACCTGTATAGCTATTATAGATGGGGCCTTTTGGCACTGAGCCCTCGAAATACTTTTCGGATCTAAAATTTGCCAGATGGCATATTGCCTGTAAGTTTTATTTTCCAAGAAGTTGGTGATACCATAGGTAATACAGTATCCATGACCCATTGGCTAAAGATAATAAGAACATAGTATCCAATGACAGCTGGAAGATTTAATTGGATTATGAAACAGGTGCATCCATATGAAATAGTTAAGAATACATTTGAATTTAAAAAATGATGCTTTCTTTGATAGATGTGTCATTATGGGTTCCAGTGAAGTTAATATGTTAATATACCAATACAATTCATGCCATGTCTTTAAAATGATAGATGTATAATCGTTACTGATCTGTTATTGTAATTTCATTCATGCCATTGCCTACATACACCTGAGTTCTTTGCATTATAGCTAATGATTTTATTTGGGTGGCCAAGTACTTTTTTGAGTACTGCTATGATTTGGTCAACCAACCCACCATAGTATATTAATTGTATTTTCATTGTATGTATCTCATTTGTGGTGAATAAAAACTGAACTGAACTGAAATGAAATGACACAGTTTTGCATTGAGCCTGTTATCACAACAAGTTCATTGAAATATCCATTCCTACTTTTGTCATGTGCATTAGACAATTAAGTAAGTTAGGACCCAACATCTTGTCATTTTGTTGACATATATCCGAGGCATTATAGGTCTGGTACTTCCTTGATGCTACAT
This sequence comes from Ophiura sarsii, assembly GCA_035610835.1. Classification (NCBI taxonomy): domain Eukaryota; kingdom Metazoa; phylum Echinodermata; class Ophiuroidea; order Amphilepidida; family Ophiuridae; genus Ophiura; species Ophiura sarsii. The sequence continues at coordinate 74,672,794 of CM069450.1, read as the reverse complement.
GTAGGCTAGTAAATCAATGTTGCTACCTTAAAGGCATATTATGTGATCTTTTCCAGGGAGCGCCCTCTACTCATGATAATTTTTAGAAAGTAGATTTTCTTGCAGATTTACATTTCTGATCATAAATCGTACATACATTCCAAGTTACAGAGCGATACGATTCCTAATTACCTCAAAATCATCATGGTTTTAGAGATAATTTAGACTAGAGTTAAATAAGTTGTCGGACAAAAATCGACATCCGACAGTTTATTTTCACTCTAAAACCATGATTTTGAAGTAATTAAGAATCGTATCGCCCCGTAACTTGGAATGTAAGTACGATTTATGATCAGTAATGTAAATCTGCAAGAAAATCTGCTTTCAATTTTTTTTTTTTGATGTTGAGGGTGTTCCCTGGCTAAGATCACATAATATACCTTTAATTGAGATTGTTCTTTGCATGATTATTACTGTACCGATTTTAATGTTAGCTTATTTATTGAGATACCACAGAAATATGAAGGATCTTTCCCGACTAGAAATCCCCAAAACAAAAAGAGCTTATGGGGATAGATCATTTTCGGCTTATGGTCCTAAGTTGTGGAACAGCTTACCAAATAATGTACGCGAAGCTCCCAATGTGAAAGCTTTTAAAAAGCTCTTAAAAACCTACCTTTTCCCAAATTAATTGCTAGTCATTGTGCATATTTTTTTAATTTTTTTTTTTTGTTTCTTAATTGTATATTTATATATATCTTTTTTTTTTATCATAATTGCTGATGTAATAAGTAGGTCATGTATTTTATCATGTGTCATTATTTTGTTGCATGCTGTAACTATATTGTTTTTTAGATTGTGTTTTAATGTACAGCGCATTGGTCCATGGGAAATGCGCTTTATAAGTATCCTTAATAATAATAATAAAATATTGGTTGACTAATCAACAATGAAACTAAACCGGGTGGTTCAAAAAAAAGTTGACCCAAGTATTTTTTCAACCACATTTATAGTGTCAGAGAATTTGTGTTTACTTGGTCTTGATCAGCAGTAAATTTTGAAATTATCCTGAACAAATGGCGCGTTTAGCTTGTTTGGTTCTTCAGATATGGTTCATTACAGAAAGCATGAACAGAACTGACTTGTTCACGGGAGCGTCATTTAGTTTTTGTCTGCAACAAAACATGCTCTAGATTCAGAATTGAAAAGCCCGCCCTTACAAAGTATCCCAATCTCTGTGCTTATTTGTCATTCACATTCAACAAAGAAACGTAGGTACGTAGGTAGGTATGTCATGCACCAGGCAGATGTTCCAGATGTCTCGTTTTTTTCTTTTTCTCCTTTTTTCACAATTTGCGACCAATCGTGTGTAAGTCCATTTTGTGCATTCTATCTCTACTAAAGGATGCTCCCGTGGACAAGGCAGTTTTGTGCATGCTCTCTGTAATGAACCATATCTGAAGAACCAGCCAAGCTAAATTTACCATTTATTCAGGATAATTTCAAAACTTACTGCTGATCAAGACTAAGTAAACAAAAATTCTCTGAAACTATAAAATGTAGTTGAAAAGTTACCTAGAGCTTGGGTCAACTTTTTTTTGAACCACCCGGTATTGAAACAAAAGGTTTAAAGAAAGTTTGGTTGATTCAACACTCTAGCCAATAGTTAGGTCCTCTGTGCAGTGTTGTCTGTGTGAATATCAGTGATGGGCACAGAAATCCAAGTGAATGTAAGTCCTTTTTGGGATGGTGTACACACACCCAGTCACATTATATTTAAATACAATATACTGCTAAGGCGACAAAAAACCTTTCGCAACAATTTTCTAAAAACAAAAGATTTTTTTGGAAAATAAAGGCCTGTAGAACAGGTTTTATTCCCGTCGCCAAACACTGGAATGCATTGACATCTAGCCACAGCAAAAGGTAAATAAAGTATAGCAATAATACATGGCGATTACCATCGGAACTAGGTCAGCGGGGTTGACAGCGGACATAGATGATCTCATTACTCCTATGGCAGATGTCTTTATTACTATTTATTTATATATTATTTGATCATTTATGACCAATGCAGACAATAAGCTACTTACCTACTGCGTATAATTTCCCATCTAATACAGCAACTCCAACGCCGCTACGGGGTGAGATCATACTTGCTTCTATACTAACTCTACCATTGCTCAGGTTATATCTTTCTACACTGCTTAAGGAATGCCCTGTGCTGTCCATACCACCTATACAGTAAATAGAACCTGTCAAAGATATATTAGGGATTGGTTAGTGATTTATAACAATGTCTGCAACTTTCGGAGTAATTCTGTTATACCCTTCACAGGGGTATTCATAGTGCGTGATTTTTAAGAACGACGCATACTACCGATGTTGGTGTGTAGGGTATAACAGAATTATGCCCAACTTTCTATTCTATTATTCTTAACCTTAACACTTTCCATGTGGCTATTCGTTTTACCATAAATATGAAACAGATTTTTCAGAAACCTTTCCCAACGTTCAAAGTCTATCTCAAGGATAAATGAACCAATGCATGTTTGTACTTATTTCAATGCATTTCTCATGGTGATTCCAAATACGGTAATGAATTTCAATAATTTGATAATATTTGAAACATTTTTGTCACATTTGCGAATGTCGTCTGCAGACGCCTGCCGCATGAAAAGTGTTTACTCCCCAGGTGTGTTGTTAGGAATATAACTATCAGGAGAGGGGAATTATAACATTTTCTTTGCAATATGATAGCCTGTCAAATCGCGCCACAAGACCATAGTGATCTGAGCAGTTTTCACTCCCTTTTAGTTATCTTCCCAAATACACACCCAGGGAGTTCGGTTAATGGTGTAAACTGAAAATAAAAAATGGATAGATTGCAAAAAGATCAACTGAATTAAAAAAACAGATGAAATTCTATTGGAATCGGGTAATAAGTATACTATTGGTAAATTAAATAGCCAATGTTTTCTCAGAAATGAGATAAAATGTATTTATGATTGCATGTACTTCAGTGGGCCTCTGTGCATCCATTAAAACAACACTATGTAATGGGATGTAGCAAGCTATATACACACAAGACAAAAAGTGCGCCATTTGTAACTGCCCTAAGAGCTGAATAAACACAACTCTACTCCAGTACAAACCAACTCTATTAGTATTGTTAGTCCTTTACCAATTCTCTTGCGACCAACATAAAATGAAATAAAAAGTGCACAGGTGGGGCACGCTTTTAGTCAAAACAAATGCCTGTATTTGGACATTTATTTCTCCGTCCATCCATCAATCATTCTATCTTTATTGCATTGGTTTATCCTCATTCCACTTACTATTTGCATCACATCAATATTAGTGTATTGCTTATCAATATTAAAAAGCTTAACACTTGACAGGCAGCTGCAGACGACATTCCAAAATGTCACAAAATGTTTAAAAAATGTCAAAATTGTTGAATTTTCTTACCATATTTGGAATCACCATGAGAAATGCATTGAAATAAGTACAAACATGCCTAGTATTGATTCAGAAATCCGTTTGTTAGACCTTGAAAGTTGGGAAAGGTTTCTGAGATATCTGTTTTGTATGGTCAAACTTATAGCCGCGTGGAAAGTGTTAACCATTACATGACCTGTATTTGCACCAGGGGGCAGAGGTGCACTCATGTATAAAAGTTGTAATCATCCTATGAATGCACTTTCAAATACTACCTTTAACACGGATTCTCATAGGAGGAAAAAGTGACACTTAACAAGGATTTAGCTCCACGAATAATACTCTTAGACAAGGCGGTTCTCGAACGGCGCGTCTCGCCTGTTCATCAAAAGTGACTTGAAAGAAATGATGATGAAACATATGATACAATGTAGCACTGTCACAGAGGTATGCATTGTAGTTAATGCAAGGGATGTAATGCCTTGAAAAATTTAATCAACAAAAAGAACACACCAACCCCCTTCCCTACACCAAATCACATCAAGATAGGCCTTACAGATCTTATTTGACCCCAGATGACCTCTGATGACCTTGAAAATTTAATCAGCAAAAAGAACACACCAACCCCCTTCCCTCCACCAAATCACATCAAGATAGGCCTTACGGATCTTATTTGACCCCAGATGACCTCTGATGACCTCGACAAATTAATCCACAAAAAGAACACACCATCCCTCTTCCGTCCACCAAATCCCATCAAGATAGGCCTTACGGATCTTATTTGACCCCAGATGACCTTGAATGACCTCCGATGACCTTGAAAATTTAATCAGCAAAAAGAATACACCACCCCCCTTCCCTCCACCAAATCCAATCAAGATAGGCCTTACTGATCTATTTGACCCCATATTTGACCCCCGATGACCCCGAAAAATTAATCAACAAAAAGAACACACCATCCCTCTTCCGTCCACCAAATCCCATCAAGATAGGCCTTACTGATCTATTTGACCCCCGATGACCCCGAAAAATTAATAAACAAAAAGAACACACCACCCCCCTTCCCTCCACCAAATCCCATCAAGATAGGCCTTACTGATCTATTTGACCCCATATTTGACCCCCGATGACCCCGAAAAATTAATCAACAAAAAGAACACACCATCCCTCTTCCGTCCACCAAATCCCATCAAGATAGGCCTTACTGATCTATTTGACCCCATATTTGACCCCAATGACCCCGAAAAATTAATCAACAAAAAGAACACACCATCCCTCTTCCGTCCACCAAATCCCATCAAGATAGGCCTTACTGATTTATTTGACCCCATATTTGACCCCCGATGACCCCGAAAAATTAATCAACAAAAAGAACACACCACCCCCTTCCCTCCACCAAATCCCATCAAGATAGGCCTTACTGATCTATTTCACCCCATATTTGACCCACGATGACCCCGAAAAATTAATCAACAAAAAGAACACACCACCCCTCTTCCGTCCACCAAATCCCATCAAGATAGGCCTTACTGATCTATTTGACCCCATATTTGACCCCCGATGACCCCGAAAAAATAATCAACAAAAAGAACACCCCATCCCTCTTCCGTCCACCAAATCCCATCAAGATAGGCCTTACTGATCTATTTGACCCCATATTTGACCCCGAAAAATTAATCAACAAAAAGAACACACCATCCCTCTTCCGTCCACCAAATCCCATCAAGATAGGCCTTACTGATCTATTTGACCCCATATTTGACCCCCGATGACCCCGAAAAATTAATCAACAAAAAGAACACACCATCCCTCTTCCCTCCACCAAATCCCATCAAGATAGGCCTTACTGATCTATTTGACCCCATATTTGACCCCCGATGACCCCGAAAAAATAATCAACAAAAAGAACACCCCATCCCTCTTCCGTCCACCAAATCCCATCAAGATAGGCCTTACTGATCTATTTGACCCCATATTTGACCCCGATGACCCCGAAAAATTAATCAACAAAAAGAACACACCATCCCTCTTCCGTCCACCAAATCCCATCAAGATAGGCCTTACTGATCTATTTGACCCCATATTTGACCCCCGATGACCCCGAAAAATTAATCAACAAAAAGAACACACCACCCCCCTTCCCTCCACCAAATCCCATCAAGATAGGCCTTACTGATCTATTTGACCCCATATTTGACCCCCAATGACCCCGAAAAATTAATCAACAAAAAGAACACACCACCCCCCTTTCCTCCACCAAATCCCATCAAGATAGGCCTTACTGATCTATTTGACCCCATATTTGACCCCCAATGACCCCGAAAAATTAATCAACAAAAAGAACACACCATCCCTCTTCCGTCCACCAAATCCCATCAAGATAGGCCTTACTGATCTTTTTGACCCCATATTTGACCCCCGATGACCCCGAAAAATTAAGAACAAAAAGAACACACCATCCCCCTTCCCTCCACCAAATCCAATCAAGATAGGCCTTATGGATCTTATTTGACCCCCGATGACCTTGAATGACCTCTGATGACCTTGAAAATTTATTCAGCAAAAAGAACACACCACTCCCCTTCCCTCCACCAAATCTCATCAATATAGGCCTTACTGATCTATTTGACCCCATATTTGACCCCGATGACCTCTGGTGACCTTGAAAATTTAATCAACAAAAAGAACACACCATCCCTCTTCCCTCCACCAAATCCCATCAAGATAGGCCTTACTGATCTATTTGACCCCATATTTGACCCCCGATGACCTTGAATGACCTCCGATGACCTTGAAAATGTAATCAGCAAAAAGAACACACCACCCCCTTCTCTCCACCAAATCCCATCAAGATCGGCCTTACGGATCTTATTTGACCGCATATTTGACCCCGATGACCTCCAATGACCTCCAATGACCTTGAAAATTTAATCAGCAAAAAGAACACACCACCCCCTTCTCTCCACCAAATCCCATCAAGATCGGCCTTACGGATCTTATTTGACCGCATATTTGACCCCGATGACCTCCAATGACCTCCAATGACCTTGAAAATCTAATCAGCAAAAGAACACCCCACCCCCTTCCCTGACATCAAGTCCCATCAAGATAGGCCTTACGGATCTCTAGATATCGCGTCACAACGCGTCTCAAAAGTTTTAAGCATATTTGACCCCGATGACCTTGTATGACCCCCGATGACCTTGAAAAATCAATCAGCAACAGAACGCACCACCCCCCTTCCCTCCACCAAGTCCCATCACGATAGGCCTTACGGATCTCCAGATATCGCGTCACAAAGGTATTTCTTAGCACACGGCTGACGGCGGACGGCGGACGGCATACGGCATACGGCATACGCCAGACGCCGGACAGAAATAGTGATAACATAGTCTCTTTCTGATTACATCAGGGCGAGACAAAAAGGATTATTGTAGGTTCTAAAGACAGAGTTTAGAATGAAATGAACGTATGAAGCAAATTTGTAATCTGACATGCCTAACCATTTTGGGTTATTTTTACAATGACATTTGACTATCGACCCACGCTACTAACCCTGTGCACGGATTCAGGTTGAAAACATACCCTTATTCTCTGAAATATACCCTTAGCGTCGGCCCGCGTTGTGGTGGGAAAAAGCAACCTTAATCCGTGTTTCTTTCACAAGGATGATTACAACATTATATCTTACTCCCCCTCCCCCCCCCCCCCCCCCCACCCCCGGGTATTTGCAGCAAGTTGTTGACAAACCCATATTAAAGATAGAAGTCAATATGGTTAATAATAATAATAATAACACGGCATTTATATAGCGCCTTTGCCAAAGGATACAAAGCGCTGTAATTTCGCTGCTGGTGAATCATCAGAATCAGATCGCATCAACTAGGGTGCAGCCCGTAGCGCAAACCCTATCCGCACTTAGATCCACCATTATTCAATGCAGCTCCCCAAATACCATTGGGTCAAGGAAGTTTTGATAACCTAAACAACTGATCACTGATTTTGAAAGCAGGAGGAAACCGGAGTACCCGGAGAAAACCTGCGAAAGCATGTAATGATCGTGCTAAACCAAATGCACATAAAGCCCGTGGTCGTGCACAGAATTGACCCGGGTTTCATTGGTGCAAGGCGAGAGAACAATCCGCTGCGCCAACACGCTCCCCATGAAATGAAAAGATGTCATCATTTTAAAGCTTACAATGTGGTTATGATCAGGGAGAAAGAGAGAAAAAATGTCAAAATGACCCCAACCAAACTCTCATGGTTCATCCATAAAACGGTCGGTTTTTGTGTGTCTCCAAAGCGAGAGTTTTGCTCGGGGAATCATACCGTAAACAAAGACTGTGTTCATGCCCTCAAGATGGATTTTGTTTTCTTTATAGCAGTGACACAGAAATAAGGCGCTGACTGAATTTCCTACATTTTGGTGCAATGATTCTTATATCGATGCAATATATGTTTGGTTTTCGTGCAATCAAAAGTGATTGGCTCTATATACCTTTTGCACGTATTGCCATTCTTTTTTTGGAAGACAGTATTAAAAGACACTCTTCTTAGAAATGTTTGTCTTAAAAAGCACCCTTGATATGTGTCATTGTTCATGTCAGTGGTTACAACTTTACACCTCATTGGCAATGGAGTCCTGTCTTTTTGGCATATTGAGATGAAAATAGTTCTTTAGAAACGCTGCTCTATGGTGAATTTTAAAACAACAGGGACAATCGAATAAACCTACCTATCTCACCAAAAAATATAATTCTTCACTTTGAGACTATACACGGATCTATCTTCTATATTAACTCTTTAATGCTTGTAGTGAGTGGCTACAGTATCCTCCACTAAAAGGTTTTATTAAGAAAACAACCCTGGTAAAAGAGCATCAAAATAGCACGTCGTCAGCCTTGTTTACCAAAGCAAATTTCTTTACAGTAAGAACACATCCATTGGTGTTATTGAAGTGTGATCCCAATACGCTATTTGTACTTGTACAGTCTGTGCTACTAACACCTAAACCCCTATAGCTAACATCACCCTATGATGATGGTAACCAGTGCATGCCAAAGCATATTATTCTCAATTACGTTGAGGATGTTGTTTTCGTCTTGATTATCCTGCTCTATATAGAACACCTATTAATTGTCTCATGGGTGAAGGGGACACTGTGTGCTATATTGGAGAGTGTGTTAAAGGTCTAGAATTCATCTTGAAATGCTCAATCATATTTTATTGCTGTCTTATCATGTTATATAATGATTGTAATCACTTTGAATTGTGTTTTTTGTGTGTAGAAAATAGCCAACAACATGGAAACCAATTCCCAGTTCATCACCCCACACTCGCACCTAATACCCTAAGCTTAAATCTAACCATCCTAAACTAACCTAATCAAAAACCTTAACCAAGGTGGCAATCATGAGAAAGTAATTTATCTCGAACAGAGGAGATTTTTACTCCTTTTAAATTGAAGGTTTAAGTAATCATAGTCTCAATCAATGGTAAAACTAAGAATATTATCCAGCAAGAAGGAATAATTGTATCGGAGGGGACTTTATATTTCCCTGTGGTAAAATATATTGCTACAAGTGGTCTCCTAAGGCCACAAAAAAGTCCTGTTTTACGGGCCAGACTAAACAATTTTTCTTTTATTTAGATTTTTTTTTTGAAATTGTGTAAAATTTGTGAAATATTTGAAAATTGTGTTAAAAAATAACCAAATTGAAACAATAAACTCCACTTTGTGCGCGCCTGTTTTGAGAATGCCACCTCTACCGCTCACAAATTTCTGATCCCGCAGTACATTTCCCAACATATTTGGAGGAAAAAAATCAGAAAAAAAATCAGAAAAAAAAAAAATCCACCGACCCTACCTGATTGAGAGGTCTGTTTGCCCATAGAACAGGGTGGTTTTTTTGTGGCCTAAATGGAAAAGTACTAATCTTGAGAATTCCCCCTACAATACATAGAATTCCTACAATACATAGAATTCCTACTTCTTTTCCAAATGAACATATTGTCAAGATTCTTCAAGAAATTTCATTATTATATATCATTCCTGTTCCGTCAAACTTTGTATGTTTTTCTGGCCCTTCAGCATGTATAAAGTAAAACTGCCCAACGGTTATGCATAGGAAGTATTGCTTTATACATGTTCAGGGGCAAAAGCCCGCAGACTACATCAACATTTCGTTCCTGTTCCGTCAAACTTTGTATGTTTTTCTGGCCCTTCAGCATGTATAAAGTAAAACTGCCGAATGGATGTGTTACATAGGAAATGTTGCATTATACATGTTCAGGGGCAAGAGCACTTTATACAAGGTTTTGATAGACATGTTTTTGGCCCTGAGATATGTTTACAGCAGACTGCTCGAAGGTTATATATAGGAAGTATTACTTTATACATGCTGAAGGGCCACAAGGGCATACGAGGTTTTGACAGAACAGCGCAAGGCCAAAAACGGTGTGTTACCCTTAAATGGAAAGGGGCAAGATGGAAGGTTGCTCATCTATTTATGATTAATACATGGGGACACAGACGTGTCAATTAAGGAGACATATGCACGACTATACATTTTGCAGATGCATTTCAGGACAACAAATGTTGCATTACCATAAAGAATTTGTTCATTTTATGCCAACAAATAAGATTTTGAAAAGAAAAAATATATAACCCAACAATTTAGGGTGGATGAGTAGTATATGACAACATAATTGTTTTCATTTTAGGCCAGAACTCCCTGAAGGTACCAACAAGTGTTAACACAGCCTGCGGAATTCAAATTCATACGAAGATATACCCTATCAAAATGATCAACCTCCTATCCCCTAGCATACCACTGGCATGAATTCCCATCTAACCCTATCAGGTAAAAACTAGCACTTTTATATTTATATTTCTTGGTAATGTCACCTGTCAGGTATTATGGATGCACTGTTCCATTTCTTTGTAATGTTATCGGGAGCGAATCATCTCATTTCAATTCCTAGGAGTACTGTACCGTAATGAACTGCCTGATAGAATCTCATCAAAAGGATCATTTTAAACATTTTTTTCACACATAATTTGATTGGTAAGTTTGATAATGGAATAAATTTACTGCTGTATGAATTAAGATTACATTGTAGATCCTTTCTTGTTTTCTATGATTGATAATCCGTATTTCATGAAAGTATGTACTCTATTATCTCTTGTAAGGCTTATGGCATTGCATTAAGTTGGATGCTCAATTGAAGATATTCTGTCCATAAATTAACACATTTAATCTTAATTTCTCTTGGTAATATACAGGGTGTCCCTAAAAAGGGTGCACATGTTCCACGTCATTGCCCTCATTGATTAGTAAAAATAGCCAAAAAAATGTGATCAGAACCACAATCAAGATGATCACTACACAAGCTCAATAGGTTGTTACACAAGTGAGGAATCAAGGTTTGAAACACACACTCAGATATTTAGCTGTCACGCTGACTTTGGTTAATCTTAAAAAAGTGTTAATTGAAACTACGTGGTACAGGACATTTATAGTACAGTAAACACGTTATCATTGTAAGGATAACTTGAGAAGGTAGCAGGTGTTTTGCTTACAATACAAAATGCTCCTTTGTGTGGGTTTCATTTATCCTTTTAAAATGCTTAGTTTTAATTTGATGTAAAAGCTTTTAATTTGGTTCATTTTTTAATGTGATGTATAAGTTTTAATTTGGTTTTATTTTTGTATTAGTTTATGGTTGCCCACTTTCTTATTTTCAGATTATGGTAAATCTATTGCAAGCATGAAGCATGGCCGATTACTCCCAAGTTAAAGAAAGAGCTTGGTGGTTGCTAGACCAGAATGCTGAGAGCAGTACTCAATGTCAACTGGAAACAACACATATCAAATACCCAATTGTATGGTGACCTTACCAAAATAAGCCAAAAGATTCAGAAGAGACGAACAAGGTTTGCTGGCCGCTGTTTCAGAAGTGAGGAGCCAGTATCCAAACTGGTGCACTGGATCCCTAAGCATGGCAAAAGAAAACAAGAAAGACCTGCCCTGACGTACATCGACATTCTCAAGCAAGTTATGGATTGGACACCTGTAACATCAAGACAGCAATGATATACTGGTGGAGCATGTGTGGTCTAGTGGAGTAATTGCCGGTCTCATAATCATAAGGTCATGAGTTCTAGCCCGCTGGTGCCACTGTGTTTGTGTCCTTGGGCAAGGCACTTAGTCTACATTGCCTATTGGGGGTTACTGTATAGGGGTTATGTATGTTTGTTCATGTTGGTTTATGTCGCAACTTGGCGCTGATTTAGCTGCTGCCTGGACGTTGCCTTGTTTATTAATGGTATTTGATTTGTAATGTTGTTACAATTCAGCCAGTTGGCTGCGATGACAATAAAATTTAGAGAAAAACAAACAAAAAAATACTGAAAAGTGTGGAGAGCCATCATAGATCAGGGACAACACCCGAGTTAAGCAAGTAAGCATGGCAAGCAACCTATTATGTACAATAAGGAAAACATGTCTGTTCCAGTATCTGCAGTCTATTCCCTACTCAATTATCACACCAGTTACTTATTCTGGTGTTAAAGGCATATTATGTGATCTTTTCCAGAGAACGCCCTCTATTCATTATTTTTTTTAGAAAGTAGATTTTCTTGCAGATTTACATTTCTGATCATAAATCATACATACATTTCAAGTTACAGAACGATACGATTCCTAATTACCTCAAAATCATGGTTTTAGAGTGAATTTAGAGTGAAAATAATAAACTGTCGTATTATCCGACAGTTTATTTTCACTCTAAAATCATGATTTTGAAGTAATTAAGAATCGTATCGCCCTGTAACTTGGAATGTTTGTATGATTTATGATCAGAAATGTAAATCTGCAAGAAAATCTTCTTTCAATTTTTTTTTCGATGTTGAGGGTGTTCCCTGGAAAGATCACATAATATACCTTTAACAGGTAATATCATTTGATTAATTTCCCTACTGTTGACCTATAGAGGGCTCCCTCTAACCCACACTAACAAGTGAAAGTACATTGTACTTTGTACTTCGATACAGCATCACACATCCAAACTCAGCAATTAATCAACTTCAGTGCTGTCCAGATCAGTTCAAATAAGAAAATGATTGAAGTATAATGCACAGTACATCCAGTGGAGTAATGAGTAATTATATTGTCACTGTTCTATCAAAACCTCGTATCTCCATCTGGCCATTCAGCATGTATACAGTAATACTTTCTATGTATAACCTTTGGGTAGTCTGCTTTAAACATGTTCAAGGGCCAACAGTACATCTGTCAAAACCTGATAATTGCTCTTGCCCCCTGAACATGTCTAAAGCAACACTTCATATGAATACAAATTGGACAGTTTTACTTTATACATGCTAAGGGCCCGAAAAACATAGGCCTACAAGGTTTTGACAGAACAGCAACGAAATTGCTAAAGACCTACTGGTCAACACCCTGGGCTTTCCATCATAATATTGTTTTATACAAAACTTGTTGCATAATTATTGATATTTGAACATTTGTAACAATAGCTTGCAGAAATTTGTCAACCAAGAGTGCATAATCCACAACACATCGAATACACAAATTATTTTATTATACAAATTTTGCACTAAAATTGATATTTTAGAATTGAAGTATTCTCTATTTTTTTGCTTTTGTCTCATTAACTCTATTACCCTCAAACCACGTTTTTAACCGGGACAGAAATTTTTGAAGAGAAATCGACAAATAAATCCCCCCATAGGGAAGCCACAGCTCTCAGCTACTCGTTGGCGCAGTATACTGCACTCACTATTAGGTTGATTACGTCATCCAAAACCGTCCACACATGCGCGTGTAGATTGGCATGGGCGTAGTATTTTGGAGTACTCAGTTAGGTTAGGGTTAAATAAGAATGGGTATAAAATTGGGTGTATCCTTGGTGTAATTCATTTATGAGTTAGACTGGTGTTAAGCCTCTATTACTGAATAAAGCTGTCTAATCCTTTAATCCTTTAACACAGTTTAACACAGGTTTTGTGCTAGGCTAATTCCGTGCAGAATTACATGAAGGATAAACCTAAAATTGCTAACCAAAAACTGATATTTTTCAACTCAAATAATATGATTTCAAAGTTACAAAACAAGAGTATCAATATAAGATAAATAGTGCTCAATTCCGTGTGAAGTAGAGCTTAACATCAAATAAAAAACTATAAGACGGAGTTTGCTACCTTAGGTTTCTCGCTTCCATGATCATCAGGCACTCTAAATGTTTTTCTTCCGGTTAGCGAAGTCAGTAAAGAAAATGTGACCTGCTCCTACAAAACCCGACATAAGTCGCCAGACCACTTATGGATACAGCTCAATAGAGTTGTCACAAATCAATAGAATACAAAGGAATTTCAAGAGATATATTGATTTTTCATTGGCAAAAGTTTGAGCAATTTCTCCAAGTGATACATCATTTTAAAGCTTGTTATTTCAGCATTTTCAATCTCAACAAATCAGAAAATATATTTTTCAGCACTTAAATGTCTTGTTTCGTGGGAGCAGGTCACAAATATTTGCAGGTGCGAAATGCATGCTGCGTAGTCAACTCGCATAAAGCTGCTCGCGCAAAAAACACTCAACCCAATGCACTAACATCGCTGACCAGATAATGAAAACTTTGTTTCACATTATTTATATTACCGGTACATAATTAAAACCAACCAGGCATCTGTTTGATTTTTTTGGTTAAACATTTTGTAATTATTTAGCTTTTGACCCATTTCCATTCCAGATGTTTTATGGCTAGATGGACTTTGAAACAAAAACAAAAACACAGGCCTAAAACGCTTACTACCGGCAAGTCGGGCCTGTAAAATAAAGTTGGTTTTATCCGGGGAGGGGTACTCACATAATTATAATGTATACAGGTACATGTATGCCCTACTCTAATGGGTCACTTTTTGGCAGAAATTCCCTAAACATGGGTATGATTTGTGCTTGAAAACCCTAAACATGGATCCCTAATTGCGGGGGAAACCATAAGTCCACAATCAGCCAATTTTCAAGGTAAAAATCCCCCAAAAGTGGATCAGGATTTCAAACTCCAGTGGCACACCCCGGACAAAAGACAATTTGAATAACCCCCAGGTTTTTATTATAATGTACTGTATATTGAGTTCTAATTAATCACCTACCAACAGTAGACCTCCTAGGTTTGATTTTAGACTGTCTCATCTTCGTCCTCCTATCAGGCAACATATGGTAATTTTTGGCTTCATCTAGCAAATCTCTGCATTTAATGTCCTGCTTAATCAACTCCTCAGCTTCGACAATATCCACTAGAAATCTTGGCGATAATAAAGGCATACGTATCTGCTGTAATAGTTCCGCAATAGCATTTTTGCGATTGTCCTTGTCATGATATACCCATCTCATGATGGCGTTATACACTTCCTCCTCGCTACGGACATTGAGTTCTTCACAGCTTAACAGGTCTGCAAGCTGACATTTCTGTAGTAGCAGGAACTCATCTTCGTTAGCTACTTCTGTAAAATGTCTCTCAGCAAATTTTCCTGATGCTTCTACTAAATCTGTACATGTGTGTGCATCGGCAAAGTTTCTTATTCCTGTAATAAGTATGGATAGATACAAAGAGGTTATTTGGGTTGCTAGTATGTTCCAGTTATCTGCTAATTTAAATCTAATCTATAACAATACAAAGGAACTGCAAAATAATCTACACCATTTCCACAACCATTCCATAATCTGTGCCACAACCAAGGCCCTTTGTTCAAATATCCCAAGGGCCATGACAAATCAGGGCTGGAAAAAATGTATATTTCCTGGGAAGCAAACAAAATTATTTCCCTCCAAATACCTGAATTTCCCTCCAAATACCCAAATTTCCCTCCAAATACCCAAATTTCCCTAGAAGGATCTTCCTAAAATCCACAATTCCCCAGGCCTACATGCCATTGACAACCCATATGATATGCTTCCCCTACTACTCCCTCATTTTATAACTGCCTGCTTACTTTCTGAATTATCAAGACAATTTGTGATTAATTCTATTAAATTTTCTCTTAAGGAACTCTGACCACGATTTAGATACATTTGTCATCAGCAAAATAGACACTGGAATCTAGGTATATGCCCTCACCATTCCACCATTGCTCATCAATTTGATAAAGTCTTTAACATTGCTGAATTTATCCTAACAATGAGCAGGGTGTAATTGCATCTTGAGAGGTATTTTTAACAAAGTTTCTGTACATCTGCTGACTGAGACATGGATATTTATCTAGGGTAGCCTCATCTTTACCTCCCCCATTTCCACTCACTCCATTTGATAAATGCCTGACTTTGCTACTGAATTTAACTATTCCATATTCAATATGTAATTGTGAGGTACTCTGAGCAAAATGTCTATAAATCTGCCAACTATTGAATTGACACAGTATACAGAAGAGTGCCCCAAACCCCTTTCCTTGTACCCCTTAACACTTTCCACGCAGCTATTATTTTAACCATGACACAAAACAGATTTTTCAGAAACCATTCCCTGTTACCATGGTTACTAAAACAAACCAATACTAGGAATGTTTGTACATATTTTAATGCATTTCTCATGGTGATTCCATTGGTAATGACATTCAATTATGATGACATTTTTCAAACATTTTGTGACATTTTGGAATGTTGTCTGCAGCCGCCTGCCGAGTGGAAAGTGTTAAGTGATTCCTGCTTACCCTACTGAATTTACATAAACTGCACAAAGCTATTGTCTCTTGAGGAAAGAATGCAATGTCTGCTGTACATTTGCCCACTGTAACACTATGTTGCATCTAGGCGAGCCAACCCCCCCCCCCCCCCCACCACCCACGTCACCCATTTTCAATCAATATGTTAATTGTAAATACATTTTCACCCTGATGAATTTATTTAGACAATTTGCAGAAATGCTTCTAGAGGAACTATGATTATTATTTGTGTACATCTGACAACTGTAGTATACATGTACATGCAGCATAATTGTGGACAACCCCTTCGCATTCCCCATCTTTATGACAGTGCCTGGCTATGCTACCGAAATTTGTTTAGACAATTTGTAGTATATAATTGTGAGGAAAGTGAGCGCAATTTGTGTACATCTGCCAGCTATTGCATGGACACATTATACAGAAGAGCGCCCTCTTCCCCCTCTCCCATACCTGTTATGCGTACTCTACTGAATATACCTAGACAATTTGTGTACATCTGCCAGCTATTGCATGGACACATTATACAGAAGAGCGCCCTCTTCCCCTTCTCCCATACCTTTTATGCGTACTCTACTGAATATACCTAGACAATTTGCAGGTTGACTCTTGAGAGGAAATCCGTGCATGATTTATGTATATTAGGCAACTGTCGCATAGATCCATTTCGAGCCCCTCCTCCATTCCCTGCGCCCAATTTGATGCCTGGTTCACTTTACTGAATATAGACAATTTGCAGGGTTATTCTTGGGAGGAAATCCGAGCATGATTTATGTATATTAGGCAACTGTCGCATAGATCCATTTCCGAGGAGAACCCCTCCTCCATTCCCTGCGCCCAATTTGATGCCTGGTGCACTTTACTGCATATAGACACTTTGCAAGGTTATTCTTGGGAGGAAATCTAAGCAAATACGTACATTAGGCAATAGCATATAGATGCCATATCAAGGAAAGCCCCTCCCTATTCCATATGCCACCTTATTTGAATTCTAGAGATACCCTATTGAATCTACCTAGACAATGTATAGAAGGTTAGGGATGCACCATTAGATATTTAAGGGGGGGGGGGGGGTAGGAAGTTTAAAAAAATTAAAAAAATCCCCCTCTATGCAGGCCAAAAAAACCCAAAAACTGATGAGTCAAAAAGAAAAAAGAAAAAAGCTACCCCACCCAACTCAATATGAATGAATACATTTAAAAAGAAAATTCATCACCTTTGGCAGCGCAAAAATAAAATATTCCCCCCATACGACGGCCAAATATAAATAAATATCCCCCGAACCCAACTTCCTACCATGGTGCGTCCCTTATAGTCACTAGAGAAATGTCTGTACATCCACATAAGATATACACCTATAGTTTAATCAGTTCCAAATTGGTGAGAAATAGTTGGTTTTTATCTCTCCGCGCACAAAAGTAAACCAAACATACGCACGCTACTATCGTCACATGCACAGGGTTTTGGCCGCACGCACGCACGCATTACCCATATAATACACAGTGCGCTCGGTGCCTTCATGCTTGCCAGCGTCCTCCAGTATTTATTTGCTGCAATAAGGAGGCTTCGCAAATTTAGAACTGATCAAAGTATAGGAGGGCTCTCCCCATTCCCCCTCATTATTACCTAGACAATTTGCAGGATGTAATTGCCTCTTTAGGAACTCCGAGCACGATTTCTGTACATCTGGCAATTGCAACATGGATGCCGTATCTAAGAGAGCCTGGACGGTTTCTACACGGATTTCTAATACACCTGTAAAGGATTAAAACAAAAAGACAATACAGAAAATTTAATCTCTTAATCCATATTAAAAGCTTATACTAATCTGGGATATTGCTGCGGCTTATACAAACAATAAGCTAAGATTAAACACAAAATACATCACTAAATTTTCATCTTTGGCAACACAGAATAGTTAGGCTTAAAAATTGTTATGCTGCGTGTACTCCTTATAGATGTTTACAATGCAGACATTTGCATCCTGCAACCAGGAATATTCTGTTTACAAATCGAGAGAATTTAAAAATTGCATGTAATATTATTACTAGACGACATCATAGAGTATGGCAACGTTACTTGGAAAAGGACAGCTCAGGACAGAGTGAAATGGAAAATTGATGAAGAGGCCTTCCTTCTGCAGTGGAGTGAAATAGGCTAGATAGATAGATAGATTATTACTAGATCAAATGTTTCATCAATCAGGAAGGTTGTCAAATTGGTGTGCCCAGATTGTTTTATTTTCTGGGAGACTCTTGCAGGATCAGGGAATATTGGCAACTCTGACAATGTTGCTAAATTCATCCTGAAAGCAAATTTCAAAATTAATTTTAAGCTTTTGAGTTGTGATTAATCCAGTTATATGCAATTCTAAAGTAACTACATGTTGTCTGGTACCCTGTAGATTAACACTTTCCACGCGGCAGGCGTCGGCAGATGACATCAAAATGTCACAAGTTTATAAAAAAATGTCAAATTAATTGAATTTCAATACCATATTTGGAATCACAATGAGAAATGCATTAAAATAAGTACAAACATACCTAGTATTGATTCAGTTATCCTAGAGATAGACCTTGAAAGTTGGGAAAGGTTGCTGAAAAAATATGTTTTGTATGATAAACCAAAAGCCGTGTGGAAAGTGTTAACTTGACTTTTGCAAATGATTGATTATTTCTTCAACACCTGCCAAAGAATAATCAAAGTGATTAGACTCTTCTTCAAAGCTGATCACTTAATCCACATTAAGCTATAAACATAAGGTTTATTGCGAATAGGTAAAAATCAATTGATTATCCTTTTCTGTGCATTGTGGGAGAGAAAAGGGACAACATTTGCCCCATTTTTTCTCCCACAATACATCAGAAAACAATAATCAATTGATTTTTACCTATTCGCGATAAGGCTTATTGATTCAGCTATTATCTAATAGCTGAATCAAGGACTTTTTTCCAAGATTGTAGTTGCCTTGATGCCCTACATTTCTGGCTGTTTTCACTCCATTCAAAAGTTAATAATTGCCTTTGATAAAGTTGGTGCCCCTTTCAAATTGCCTTAAACTGCATGCCCTTTTCATTTCTTATTTTGAGGCCTAGGTATAGAAATACTATGACTACTTGTTTAGGGTATCAAAAAGTTTATCTACTTGTCTAGGGTATTGAAAATACTGATAATTCTTATTTAGGGTATGCAAACTATTGTCCATACTTGTTTAGGGGTGCTTTTTCAAATTAGTGCAATTACTTATATAGGGTACTTTTTGAAAGTCCTTGGACGCGCCTGATACCCCCTTGTAATGGCCACTGAGCACCCCGGGGAGTGACATCTTTCAAATTAAAAAGGCAATGGTATCTTTAGTGAATTGAATTGGTGGCATTTGGCACATGAAATAGGTCATGTCCAACCCCCCTACTCCCTTTTCAATCCAATACTGCAGTCCCTCTTCAATTGATCAATTTAAAACAGTTGCAGGAAACTATCTACATGTATCGCTACTGTATATAATAAGCCACCAGCCCGGAAGGTACTCACCCAAGACGGTATACGGGGGTGTGCCGCTCTAATGGGTAGATTCTTGGGCACAAAATCCCTAAACATCGGGTATGATTTTGTGCTGGAAATCCCTAATAATGGAGTCACTTTTTACAAATGGGTCTATTTTCGCGAAATTTGTGTCTATTTTCCCGAACATTTGCAAAAATTAGGTCTATTTTCCTGAAAATTTGCGAAAATTTGGTCTAAAATGAAGCAAAACCCCTAAAAATGGGTACCAATTTTTCCAAAATCACCCCTAAAAATGGGTATGGGTTTTGAATCTCCAGCGCCCCCCCCCCCCCCGACCAAACCAAATCCGAGTACCTCCCTCGGGAATAAGCCACCAGCACACTGCAAACAATGCAAATAGCATCATCTGCTAGGCAAGTATGCTCATCATTGACTAGGGACTTTATGAGGGTTAAACAGGTACTATAAGTCTGTTAAAGGTAGATTGGAAGTCTTCTATAGTTCACATTAATATTTAACAAGTATAAGGCCTAGTAAAAAAATAAACATGTTTCCCGTCCCCGCCCGCCTCCTTTTAACAGTTAACAAGTATAATGGGTAACACAAGTATACATGGTGTCTGTGAAATGTTGTACCTTTTGAAAAGTGGCATACTGATTGAAATATTTTGCAATGGATTTATTTTGGTACTCATCATCTGTGTGGGGTGGGGGGGGGGGGGGGGGGGGGGTGGTGGTTGAGTTGCCAATGTAAAAATAGTCCTTTGATTTTCAAAAATCACTTTCAAGCAAAGAAATGAAAAAACATGTTTAGCGTCCAGACTTTTTCAAAAATAGGAAGGAGGCCCTTATTTTCTTTTATGGTACTTAAGTGCAAAATGGCCCTTGTTAGACAACTTTGTGTGTATATATGTGTGTAAATTTGAAAAATGGGGTGTGTCTGTAATTACCTGCAAACAAGGACGCACACCAACTTTTTACATTCCAACTGCGGACGCACCGCCAAATGTGGACATCCTCATTTCCCTGATACGTGCAAATGATTGCAAACAACATAAAAACGCTATCTAAACGAGGTCCTTTTTGGTGATACTCTCCCCATACACCCATAAGACCTCTGTTGGATAGCACACAGTCTAGTTGGCGGTTTGACACCCAACACAACCGCCATTTTGGTCTCCTCTGTGTGACGGTGTGTGTCCAGGTTGGTGGGTCCTCATTTGGATAGTACCACCATTGGTCCTCGTTTGCAGGTCATTACAAACAGGGGTGTGTACATGTAAGGCAAAAAAGAAAGTTGTGTTGCCCTCAAGTGCCAACATTTTTAATTCGGGTCGGTCGGTCGGTAATCTTTTATTTAACTAATGTTTCTAGTGTGACAATAGTCTAAAAAACATTTATTTAGGCTTATTTATTCATTTCAAGCAAGAAATAGTAACATTTAGACACTTTTAATCAAATTTAAATCTAAAAAAAGAAGAAAAAAAAGAAGAAGAAAAATTAAAAAAAGAAAGAAAAAATGCGACCCTAGTTTTTACGATTTTAGGGTCGGTCGCTGAGGGCAACACATTTTTTTTTTTGCCTAAGGATTGGTGTGCAAAGTAGCCTGCCATGAGGACAAAAACTGTGTGTGTATTTACAGATTTTGTGTACGACACTCCTACAATACAAGGCTGGCTCCCTAAGCCCTTGCTTTATGTGTATCGGGACTTTTTCTTTTCTTAGCCCTGATGGCCTAGATAAACATGCTACAATGTATCATTAAAACCCTAACCAGTAAAGCTATGTTTTGTGTGCGTATCAGGGCGGGGGGAAAAGTACCATCTTTTTGACCCGAAAAATCCCCCAGCACCCCCGAGATTCGATCGCGGGACCATCCGCACCCCAGTCTGTCCCCTACCAACTGAGCTAAACCCCCAGCGCATATGCTGGCTAAGAATTCCCGCCGACATATGCCTGCGGTAGGTGACGTCATCGAGGCAATGCCAGGACCACGTGCGCGGAGATAGTTTCTGGCAGTGAGATTTAGTGAGATTCAGTGCGGTTAGGGTTTCAACACGAAAAATTGACATTTACCCTAACCAGTAAAGCTATGTTTTGTGTGCATATCGGGGGGAGGGGGGAAAAGCACCATCTTTTTGACTCGAAAAATCCCCCAGCACCCCCCGAGATTCGATCACGGGACCATCCGCACCCCAGTCTGTCCCCTACCAACTGAGCTAAACCCCCAGCGCATATGCCGGCTAAGAATTCCCGCCGACATATGCCTGCGGTAGGTGACGTCATCGAGGCAATGCCAGGACCACGTGCGCGGAGATAGTTTCTGGCAGTGAGATTTAGTGAGATTCAGTGCGGTTAAGGTTTTAAAATGAAACTGCATGGACCATTTCTTGTTTTAACAAACGTAGTTGAGATCCTGTGACAAAATCATTTGCTTTGTTTGAGAACTTTATCAATTATTGATCTCTAATTTGATTAACATTTTGTATGTCTTTGATTCCATTTTCAGTGACATTTTAGGAAATATGACTTTCTATCCCACTTACAGATTTAAACTTCAAATATACAACATACAGCAATACAATGCCAGCCGCCTTAGCGCTATGAGATGGGGAATTTAGTATGTATAGATTTCTTATCCCCATTTCATATTTAGACTACTATACACACATGAATATTTATTGACTTTATTCTAGTTACATTTTTAGATTATACCATCTCCCTAAAGTACTGATCAGTTTATTGCTGAAATGTAGTCTTCCTTTGATGCTATAGTTTCATGTCTACAAGGAATTGATCCCCAAATTTGATGTGACTATGTAATGTTGTGTATGAATTGGTATACTCAATGTGACTATGTAAGGCCAAAAAAAAAAATGTTGTGTTGCCCTCAAGTGCCAAAAAATTCGGGTTGGTCGGTCGGATTTCTTGTCTTTTTTTTCAATTTTCTTTTCCAATTTTTTATTTAAATATTTTTTATTTTATTTTTTTGGCTGAAAAATATATGGTTTATGTCAAGACAAAATTGGTATAATATGCCCATATGTCAATTTAACTAATGTTTTTATTTAGGCTTATTTATTCATTTCCAGCAAGAAATAGTAACATTTAGACACTTTTAATCAAATTTAAATCTAAAAAAATAAAATAATAATAAGATTTAAAAAAAATGCGAACCTAGTTTTTACGATTTTAGGGTCGGTCGCTGAGGGCAACACAACTCTTTTTTGTTGTTGGCCTAATGATGTGTATGAAAGGGCATACTCAATCATTGGATTTGTAAAGCATCTTTATTTTGAGTACAAACTATTTGCCTTATTATGTTAGTTACACACAGTAAGAAGGATAAAGCCAAACTTTGCGAGTTGTTTTGCAAAGACTTTTTGAAAGAGGTCTGTTGGGTATTGCCCAGCGTTGGGTATTGCCCAGCACTAATATTATATATATTATATATATATTAATAAAGTATCGCCCAAGACGAGAGGTCGAACGGTGCTATAATGGCGCACCTTTATACTATTGTAACATGGTGTCAGATGTGAGATAGCTGTCACTATAGCAACTCCGTCCATTTTGATGTGATTCTTGTCGCCGTGGATCATCTATAAAGGCAGAAAAAGTAATATGACTGACTTTTCCTTTTCGATGCCGGACATAAAAGTTGGCAATGCGTGTTTTGTCGTTTGCGAACAGTTTCGGAGACGGGCTGTAATTTTGCTGTATTTCACGAAAATTTGAGCAAAATCAGTCAAATATATAGGAAAATTACGGGTTTCTGGTAAACATATGGGTCCATTTTCCCCGGAAAAATGGTAAATGTTTAGGTCAATTTTCATTTCACTGGTGGGCGGTGGCACATCCATACCAACAAAATACCTGTGTACCCCCCCCACCCCCCCCTCTTTGTGAAAAAACCCTGTTCTACGGGAAGACGGACCTCTCAGATCAGATCAATCAGTTGGGCTTCTTTTTAGCTCATAGGACAGGAATTTTGTTAAACCAATTTCTAAATAAAAGGGTCGGTTTGGCCCGTAGAACAGAGTTTTCTTTGCCTAAAGGATGGATAGTTCCATTACTCCCCTGCCTACTCACAGATGACACTATATTTTATTCACATTTCAAATCCTGGGCCTCATACCAGGCCATAAGGCTGCAGCAAAAGGTTACACCCAAAGGATATGACGTGATGTTTAATTCACATCTCAAATCCTGGGCCTCATACCAGGCCATAAGGCTGCAGCAAAAGGTTACACCCAAAGGATATGACGCAATGTTTAATTCACATCTCAAATCCTGGGCCTCATACCAGCCCATAAGGCTGCAGCAAAAGGTTACACCCAAAGGATATGACGCGATGTTTAATTCACATCTCCAATCCTGGGCCTCATACCAGACCATAAGGCTGCAGCAAAAGGTTACACCCAAAGGATATGACGCGATGTTTAATACACATCTCCAATCCTGGGCCTCATACCAGGCCATAAGGCTGCAGCAACAGATTACACCCAAAGGATATGACGCGATGTTTAATTCACATCTCCAATCCTGGGCCTCATACCAGGCCATAAGGCTGCAGCAACAGGTTACACCCAAAGGATATGACGCGATGTTTAATACACCTCCAATCCTGGGCCTCATACCAGACCATTATAAGGCTGCAGCAAAAGGTTACACACAAAGGATATGACACAATGTTTTATTCCCATCTCCAATCCTGGGCCTCATACCAGACCATTATAAGGCTGCAGCAAAAGGTTACACCCAAAGGATATGACGCGATGTTTAATACACCTCCAATCCTGGGCCTCATACCAGACCATTATAAGGCTGCAGCAAAAGGTTACACACAAAGAATATGACGCGATGTTTAATACACATCTCCAATTCTGGGCCTCATACCAGACCATAAGGCTGCAGCAAAAGGTTACACCCAAAGGATATGACGCGATGTTTAATACACATCTCCAATCCTGGGCCTCATACCAGGCCATAAGGCTGCAGCAAAAGGTTACACCCAAAGGATATGATGTGATGTTTAATTCACATCTCCAATCCTGGGCCTCATACCAGGCCATAAGGTTGCAGCAAAAGGTTACACCCAAAGGATATGACGCGATGTTTAATACACATCTCCAATCCTGGGCCTCATACCAGGCCATAAGGCTGCAGCAAAAGGTTACACCCAAAGGATATGACGCGATGTTTAATACACATCTCCAATCCTGGGCCTCATACCAGGCCATAAGGCTGCAGCAACAGGTTACACCCAAAGGATATGACGCGGTGTTTAATACACATCTCCAATCCTGGGCCTCATACCAGGCCATAAGGCTGCAGCAAAAGGTTACACCCAAAGGATATGACGCGATGTTTAATTCACATCTCCAATCCTGGGCCTCATACCAGACCATACGGCTACAGCAACAGGTTACACTCAAAGGATCAAGTTGTGGATTTAATTGTTACAACTAAAATCCCCCACATCTACAAGCATCTTGAGAATATACACCTTCCTTTCTCTTATTTGGTTTGCTATGCTTATAGGGACAAGACTTTAAACGTACGTCTATGGCTTCAGTGACACAATTTATCTATGGGAAGATAGCTTTAGTTTGGTTAGTATAATGGTACATAATTGAATGGGTCCAGGGATTCTTGCCAATGTAACACACAGTATTGTTAAAAGTCAGATTGCCACTAGTAGCATAGTTAGCACTGAGTATCGAAGCGCAATCAAATTCCAACCAATTTCCTGAAGTGGTGAGTTGAGACATGTCCGCATGAATCCATGGTAACCAGTCCTGTCTGCCAGATATAAATTTGATAAATATTCCTCGAAATCCATTATCCAAGCTTATTTTAAGGTGTGAACAACCCCTTTAAAATGATTACGAAAATGCAATCACCAAAATGTGGTTGCAGCAAGGTGGTACCAGGTTGCGCAAGGTTGACTTGTGAAGGTTGTGGATGATTGCTGCAAGGTTGCGTGACCTTCTCAGAAGAACCAAACTGGTTGCGCAAGGTTGCGAAACCTTCTCAGAAGAACCAAAATTGCGCAAGGTTGTATTTTTCCAAATTTCATCTTGCGCAAGGTTGTATTTTTCCAAATTAAACCTTGCACAAGGTTGCAGAATTGATTGCAATTTTCATAAGGGAAACATGTAAACAGTAGACATGCCCTAGAATCAATCCGATAAAAGGTCTCATTATCATCCCCACCCTCGCCTAACCCAATTACCATACAAAATCAGCGTAATAAAGTGTGTTTGATTTTGACCATATACAATGTCAGTGATACAGTCAACGTGACAATTTGCCCTTATAATACGACACTATATAGTGTGACTGTACTGAGTATATTGATGATGATATGCTCTAGGGTGTTAAAATCATGATGTTCTCTGACAGACAACTAATGATTATACACATGATTATACTTTCAAGGGATTGTACTGTGTCATCAGAGGGATTGTACTGTGTCATCAGATATCAGAATCAGAGGGAATATAAAGTCACTTGACATGATACACTGATGACTTACACCATGCTTACAACCGTATGTTTAAAGATGTATGTTCGGATCAATTTTGTTTGGCTATCTTGATATCAGAAGAATCCCCATATTTTTCTCATTATGTCTGTAAAATCTTAAGGGCCAGAAATGTTCCATTTAGAAATAAATGGTTAAAATGTGGTGAGACTTACACCATAAATACTGGAATTTATGCTTACACCATGCTTACACTGTTTAAAGGTGTATGTTCCTGATCAATTTTATTTGGCTATGATTTTTTTTCACATCATGATATTTTGATATCAGAAGAATCCCCATATTTTTCTCATTATACATGTATCTGTAAAATCCAGAAAGGTTCCATTTAGAAATGATAGGCTAAAATGTGGTGAATTACTGCAGAATATGTATATGATATTGTCCCCTGACAATGTATTGTAAAAGTGGACATTTTCATGGTAAATTTATTTTCACACTTTTCGTGCTCAAATCAGCAAGCGCAAACATTTATTCATTTGTATGTAGGTCTATGTATGGAAGATCAAAATTGCGAAAATAAAAACAAGTAAAAAATTGTTAAAAATGTGCAAAGCGCAAAAAATCGCACGTGCGAACATTTCAACTTAACAGTATGTGCGCTTGAGAACTTCAATTTGTCAGTAGTTGGAAATTTGAAAAACATCCCTTTTATCATGGTGACTAACAGTGAGAAATTGATCTGAAAATGAAAGAATCGTTTGTTTTGGTTCGCATTTAAAAGCATTCAAACTGAAATATTATTTTGCTTATGTGAATGTCAAGATAAATAACTTAAAGCATTTAAAGCATTGACCTGACAGTCAATAATGTTCTTCAATAAAATATTAGATACTGTCTGTTGGATTTGAGTAGGTGTTGTCTCTACCCATAAGGCAAAAAAAAAGAGCTTTGTCTCAAAGCTTGTTTTAAAATCGGGCAACGCGCACGTTTTCGGTCTTCCATTTTTTTTTCCTACATTTTTTTATTTGTGTGTCAATTTTTACGCTTACTATTTGCAACCGTTGACACTTTCTGATGTTGGTTTTTTTCTATTTGAAATGAATATTGTGATGTAGTTGTGTAAAGAACAATTGTGCAGTGTTTTTGAAGAACTGAGTCATGTAAAAGATTGAGAAAAGGAAAATCTGCCGATATTTGTAATGAAAACTCGAAATAAAAATTTGAAGGGGGAAAAATAAATAAATTGATTTTACAATTTCCTGCATTTCAGATGTGGTATTTTTGGCATTTCAAAATCAATGCGCGAGCAAGCTTTGAGACAAACTTCTTCTTTTTTCCTTAGTAAAAGGGAAAATAGATTTGTGATCAAAAATTAAAGGTAGATTGCTGGCCCGATTTTCAACTTGATGTTTTCTATTTAAAATGAAAGGTCGCTTTCCAAAGTTTGAGTTACAATTGTCGCTTTCCAAAGTTTGAGTTGCATAACTCCAACGGTTCTATTTTTAGAAGCACAAGGTCACAAAATATTTGCCCATTGAGTAGTACACAAACAGGTTGGTGGTTAACCACCTTTGGCAGTAATTCACCACATTTTAGCCTATGATTTCTAAATGGAACATTTCTGGCTCCTAAGATTTTACAGACATACTGAGAAAGATATGGGGATTCTTCTGATATCTAAATATCTTGATGTGAAAAAAAATCATAGCCCCGAAGAAAAAAAATAGTTTCAATAGATAAAGTATAATAGATCTCTGAAACACAATATTTCATGGGGAAAAGGTTGAAGTGATGGCGCTAAATAGACAATCTGGTGAAGCGCAGTGAAGCCATACATGCCGAATTCTGCTGATAATTTCAATGTGATCTACATCGAAATAACCACATTGAGAAATATTACATTATATACTGCGAATTAAGGTAAACGGTTTCAGATGGTAGTTAGTATATGCCTAAGTATTACTTTGGTGCAAAACCCCCAATTTCCATGAACATTGAGGGCGCACTCCCTTTAATATCACATAATTTAGTGGAATGATCAGATGTGATGTGGGGGTGTTTCCCCAATGGCCTAAACAAATTAATTGATGTGTTGCCGTCAGCGACCGACACTAAAATCTCAAAAATCAGGGTCGCAATTTTTATTTGATTTTTTAAACGATTTGAATTTTACCTAATTTGTCAACATTTTACAATTTTCTGCTTGAAATAAATAGGTTTGCTTGAATGCTTTTAAACTATTATCACACTAGAAATATTAGTCAAATTGAAATTAACCATATTTTCTTGTCATGAACCACGGTCTGTCAGTAAAATTTGTCAGCAAAAAAAGAAAGAAAAAAAAGAAAGATGGAAAATCAACCGACCGACCCGACTTTAACATTTTTGGCACTTGAGGGCAACGCAACAAATATTGTTTTGCCTTACACATGTATACGAGGGACAAGGATGCGTCAATTATAATTGACTCATCCTTGCCCCTCGTATGCCCCTAATATAAGTTCATAATGCCTATATGGCAGATTCCGGGATTAGTGGGTCAGGGTGGAGGAGAGGGAAGCATTGAAAAAAGGTATTTAGCCGTACCATATTACTTGGTTGAATTGGCATGTAAACAACATCACTCTTATCCGATCAAGTAGGATGCCAGAGTCTTGATTACTTGACACCTAAAGGTGTGTGTAAGCAACCATCCAAGATATATCATTATTAACCAGTCGTTAAGGTGGAAGACACAAGGGGATATTCTTAAAGTCATATTATGCGATCTTTTCCAAGTGACGCCTTCTATCATTGATTTTGACTTTGAAAGCAGATTTTCTTGCAGATTTGCATTTTTGATCATAAATCGTAAAGATTTATAAGTTACAGAGCAATACGATCTCTAATTATTTCAAAATCATGGTTTGATTACATTGAAATAAACTGTGGGGTCTGCTCTGGTTTGATACCATGGCTATGATGGCAACTGTACATCAGTGAACACGGTAGTATGGAATGCTTTATGATGAAAATCAAAACAAATATGTTGAAAAATTCCTGAAATTGTAAGCAGATTTCCATATGATTTTGTAAATGTCTATGATGGTTTTTCATGTAAAAAATACAGTCAAGATCAATTTATGATATAAGTTAAAAGTTTAACGGGTTCGCCGTCGGACGAGTTTTAATCTGTCAAGCTTTCGTCAGGATTAGCTCTGACTTCTTCAGGACCAAATTATTATAATATTAAACAAAACATAGAGATTGCCACTTCTCTTGTTATCATCATTTGGGCTGCCCCTTGCCCGATGTTTTGAGAGTAGGTGCCTTTTCCTACTTGTGAAAGAATTGGTGGCTCTGAAAAGAGTCGTTTAGATGGATTGCCGCTTCCACTGAACACGTAGGTTGCCCTTTCCTACTTGTGAAAGAATTGGTGGCTCTGAAAAGAGCCGTTCAGATGGATTGCCGCTTCCACTGAACACGTAGGTTGCCACTGGCCTACTATATATAAATTTGCATACACTATACATACTATATACCAAATTAATATTATAATAATTTGGTCCTGAAGAAGTCAGAGCTAATCCTGACGAAAGCTTGACAGATTAAAACTCGTTCGACGGCGAACCCGTTAAACTTTTAACTTATATTATGAATACCCGTCGTAAAAGCCTATCTCACAATCAATTTATGAGTCCAGGAAAGTCTTCCCTGATAAGTCAAACTTCATTATAATTTTTTTTTTTAAATGTGTAGAAAATTTAAAAAGATGACATAATATTGCTTTAAATATACCCTACAACCATATAATTTCTAATCAGTGACCAATGGAGATTCTTAACCCTTTCCACGCGGCAGCAGACGACATTCCAAAAGTTCACAAAATGTTTCAAAAATGTAAACATTATTGAATTTCATCACCATTTTTGGAATCACCTTGAGAAATGCATTAAAATAAGTACAAACATTCTGAGTATTGGTTTAGTAACTCTTGAGATAGACTTTGAAAGTTGGGAAAGGTTTCTAAAGAATCTGTTTTGTGTATGGTAACATTAATGGCCGCATGGAAAGTGTAAAAGAATGACCCATAGTCACACCTGGGACAAAAACCAAATGGTAGACTATACTATAGAGTTAAGGGAAAGTAGGTCACATGACCTTTTGCCTGGGATTTGCCGAGGGACTTTGCTATTCATAGGGCGTAGATTAAACCTATTTCATTTGTCAATAAGTAGACAATTGCATAACAGTGTTTATTGTTATCTTTTTCCTTATAGCATCTCCCAGAAGGCACTAATATAGGTTACTTGTGACCAGTCACATCAAAGAGGGCCTTTGTCAGTAGTAATTGGGTGCAACCACAAAATGGTAGTGCAACACTACTATTTGTGACACAGGTTTAGGGAATTGGGCGCAACATTACCATTTTGTGACACAGGTTTGTGGAATTGAGTGCAACACTGCCAATTTGTGATTCAGGTTTAGGGAATAAGGCTCAACACTTCACGTATGTGACACAGGTTTAGGGAATTGGGCACAGGGCTACCATTTTGTGACACAGGTTTAGGGAATTAGGCTCAACACTTCAATTATGTGACACAGGTTTAGGGAATTGGGCACAGGGCTACCATTTTGTGACTAAGGTTTATGGAATTCGGTGCAACACTACCATTTGTGACACAGATTTAGGGAATTTGGTGCAACATTACCAATTTGTGACAAAGGTTTATGGAATTTGGTGCAACATTACTAATTTGTGACACAGGTTTATGGTATTTGGTGCAACATTACTAATTTGTGACACAGGATTAGGGAATTTGGTGCAACATTACTAATTTGTGACACAGGTTTAGGGAATTTGGTGCAACATTACTAATTTGTGATAAAGGTTTGGGGAATTGGGTACAACACTACCAATTTGTGACACAGGTGTTTAATTGGGTGCAACACTACCAATTTGTGATTCAGGTTTAGGGAATAAGGTGCAACACTTCAATTTTGTGACACAGGTTTAGGGAATTGGGCACAGCACTACCATTTTGTGACTACGGTTAAGGGAATTGGGGCAACACTACCATATTGTGACACAGGTTTAGGAATTGGGTGCAAAATAACCCATGTGACACAAATTTGGGGAATTGGTTGAAACACTGGAAGTCCATGACAACGGTTAAGAGAAGTTGTTACAGCGCTGTTATTCCATGACATGGGTTTAGGATATGTTTCAATACTGCCATGACAAAGATTTTATCACTGAGTCTTCAAAATTGAATGATGAAACAATCCTAAATCAGGGGTCCAAGTTTAAGATTAAATCCAGAGATACATGCGCCATCTTCTGCTAGAGCCATTTTACACTCGTCTGTGTCTAAGGTTTTAGGTGTCAATGTAATAGCTGGGCCTCGACAAGCTTGAACAATAACTTAGGTACTGTATATTGTAGCAAATCATGTGGTGTCAGATAGTTTTAAGCATCTATGGTTACATACTTGAACAAATCAGTGCCACAGGGAAGAAAGTAAGTGCCTACATACAAAGGTCAGCTTAAGGTTTATTTAATGATATACCTTATTTCACTTGACGTCAAACAAAAGAAAAAGACACGTTCACAAAGTAATTTGAATAAGTACAGGGCTGGAAAAAGTTAATATCATGTGAATCAAGTCAAATTTCCCGGAGTTTTGACACTTTTTTTTAACATAAGGGCTAAATAATGTTCCCAAATTACCCTCCAAATGCCAAAATGTTCAGGGAGCTTCAAAGATTCCCAATTTCATCTCCATGAATAAGAATTCCTAAAAATGTTGCAAATGAAATAAAAACCTTTAAAAAATTGATTTGTAAACCATCTGATAATATTGCTATAAGCTGGTACGGTACTAGTGGCGGCATTAAGGGGGGGCGGGGGGGGGGGGGGGGGGGGGGGGGGGGGGGGGGGGGGGGGAGGAGGAGGGGCAAATGCCCCTAGTCACAACCTTTTCCCCCAGTCAGCTCAAGCCCCACCCCATATTCCCCCCCAAAAATACCACCGAAAATGTTGGAGTTTTAATGTCAAAATTACTTAAAATTTGTCTAAAATGTCTAATTCAATGTTTACATAAAAAGCCAAAATCTTTGCCCGCATTTTGCGCCATTCCCCCGAAACTCTTTCTTTCCCCCAGATTTTGTTCTTCTTGCCCCCCCCCCCATTCCCCCCCTCCAACATTTTGATGCTGGTGCCACATCTGTACAGTACCCTAGTTGAAAATATGCGATTGTATGTGTTTTGGGAATGATGTGTCAATTTTGTATATGTTCTTGGTTGAATATGGGTATATATTTTGGTTCCTTGCCTACAGCGATCTACCGATGTTATAAGAACGCCTCTTCCTATCTGCCACTATGTCTATATAAGGTCTATATAGCCACACACGGAGTCAAAACACGTACAAATCTTGTCAAGATAGTCCTCTCGTCTATCAGATAGTAGGCAATTTAATCAAGTCAGTGCGCATATAGCATATTGGATGTTCAGTCACATCTCAATCTGTCTATGGAATACATCTATCCCATCATTTCATCACTAGATCCCGTCACATGGCACCCTGCTAAAACATATCATGTCACCATCGGCAATTATCAAATAGGGAACAAGATGTCTGGTAGGAATGGATTACAACATTCATGATGACACCAATCTATATGGAGCAATAGCACTGCTGAAACAATCTCTATTATACAATGTTTGATCATGTGGCCTACTAACAGATGACAGATAGCACAATCATAACACTACCGATATATCTGATACAAATATACATACAAAAAACATAAATTCAGCAAGGCTTCAAATAGACAAACTAAATAACTCAAAAAGCGTAGATTTTGAATATTTCTCAGTAACATGCAATGTTGCAATCTATGTATTGTACTTGACAGTACACTCAGAATCTACTCAAGTATCAGTCAGGTCTACCTGGTTGAAATTCAATGATCCGTTGCCTTCCTTTGAATTCTGTACAGTAGATCACTACCCGTGTTGCCTTACATACTAACGTATATCACACAGTCAAGAGCATACATACATGCATGGTCAATACTTCACAATACACAAGTTCACACATTTTTCACTCAGAGTACGTCGTCTTTGTAACCGACCGGCAATTTTTTTCTTGTATTATAACGATGCTCATGAATTCATTTCCTATCATATGAAATGAAAGCTCTCGATGAATGACTGTGCAAGAGAATTGCAAATTTCCTAAGATGAAAGAGGAGAGAATTCAGATGCACTTTGCATTCAAGATTGTGACATTATATAGCAGATAGTATGACATCGGTTTTCCCCTACATCTTTTTTCTTTCCTTTGAAATCAAACTTGAATCCAAAGTTCTATTTGAAAACCACACTATACGATTGAATTTTGAAGGGAGTGTGGTACATATTCAAGTACCATGACACCCAGCAAAAAGAAAGAAAGAATGTTGACTTGCTCTTTCCGACCGACCCAAATTTTCGGAAATCTAGGGTCGCTATTTTTTTTTTTTAATTTAAATTTTTCAAAGTCATATTTTGGTTAAGAAATAGCAAAACATGTTTTGTTTACGTTTAAATATGGTATAAACACATAAAATTTTCATTTACTGAGTTACTCACATACTTTATATCAACTGTCGCATTGTATGTTTATTTCACTTGCGTAAACGTTTTATAGACCGCGGTTGCTTTTCTGCTGAATTTACACGCGTGCTGAAAACCAGCGTCAGTTGGGCGACGGTCCTGTGTATAGGTATATATAATTTTATTCACAGCGCAGGTCTTTTAATCTTACGACTATTTAAATATGCATGTTTAAGGATTCTTTAAAATCGTGATTTTGTGTAGTATATGCTTGTTTAATTTTTTTCTTTTGAGGGGGGCCTAAGGGTAGCACTGTGTGTTTGAAAATGAGGGGTTTTAAAACTCTTTTTTGTATTTTACAAATTTTGAAAGAAAAAAACCAAGAACCCACTTTCACCTCTCCAGTCATTCTGGTATTCCTGACAAGCAGAAGGCAAGGTTTCAGAATTGGCTATCGCATTGCATGCAAGGTTTCAGAATTGGCTATTACATCGCATGCAAGGTTTCAGAATTGGCTATTACATCGCATGCAAGGTTTCAGAATTGGCTATTACATCGCATGCAAGGTTTCAGAATTGGCTATCGCATTGCATGCAAGGTTTCAGAATTGGCTATTACATCGCATGCAAGGTTTCAGAATTGGCTATTACATCGCATGCAAGGTTTCAGAATTGGCTATCGCATTGCATGCAAGGTTTCAGAATTGGCTATTACATCGCATGCAAGGCTTCAGAATTGGCTATCGCATTGCATGCAAGGTTTCAGAATTGGCTATTACATCGCATGCAAGGCTTCAGAATTGGCTATCGCATTGCATGCAAGGTTTCAGAATTGGCTATTACATCGCATGCAAGGCTTCAGAATTGGCTATTACATCGCATGCAAGGCTTCAGAATTGGCTATTACATCGCATGCAAGGTTTCAGAATTGGCTATCGCATTGCATGCAAGGTTTCAGAATTGGCTATTACATCGCATGCAAGGCTTCAGAATTGGCTATCGCATTGCATGCAAGGTTTCAGAATTGGCTATTACATCGCATGCAAGGCTTCAGAATTGGCTATCGCATTGCATGCAAGGTTTCAGAATTGGCTATTACATCGCATGCAAGGCTTCAGAATTGGCTATTACATCGCATGCAAGGCTTCAGAATTGGCTATTACATCGCATGCAAGGCTTCAGAATTGGCTATCGCATCACATGCAAGGTTTCAGAATTGGCTATTACATCGCATGCAAGGTTTCAGAATTGGCTATCGCATTGCATGCAAGGTTTCAGAATTGGCTATCGCATCGCATGCAAGGTTTCAGAATTGGCTATTACATCGCATGCAAGGCTTCAGAATTGGCTATCGCATCACATGCAAGGTTTCAGAATTGGCTATTACATCGCATGCAAGGTTTCAGAATTGGCTATCGCATTGCATGCAAGGTTTCAGAATTGGCTATCGCATCGCATGCAAGGTTTCAGAATTGGCTATTACATCGCATGCAAGGCTTCAGAATTGGCTATCGCATCACATGCAAGGTTTCAGAATTGGATATCGCATCATTGCATGCAAGGCTTCAGAATTGGCTATCGCATCACATGCAAGGTTTCAGAATTGGATATCGCATCATTGCATGCAAGGTTTCAAAATTGGCTATCGCATCGCATGCAAGGTTTCAGAATTGGCTATCGCATCGCATCGCATGCAAGGTTTTAGAATTGGCTATCGCATTGCATGCAAGGTTTCAGAATTGGCTATCGCATCCCATGCAATTTTAATAATCACATTGCATGCAAAGTTTCAGATATGGCTTTCGCATCCCACGCAAGGTTTCAGAGTTGGCTATCGCATTGCATGCAAGGTTTCAGAATTGGCTATCGCATTGCACACAAGGTTAAAGAATTGGCTATCGCATCGCATGCAAGTTTCAGAATTGGCTATCGCATCGCATGCAAGGTTTCAGAATTGGCTATCGCATCGCACGCAAGGTTTCAGAATTGGCTATCGCATCGCATGCAAGGTTTCAGAATTGGCTATCGCATCGCATGCAAGGTTTCAGAATTTGATATCACACACAGATATTGCATCGCATCGGTTTTAGAATTGGCTATCGCATTGCACGCAAGGTTTCAGAATTGGCTATCGCATCGCATGCAATTTTAATAATTGCCTATCACATTGCATGCAAAGTTTCAGATATGGCTTTCGCATCCCACGCAAGGTTTCAGAGTTGGCTATCGTATTGCATGCAAGGTTTCAGAATTGGCTATCGCATCGCACACAAGGTTAAAGAATTGGCTATCGCATCGCATGCAAAGTTTCAGATATGGCTTTCGCATCCCACGCAAGGTTAAAGAATTGGCTATCGCATCGCACGCAAGGTTTCAGAATTGGCTATCGCATCGCATGCAAGGTTTCAGAATTGGCTATCGCATCGCACGCAAGGTTTCAGAATTGGCTATCGCATCGCATGCAAGGTTTTAGAATTGGCTATCGCATCGCATGCAAGGTTTCAGAATTGGCTATCGCATCGCATGCAAGGTTTCAGAATTGGCTATCGCATCGCATGCAAGGTTTCAGAATTGGCTATCGCATCGCATGCAAGGTTTCAGAATTTGACATCACACACAGATACAAAGCAATATGAGTGAGGAAAAATAATAAAAAAATAGAGCGAACAAAGATGAGGACATCTATTGCCATAGCAACCTCTGCAATACACTGCGAAACATAAACAAATTGTCATCAACAAAAATAAACTGGCAACTAAGTCAAGTGAATTTGTTACAACACTGATGTCGCCTACCTGATGATAAAGGTTATACAATTCTGTCAGGGGGAGGTGGGCAGGTGTATAACAACCTGATGAGCCTCGTTACTGTAAATTAGACATTGGATTTGGTAATTTATAACATTTCCCTGTTTGACATTTTATTATAAATTGCCTATCCATGGTTTCTTGTTAAACAGGTGTTCCATCCGCGTCCATATACAATTGATTCCGTATCTGTCAGTTTGGCGTTGACAGCTAAGATGCAACACATCTCTGTCTTAAAAAGTTCATTTCAAAACCAGGATTCAAGTCATGCCAGTATGGATGCCTTAAGGCAAAACAAATGAAATGTTACGTTGCCCTCAGCGACCGACCCTAAAATCTCAAACATTAGGGTCGCAATAATTTTATGTTTTGTTTAAATATTTCCCAAATAGTCAAAATATTACTATTTTCTGCTTGAAGTGAATGTGTTTATTTGAATAAATAAATAAAAACTATGAGTAAAATCATGGACGGTAGAAAGGTTCTACCGTCCATGGTAAAATTGACATTAACCAATTTCGTCTTGACATGAACCACGACAGCCACCATATTTTTAAGTAATTAAAAATTTTTTTTTAAAAAAACCCCGTTGGAGCTACCTGACCTCAACATGTTTGGCACTGAGGGCAGGCAACACAACAATGTTTTATCTTTGGCCTAATATAGGCCAGTATGTTGTTCTGTGCCATATACCTACAGAGAATACATTACAATGATTACATACGAATAGATCTAGGCAAAATAAATGTGTGTGTATATAGGTCGTCATATGAGACCGATCTCTAATTATGCCTCAAATCTCACGAATAGATACCATGGGGTAAATAATTAGTTGCTATGTACAATGCTAACCAAAGATTACGCTGTGCTGAAAATGTCATTACAAATTCACATCATGTGCTGTTTCTGATTTCAACTGGGCAAGTATGTTTTGTAATTGAGAATATGAGGACTAAAAGGGGGTGGGGGCTTAAAGGATAACAGAGATGTGCTACTGTGCTATGTGGAGCACAGAAACCCATTACACATTTACGGTTTTGGTTTACACTACAAACAGCTATGACTATCCCCTTGCCTTAGGAGGGACTGCCCACTTGAAAGATTTGCCCAGGATGAAAAAATGTAACAAAATTATGCCAAATAACCCCTTCTTAAACCATCGGCAGTGCAGGCGACCACAATTTTCTCTATCTATTTTGGTCTTTAACAAGAGAGGCTAACTGTCATTCCTGAATCATGCCTTCATTGTCCCCTAGTATATGAAGGTCAATGTGTGCATGAATGACCAGGTTTCCAGATGGCATAATTTCTAGCACTCTCTTATCAGAGAAACGGTGAATATCTCAGCTGGCGGCTCTTTACACAGTGAATAAGAGGCTCAGCCATGATCGTGTCATAAATGGGGGTGTGTGGGACAAAACACTACCAAAATACAACTGAATCCGGACTCCCCCTCCCCCATGACAAGTCACGCTTGTTATTTGCATCAGGGAGGAGAAAGGAGGGCATCACGTATGTATGCTGTACCCATGCCTAGAAATCCTATGTTTTGGGGTAATGAATCATACATTGGAGAGAAACACATTTCTGTGCCAGGTATGAGGTTTTCCTCCCTGACAGCACCATCCGGAAAAAGACCAGATTTCTGTGTGTTTTCTGTTGCCTAATTTCATGTTAGCAAATCAGCTATAGACTCAGGCCATGATATAGATCTGAAATAGATCAGTCAGTTTATTACCCCAATCTCTGACTACCCCAATCCATCTTCTGACATTAACTCTCTGGTTGAAAGGCAGACATCAATACCGCCCCCATGTATTAATCAGGTTCAAACCTTCCCCAATCAAGTGTTACTGATCACAATTTCAAGGTGTTTGTACTCTTCCTTCCAGATTGCTGGTATCTAAAAATGCTAAAATTAGCTGTACAGGGTGTCCCTAACAAAAGGGTGCACTTGTTCCATGTAACTGCCCTAATTGATTATTCAGTATTTGGCTGCAATCTTCATATAATCTTAAAGATAATTTAGTTGGCTTTGAATGCCGTTATAGTTTGATTGTAATTGCGCTTTCCAATCCAACGATATGCTTGATCATTCACGAGTACTTAAAATGGGTTGTGCCACTTTTTAATGAAACAAGATGCTTGTGGAAAGAGTCATTTTTCTCATTTAATAATCAATATTTACAAATTGACGTTAATATGAGCTTCAAGATCACTTTCAAATGCTGTTTGTTTGTCTCATTTGCTTTATCCCATCGAAAAATACTAGATTGAAGTTGATCACAGAAAGTAAAATGTGTGCTATTTGTTAGAAGAAATGCTTCAAAGCGTTAAACATAACAGCAATGGATGATATCTTTAAAAACTGGCATAGTTTTGATATTGTTTGCTTATCTCTGGGTAGACTTAAACAAATTCGACAAACAAA
The DNA here is from genome assembly GCA_035610835.1 of Ophiura sarsii. Classification (NCBI taxonomy): domain Eukaryota; kingdom Metazoa; phylum Echinodermata; class Ophiuroidea; order Amphilepidida; family Ophiuridae; genus Ophiura; species Ophiura sarsii. Next base: position 74,633,817 of record CM069450.1, on the reverse strand, counting down.
CTTAATACAAAAGCTTATTTATATAGTTATCTTAAAGCATGTACAAAACATCAAATCCAATTACGAAATGTTTAAAGATGAAAATGACACATTCCCCAAAAAGCGGATTTTTCTAAAAGTGGCACAAACCCGATGATTTTGATTGTTCTTTATTGATCAAACATATTTTATAAATTGAGAAAAATAAATACAGTCAAAACAGAATTTGAAAGCCAACTACATTTATCTTTCAGATTTTACAAAGATTACAGCCAAATACTAAGTAATTAATCAGTGCAATGATGTGGAACATGTAAACCCTTTTTTGGGGGACACCCTGTATATATGTAATAATAATAATAATAATAAAACCATACTTATTGAGCGCATAACACAATTAAGTCCCTATGCGCTATCACAAACAAAAAACAAAAACACACAGTAACATGAGTAACAAAAGACAAAACAAAAATAAATTTAAACATTAACATTAAATAGGTAAGTTTTTAGCAATGATTTGAACTGTTCAAGAGTTTTGGCGGATTTAACATGATATGGTAAATTGTTCCAAAGTTCAGCAGAAGCATCTTGAAAAGAACGGCGACCATATGAAGTAGAAGGTGAAGAAACATGCGCAAGAAGATATTTTGAGCCAGAACGAAGATTGCGAGTGGGCTCGTATTGTTGAATAAGATAGGAGCAAGAGCTCGAGTACATTTAAATGTTATCAGAAGAATCTTGTAGATAATGTACAAACAGTTCTCCCTACAGATCCCCTTTCATTTTACTCTGCTGGTTTCTAGACCCCCTTTTCAGCAATTACGGTTTGTATGAAATATTCCCAAACTAAAATACCGGGGGGGGGGGGGGGGGGGGGTGGGGGGTACTCGGATTTGGTTTGGTCGGGGGTGTGCCGCTGGAGATTCAAAACCCATACCCATTTTTACGGGTGATTTTGGAAAAATCGGTACCCATTTTTATGGTTTTGCTTCATTTTAGACCAAATTTTCGCAAATTTTCGCGAAAATAGACCTAATTTTTGCAAATTTTCGCGAAAATAGACAAACATTTCGCGAAAATAAACCCCTTTTTAAAAAGTGACCCCATTATTAGGGATTTCCTGCACAAAATCATACCCCATGTTTAGGGATTTTGTGCCCAAAAAGCTACCCATTAGAGCGGCACACCCCCGTATACCGTCTTGGGTGAGTATCCCCCCCCCCCCCCCCCCCCCCCCCCCCCCCCCCCCCCGGGCTTAAATATCCCCAAGGGAAATTTGAACTCTAAACACTTATTTTTTCTTACAACATCAAAATTGACAAAACAACAGCATACTTTTTGAATAAGAATTTAACTCTGTTATTATTTGGGTCAAAACCAGTCTTCTTAAATACCTCACTTTTGAAAAACTGGATGGTACTACGAACAAAAATGCTAAATGCAAAAGTAAATGCTAGGTACTGTCTAATGTTCTTATGCTGACCAGTGTGTATGGTTTTCCACCCAAAATGGCTTTAAACATCAAAATCATCAGATATAAATAGCATATTGGATCCCCTGAGAAAATAATAAGATATCATTAATAACAGTGTGCCAAGTTGCAGGTATGCAGCTTCTGTGAGCTACGTGAGTTGTTTTTTAAATCAACAACTATATAAAAACTCTAAATACTTGTGCTTCTGATTTTATATTCAGGAAATTAATCTTTAATCTCAAAAGAATGTATACAATATCAAACAACATTTCACCAGGAATGAACCTATACGTTTGAATACTAAAGGGTTCAACAAAAGAAAGTATACCACTTTGTTTATGTCATTTTGAGTAACTTTCAATTTGTTTTTGTCCAAACAGGCTAGATAGGCATTTAGATGAATCTTTTAGGCATAATTTGATACCAAATTTGCCCCCTAACAACAAAGATAAACCATGATTAGAACCATTTAAAGGAAAATATCCCATTTTCAAAAGTCGCATTTCCAATACACAGCACGAGAAGAATAGGCCAATTGTTAACACACACATATGCCGTATTTATCCCGTACTGATCACCGCGCATATCCCTCAATGCGCGGGCTAATTCAAATGTAAACTGATGCATGGGTGAAGGATTTGAATGTAAAGGAATGTTATGGATGGGGAGAACATGGACAGATTAACCAAATCTTCTCGTGCTGTGTATTGGAAATGCGACTTTTGAAAATGGGATATTTTCCTTTAAATGGTGCTAATCATGGTTTATCTTTGTTGTTAGGGGGCAAATTTGGTATCAAATTATGCCTAAAAGAATTATCTAAATGCCTATCTAGCCTGTTTGGTCAAAAACAAATTGAAAGTTACTCAAAATGACATAAACAAAGTGGTATACTTTCTTTTGTTGAACCCTTTATATTCCTTGCAAATTTTGGAACAAACAACACCTGACTGACTGACCCTATCTGAGAGGTTCGTTTGCGGAGAGAACAGGTGTTTTTATCATCGTCTTATAGACTCAACATCCTCCTATCACATTCCCAGCATGCATTAATTTCCTCAATCCCACGTAATACCGGGGGGTGGGGGGGGGGGTACTCGGATTTGGTTTGGTCGGGGGTGTGCAGCTGGAGATTCAAAACCCATACCCATTTTTAGGGGTGATTTTGGAAAAATCGGTACCCATTTTTAGGGGTTTTGCTTCCTTTTGGACCAAATTATCGGGAAAATAGACCTAATTGTTGCAAATTAGACGAAAATAGACGAAAATTTCGCGAAAATAGACCCATTTGTAAAAAGTGACCCCATTATTAGGGATTTCCAGCACAAAATCATACCCTATGTTTAGGGATTTTGTGCCCAAAGAGCTACCCATTAGACCGGCACACCCCCGTATACCGTCTTGGGTGAGTACCCCCCCCCCCCCCCCCCCCCCCCCCCGGGCGTAATACAGGAAGCGGATTACCGACAGATTTATTTACAATGTCAAGTATCAAATGAGGAGCCTTAGCATCCTCATCTTGACTCTCAAAAGTTCCGTTCATTCTCGTTGAATATTCATGATATTAAAAGGGGTAGGCAGTCAGTCACAAGGTTACCTATCCTTACGTAGGGATTAAATCATGCTTCAGCGTATGTGCATCACCAATCTACAACTTGCCTTCTGCGCGTCTGCATGTGAAACAAACCATGCAGACAAAAAGGGGCACTGAGAGAAACATATTAGAGGACACCCTCAATTTTCCTGGAAATCAGTTTTTTGCACCTACGGAATACTTAGGCATACCATACATACATACATAAACAATATTTATGAGGCGCCTTTCCAAATTGATCAAAGCGCCATGAATAAAGAATAAACAAAAAATAAATAAACAATGCAAATTAAGTCAGTATGAAGGATGTGTGACTTCAACACCTTCTTGAAACTAGGCAATGTACATGCCTCCCTGATGTTTCTTGGGAGGCCATTCCACAGCAAGGGTGCCAACACATAAAATGAGTTATCCCCAATGCGATTTTTTCCCAAATGAACAGAAAGAAGAGAGGAATCAGATGAAGAATGTGTAATGGGTCCAGTAATAGATTTTGAAAACGTACAAGCATATTTTGAATTTGATGCGCTCCCGTATTGGCAGCCAGTGAAGATTGTTCATGAGGGGTGAAGGACTGTCACGCTTGTCCGCGGAGAAGATAAATTTAACGGCTTTGTTTTGTAGAGACTGAAGTTGATCAAGGTGTTTAGATGTGGCGCCATCTGAAACCATTTACCTTAATTCGCCATCTATTGTGTACAATTTCACAATGGGGTCATTTCGATGTACATGTACCGTAGATCAAAATTATCAGCACCAGTCACCACATAACTTGCTTCAACAGAATTTTTATCTAGCGCCACCATCCAACCCTTTTCCCCATACACTTTAGGGTTCCTACGTACTTTATCTACTGAAACTATTCAATTTTGTTCCAAATTTTAATTTTCCTCGGCAATCTGTGAGTAACCAAGGAGTTATTATATAGAATGGAGATGGTACATATTGTCAATCACTTCATTTCAACTAGCAAAAGCCACGCCCCTTCACCTGCCTTTGTTAGCCTGGTTGTTTGGCCGCATTCAATCTACTTATTCCAAGATTCAACCCAGGTCTGTCCCTCATAATCCTCTTATTGCGTTACAGGGTTGTTAAGTGAAATGTCTCCTAAATCGCGACGCAGTGTTGTCTAGGCCACAGCCTAGACCTACCAACACCAATCAGGAGGATTTGGCACAGGAATAAGGAAGATATTATAAAATATAAAGAATCCTATGGGCAACCAATTACTGAAATCAGGAAGATTGATAAATGAAACAAGGACATATCAATCCATTTTCAGGAAGTCTTCTGCAGAATCAGGAAGGTTTGGCAGCTCTGTACAGCCCACAACAAAATGTAGCCCAATACATTGATAGCTCAACTTTTTCCAGGCGGGCAGCACCCATTTGTATAGCTGCAGTGCACCAAAATAACCTAATTAAAATTGAATTAGTTTTTGTTTGTTTGTTTGTTTGTTTTGGGGTTTTTTCCATTTTTATTTTTCATTTGTTTTTGATTATCATGAAGTCGCACATAATGATGAAAATCAATGTGTATACAATATTTTTAGCTACTGTTTGCAGCATAGATGGTGACCGTATGACACCGTATGGCCAAAATATGAATGCTGCCATGATGCTAATAAACAAGACTGGATCCTCACGCCCCTCTATCATGTCTATATCCCCTGCATTTAAAAAAGAGCGTGTGTAAATAGTAAAGACTGGAAGGATTTACTCTACATGTACATGTACCTATAAATACTCAATGAACTGTGAGTATTGTGACGAACGCAAAAAGGACAAGCCGTTATGCGATCGATATCAGGTTGACCAGAACCTCCCGTAGACAAATGGACCCATTAGCTCATAGGACAGAGTTAGTTGAATGGGCTCGATGCTCGTGCCTTCTCAAGTTCACTATAATAACTTCTTGCTTTATAACCAACAGACACATATGGTCCACATACAAAAGCTGTTTAAAATGTCAATATCTTGTAAAGTAATGTTGGCTGAGTGATAGTTTTATTCATCAAAGAACTATAATGTTATCATATAGTTTCTACATTTTGGGGGGAAATAGAGTGTCTCATACATACCCACATTATGAAACTCTATTCCTTATGCCAGTCTTGTGAAAATGCAACACATTTCAAATGTACAGTTCAATTGATCTTGAAAGATATTTTTTTGCCATATGGAATAACTTTTACTTCATTAATGTTAAATGTCTAAATATTTAGGATCATGACATCTCCAACTGTAAACCTTGGGGAATTTATTTAATTTATCTTATTACATTTGTACTTGCTACCTATTCTAGTAGAGTAATTCCAGTGGACACATTTTTCTTATGGCATAGCAATGCATTTAAGTTAATTCTAAACCTTTCCAGACATATTAACGTCTTCATAAAACCACAAATGTAACAGGTCTACGGACCTGGAAGAAAATAATTGCCATGCTGCTGCGTCACAGGAGTTAAATAGTATGTTCCGATCACTTTTTTGGCTATGATATATATATTTTTTTCACATCAAGATATTTTGATATCAGAAGAATTCCCATATTTGTTTCATTATGTCTGTAAAATCTTTGGGCCCGGAAATGTTCCATTTTGACATTATAAGCTAAAATGTGGTGAATTACTGCCAAAGGTGGTTAACCACCAGCCAGTTTGTGTTTCTCAATGGGCAAATTGTTTGTGACCTTGTGCTTCTAAAATAAGAACCATTGGAGTTATGCAACTCAAACTTTGGAATGTGACACATTTAAGGATGACCTTCCATGTAAATAGAAAACATCAAGTTGAAAATCAGGCCAGCATTAGAACATCTACATTTCACTTACTAATTTACCATTGTACACATTTAGCATAGGTTGCTGCTATCTACAAAACCAGTATGACCACAAGCGAGTTGGTAGCTTTGGACTTATACCTCATAACGGCGTAACTTGGACCATACTCCGTGCTAATTCATACCAGTTTTCAGCTGAATGGATGATCAGCTCAGGCACAGCATGATACCGGTGCTAGTACAAATGAACTGAAATAAATTTAAATCTTTGTTTTGGAAATCTGTGGGCCACATGTTATTCTTGTGGCATTGTAATAGTGCAATATGTTTAAGTTATAATTCTAAACCTTTCAGAAAGATTACCATCTTCATAAAACCACAAATGTAACATGTCAACAACAACAATTATAGACACGCTACTGTTACTACAAATCAGGGAAATTGGTGCTGGAACACAGAGTCCATTTCTCCGTTAATATGCCACGTTTAGGGACCATTTTTATCAAGCGCTGATTTTGCAACAAACTTGTATGGAGAGCTTGAGCTATCTACTAACTCATATCCCTCCCCCACCCCCACCAATCAATGTTGAGGGTCCCAACGACCGTGGAGATGAAACGGTTCTGTACAACATTGAATGGGGGGGGGGGGGGGGGGGGGGGGGGGGGTTGATTTAAACGAAAACTTCAAAGTGTTCCAACAGTTATTTCCGGAATTGTAGTTACTGTTCATGAGGGAAATGGTGCAAAATAGATCTCCTTGGTGACTTGAGATCTTGGGCCTACTATTTTCCTCATGTGTCATATAGGAGTTTAACTCGCCGTAATAACTTTAGGTTTCCTAGCTACCAAGTCCTGCGATCAATTTGAATTTGTTTTGGACACTCTTTAAAGTAGAGTAATTCCAGTGGACACATTTTTCTTATGGCATAGCAATGCATTTAAGTAATTCTAAACCTTTCCAGACAGATTAGCATCTCATAAAACCACATATGTAACCTAGAGACTATGTGGAGAACAACAATGATGACACTGCTGCATGTGGACGCTATACCTCACCCCGTACAGTTTAACTTGCCATCTAATGACGAAATGGGATGATCGACTTTGATTGATACTTGCAAACCCAATTGCCATTCAACCTAACTTCAGGTTTTCTCATTGGCGAGACCCAAAATCAATTTAATTTCAGTTTACTCAGGAATATATGACGGTATTTCGAGTGCCAATGTGACAAAAAGGCAAGGGCTCCACAAGAAACCCTGTAACGGACTCATGAAATATGGGACAAAATGTGAACATAACAACTATAACAAATAGTATAATGAAATGATATAATACAAACATTACAATACAATACAGCTTGAAAAGGTAAATGTTTACCCCACATGGATGAGCTGCTGTTGGTCTTTAACATCCTACCAGAATGAGTGAGCAGCAAAGAGTTAGCAGGAAGAAAATGATTTTAATTTTTCCCCTGATTGTAAAATACTGTGGATAACTTGCTCAAACTAATGTCTAGAGGTGGGGTAAGGTACCAAATATATTTCAATATCCGTGCACTTGTAGACACTTTTATTTGATTTCTATATTAGAAGCGGGCAGTGGACAACTAATCACACAACTACTTTTTAGTCTTATGGGCTTAATCAAGACCGTTTCTTTACGGTCTTTGGCTTAATACAGGGTGTATAAAAAATGTGCACCATGAGTTAGAAAATTATTAAAAATACATCCCATGTCTTTTTGTTTTTATAAATCTATCAAATACACTTTTTGTTTTTATAAATCTATCAAATACACTTTATCCCATTGAATTTCACCACTGAACTACCAAGATATGATCAATTCAGTAACATACCGTCTAAAATCCAAATATTGTATGGTATATCATGGATAATAATATGTTTTTTCTTCAAATTCAACTATAAACTATCAACATTTAGTAGGTAGATGACGGAGGAGATTAACATTTGCCGGCCACTGTGCCAGAAGGGAAGAGGAAGCAGTCTCCAAAGTCTCCTGTGGCAACCCAAGCATGGACACAAGGCTAGAGGACCACCACGAGAGACCTACATCAAGCTTTTATCAGAGGATACAGGACTAACTAGGCAGGACATGAAAAACTGCATGCTTGAAAGACCAGTGTGAAAGGCCATCACAGAAGTTCGTCCCTTCGGGACGCCTTAAGCAAGTAAGTTAGCAAGTAGGTAGATTGTTATTGATTTGATTGATTATGTTCAATTACACACTGAATGACGATTCTAATAAAAGAGCTCTCTTCACACAAAAAGTGGCCAAAGGTGCATTTGAACATGCCCAAGTGGATTTTCCATAATTTGATAACGGAAGCTCTAAAATGGATAGAAAAAAAATCTTATAGTACACTAAAGATTTCTGAACATTATGACTAGTATTTTGCGAACATTCTTTTCTTTTTTAATGGCGAAAAAAATCATGTTACACATGGTACACTTTTTTTTGAGACACCCTGTACAGTGATGGGGTAGGGTCAAGATACATTTGACAGTTGTATAATGACACATCTAGGTGATATGTTACAGCACATGAGTGTTACCTTACAACCAAACACTAACTAAGTAAAGCTACACATGTTATAGCATGTCACATTATCAATTAAAACTGAATTAGAGAATGAGATCGGTGGATAAAACAAGCGTGTTATGGCCTGCAGACTTGTATCAGATGGGCTCATGTGCGCAAATTTGTGTTAGTTGGCGAAAGATAACCACTCCTATATAGTCAACATCCACGGCCTGAGGCCATGATATATATCAGTAGATGCGAGTTTGCTAACATTCAGGACATGCAGCATTTGGTATAACCAAAGGCAAGAATGTTATGTTAGTATTACCCAAGTTTTGATTTGTATTCATGCTAGAACCTTTAACACTTTCCACACGGCTATTAGTTTTACCATATACAAAAGAGATTTTTCACAAACCTTTCCCAATTTTCAAAGTCTATCTCAAGGATTACTGACTCAATACTAGGCATGTTTGTACTTATGTCAATGCATTTCTCATGGTGATTCTAAATATGGTAAGGAAATTCAACAATTTTGACATTTTTAAACCTTTTAAGAAATTTTGGAATGTCGTCTGCAGACGCCTGCTGCGTGGAAAGTGTTACCCTATTGGCAACCTAATGTAATATGTATCTACAGAAACTAATCAAACTAAAACAAATAATCCACTATGCGACACCTGTATACAACCATGAATAATTTGCTTGGTATATCATTGGGTATAATATTAGCACTTACTTTCTACTTGAGAGGTGTCAAGCAACTCTTTAATCAAGACATAAAAAAGTCTTCAAGTAGAAATGCTTGCTGTGATATGTTACACCCAATGTGTAGCTAGAACTCTAACTACTAGAAATTAGAAAAAACAAATACTGCTAACAAATAAAAAGATCAATGACATCGATGTGTAAATCAATGCTGAAGCTACAAGCTTTTTATACGAACCCTCAAGGAGTATTACCATGACTTAAAGAACTACATTTCCAGGCAGTTTAAAAACACTTGAAGTAGTTAGAGTATACCTTCTACCTCATGTTTTCAATGGAGATGCTTAGAGACCAATGCATAGACAATGGCAACATTGAGGGATTCTATAGTTAAGCCAAGCACTTTAAGGTATCTTTCTAAGGGCTCTTGCCCAAACACAAGTAGAGGAAAGCTCGAGGAAAGAGCGGGGATCGGTGATTAACACCTCACTGAATGGGTACTTGAAGTACCATTCAGTGAGGTGTTAATCACCGATCCTTTGTCACTCCTTCTAACAATATAGAAAAAATATCGCGTTTTCAACTCTTTCCTGCGAGCTTTCCTCTACTTGTGTTTGGGCAAGAGCCCTAACATGTGCTGAACAATTTGTTCTTGATGTCTTATTTTCAATGACCACTCTTGATAAATACACCAATATCCTAATAATCAAAGTATAAACAGAAGGAAACAGCCATTAATTCTTCAGATGCTATGCAATTCAACCATCCAGCTTTACTCATTTAGCACACTGAATGATCATTCAATCATCTCAAAACTAGATCTAAAATATTCCATGGTTGAAATACAGTTATTGGAGATAGGGGCTTGTATCTTGCCTTCTCTGCGCTGTTACATGGTAATACAGCCTATGGGTACCATTACATGCCAGTCCTCAATGTGACACACATTAAAGGTGTACATGTATGTGCCGATAACTTTCTTGGGGGTATGATTTTTTTCACATCAAGATATTTTCATATCAGAGGAATCCCTGTATTTGTCTCATTATGTCTGTAAAATCTTAGGGGCCAGAAATGTTCCATTTAGCAATTATAGGTTAAAATGTGGTGAATTACTGCCAAAGGTGGCTGGCTAACCACCAGCCAGTTTCCTCAATGAGCAAATTTATTGTGACCGTGTGCTTTGAAAATAAGAACCATTGGAGTTATGCAACTCAAACTTTGGAATGTGACAATTTCAAGGATGACCTTTCATGTAAAATAGAAAAACATCAAGTTGAAAATCGGGCCAGCAATCAGAACATCTACCTTTAACAGTGTCTGACACTCTGTAGTCAAGTAATTCCAAGCACCCTGAGCAAACTATTTGATATGTTCTCATAAAGCATTCACCAATTAACCTGCAATGCACTAGGGTGAACTTACTATTATCTAACAATGAATCTTTAAGTTACATTGAAACTTGGTAGCAACTTATCTGGTTCCATCAGCATTTCCTACGATCAATACTGTTGATAACATCACATTGCCTGTCTTCCTACAAGCATCTACATGTACAATTTAATATTACAACCTCATATTATTGCACCGATTATAATCCATCTCTATCAATACACTAAGCAGGTGTTTCTATGTTATGTCCAAAGATGTAGTAAACTGTCTATAGGCAAACATTGTTTCCATAAATGTATTGCAACATTCAGGTGTATCCACACAGCTGCAGCTAATAGACTCCATCCTGAGGCCATATGTGTTGTATTCAAATTGAATACCTTATCCAACATAGCAAGATGCTTTTCCTTATGTAGCGAATCGGATAGATAGATAGATAAACTCTTGTATATATACAAGAATTAATCTGATTTGGTTACAGTGTGGAGTATATAGCCATATATACCATGACCGAGGGCATTGCTGGGGTTATGTGGAGGGAGTCAGCTTTTATGGGTACAACAAGGGAGATACAGTTTATGAATGCAAGGCATGGGACCTTTTTGGCATTTAAATCATATTCTTCAAGGAAAAGTTACGATCACAATAGGTTTGAATTTATCAAGGTAATGCATTATAAATGGATCACATTACGCCAAACAAAGAAGATAGTCTGTCTCAGAAGCCTGCCCGCATTGGTATGTGAAATGAGCTACGGCGCGTAGGTATATGCGCTGAGGCCTTTTTTGTGTGTTGATTTTGATAAAAAGTTTTTAAAAAGTTTTCTGAAGCTTGGATTAGCAACAAAAAAAAATTGCATACCTCATAGCCTATTTTCTAAAAATAAATAAATCGCACAGCACTTAGCTTATTTGCAAAATGTTTCTGAAACAGACCATCTTCTTTGATTGGCCTTATATAGGACCTTTATATCGTGATGATAACACACCTAAATTTCCCAAAAGAATGTAAGGTTTTGATAACAATGAACTTATGTTGTGACTAATATGCTGAATAGGCTATGTTTTCCTTTCAATAAAACTATTGAAAACTTGACTGAATATTCCTTTTTTCAGTAAAACTAAGCCCTAATGGTTGAAAGATCCTATAGATGTTTTATTAATGTGATATGATGGTAAAATATGAAAATTGTCCCTTAAAAATCACCATAGACTCCAAGACATTTGCATTAATTAACCAGTTACCAGTGTATGTCGCATCTTGAAACATAAAATCATTGTCAGTTATTTATTTATAATAGAAATAGTTGACTTTCGTTCCCCTGTGTCTGAGTTTGATCTGAGTTGATGTGATTTTGTGAAATCTTTTCATTTTTAAAATTTTTGCAAACACTTAAGAATATTTAAATACATTCACACTGAAATTGATTGATTGCCCAACATTTACAAAAGTTTACTTGTCCATTTCCCATTTTTGGTGCCTTTTAACACTGCTTTAAATCAGTTCCCACAAAATGATCGTTGGATTTTTAAAATAAATTTGTATATTTATATATCTTTATATTGTAATTGATCAATTCAATTTTATATCAGAATCTAAACAGTATAACGTTAAATGACACCGAATAAACTTCAATGAAGAAAAGTCCACACACTTGAATCCTGAAGCAGGAGCTGTTTTAGTATCTGGATGCTCTGGATGTTTGCAGGTTTGTTGTCTATTTGGTGCATTGCCCTTATCTCAATACTGAATCATTACTAGGCATATTTGTACTTATTTCAATGCATTTCACATGGTGATTCCAAATATGGTAATGCATTTCACATGGTGATTCCAAATATGGTAATGCATTTCACATGGTGATTCCAAATATGGTAATGAAATTCAACAATTGTAACATTTTTGAAACATTTTGTGAACATTTGGAATGTCATCTGCAGACGCCTGCCTCGTGGAAAGTGTCATGTTGGCAAAATACAATTGCACCAAAATATGCAAACTTTTTTTTTGTAATTGATCAATTCAATTCATAGCAGAATCTTAACTGTATAACGTTAAACGACACCGAATAAACTTCATTGAAGAAAAGTCCACACACTTGAATCCTGAAGCAGAGCTATTTTAGATGCCTGCCTGCAGGTTGTTGTCTATTGGTGCATTGCCCTTATATGGCCCATTCTCTTGAATGCAATAGCCTGACACTATGCACACTTATAAAGACCTCAATTAGGTTCAAGTGATAAGGATATATTTCAACCCTTGTTTATCACGTTTATCACGCTGACCATTTCTTATGCAATAAAGTAGGTCATACTGGGGATCCATATCACACCGATATTATTAAAGGGGTACCGTATAAATAGAAATGTTTTAGTTTAGATTCGCCCATAATATGGTGTTTAACTTATTTAAATTTTCATTAGCCGAGCAACTTTATGAAACATGAAGTAGTCATACTTCAGTTGACTACTTATATTATGTATTTGTTTACTTTAAAAAAGATATCATGAAAATGTGCACTTTTTGTGTGCTTAATATTGTCTGCAACCATGATTATTAGTCGAGCAAAATAGCCAAGGTGCCATCTATGACCCATGTTTGGACGCTATATGGAGTTTAGGGGTTACAAGTTGTACCGAAATTCAGTCCAATAATGCAATGAGCATAGGAAACCACAAATTTGATAAATTAACCTTTGACAAGTAACTAATGTAATGCAATGATCTTTGCAATGCATTGTGGGATTGGATTTTGGTACATTTCTGCATCTTGAGTTGAAACCCCAAAACCGTGTATTGATCTTTTGTCCGAGTCTATATATTATTTTTTGTTCTTTTCATAACACGGATATAGAGAGAACAAAAGTTGTGCAGTAAATACTGACACATATATGACCAAGTTCACAAATTATGCAACCAACCTTATAGATCTATATAATAAGGTGACCATAAACGTATGCCTCTTTAACTGCACTAATTGCTACCCTCTTCAACCTAGATGACCTATAATCCATCCAATAAAGCGTATGCAATACCCAATTCAATTCATGGATATTGCACGACTAGGCGACACAAAATCCTGTTCTACGGGCTCGGTCGACTTATTTTTTTGAATTTTCAATTTCTTTCATTTTTATTTTTAGTTAATGTTTGGAAAATGTCTGTGCAATTTTTGATTTTTAAAAACAATTTGTTAAATGTTTTTATTTTTTTGTTGAAAAATTTAAAATTACTGAAAATTCACAATTTTTTTGGAAAAAAACAAACAAAACATCACCCGACCGACCAATCCTAGAGGTCCGTTTGCCCGTAGAACAGTTTATTTTTCCATTGCCCTAGGGTAAATCCTACCACAAAAAGCCAAATATCACCTTTATAATCTGCGTTTACTCCAGATGAATCATACAGAGAGATGGTTAACCTCGTTTTTTAACGATCTATTATACAATTATCAAAAGGCAAAGCACATTTATAAAGCTCAATCAAATCCAATATAATATTATCAATAGAGTGAAATAATGAAATATTTAGTTTATGCACACATAGCGCTGTCTAGCTGTGAGGAAGGCTGCACGTTACCGGTTAGAAACAGGATAAGGGTTCAGCTCGGGACAATGAGCAAGTGAGGACTGAAGTAAGGTGGTAATAATTGATGTGAGGAATCTTGAGGAGGAGAAGAGGATGAAAAGGAGGATGAGGGTTGGATGTGTGGATGGAGATGGAGTATGGGCTGAATAAACAAAGTCTGGAGAATGGACTTCTTATCTGTCATTAACATTCATTTATAGACTACTTTATAGTTTACTCACTACCATACACAGGTATTGAGATGTTGGCAGGTTTTTTTTAATCTGTGTTCAAAACAAATACTAGGGTGGAAAGTTGAAGGTGTGTGTCCGCAGGGGTTGGCAGTGCTCAATTTCATGACATACAGAGAAAATGAGATTTTAGTATCAACATTTTCAGAAGAAATTCTCTTTCCAGTAACACAGCCTTATCTCCATAACACAACCCCTTTCAAAGTTATAGCCAGTATCACCAAGGCCTCATCTCCATCTCTCCAATGTGTTTAAAAATCTTCAATAGTCTTTTTCTCAAAATGGTCAAAATGGAGATAAGGCCTTGTGGTTCTGAGCACTTGAAATGTTGCTTGAATGGGTCTTTCTTTTCATGGGAAATTCTTAGACCTGGGTACACTGGAGAAATCCTTAAAACAGCCTGGATGTCAAAGATGGAGATACCTCTATACTTGAAATTATCCTAAAACTCATCAAAATTATCTACAATAATAACATCTTAAGAGAAATCGGTAGACATATGTGTCTTTTTTATGAAGTTGTCGTTTACACTTTCTGGTTGTATTGCCATTGTGCACGCAACTATTGCTTTCCAGGTCTTTCTAACATTGGTCTGTGTCACAAGCTACGGGTTGACATACTTTTTGATTTGTGTTGCCCACATTTTTTTTCTCATGCCAATTAGCCAAATTACCAAAAATGAATATCGGTTTAAGGCTGAAGCTAGCTGCACACAGACAAACAATAACCAAGTATCCCTCAGTGCATATTTTAGTGCGATTGTATTTTGCCAACTTAACACTTTCCACACAGCAGGTGTCTGCAGAAGACATTCCAAATGTTCACAAAATGTTTCAAAAATGTTACAATTGTTGAATTTCATTACCATATTTGAAATCACCATGTGAAATGCATTGAAATAAGTACAAATATGCCTAGTATTTGATTCAGTATTGAGATAGACTTTGAAGAAAAATCTGTTTTGTATATATGGTAACATAATAGCGGCGTGGAAAGTGTTAAAGGTAGATGTTCCGATTTTCAATTTGAAGTTTTCTGTTCTACATGAAAGATCATCCTTAAAAAAGTCGTATTCCAAAGTTTGAGTTACATAACTCTAATGGTTCTTATTTTAGACGCACAAGATGCCGTGAAATGTGCTCATTGAGTTGTACACAAACTATATTGGTGGTTAACCACTTTTCACGGTAATTCGATGCTATTTCACCGATTTCTTCGTAATCATACTGATTTGGGACCGTCAAATTTCAGGTATGTTAATCAGAAAAATATGATCTTTCATATGATATGAAAATCTCCATATGTTTGAGAAAAATTTGTGTTATGAAAATGTGATCTACCTTTAAGATTAACTGTGCATATATTCACAAACTATTTGAAATAAATCAGTAAAGTAATTCATCCTGCCAATTTTGTACCAAATGCACTATAGCCTGTACACATTTCCAAATAGCTATGCATTTAATATAGGGCAACTAGAGTTAATAAATAGAGGACTAATGAGTCCATACCGGAGGGCAGTTGGACAGATCACTGCTTAATATTGTCCCTGGGTGACTCTCAATTGATTTCTTGTTTTCAATATCCTCTATATCTTCCACATTCATACTTCAGTTAGGAATATAATTTACATAAAGTGCAATATGCGGTGCATGGGTACAGGGCTGGAAAAAATGCGAAGTTTCCCTGCAAGGGAAATTCAACGAAGTTGGTTTCCCGCTGGTTTAGCGGCGGAGGGGGTGGTTTAAGCTTTTTGGAAAAATTAAGGTCCAATTGATGCCATTGTGCATCATTTTATGTAATATCGACTGTATAATTGCCTATTGCTCTAAAAAAAGGAACATTTTTTAAATTCTTTTTATTGCTTTTAGGGGGGGCGGGGGGGGGGGGGGGGGGGGGGGGGGGGGGAGAGGCTAATATCCTGGCAAGAAGACTTCCCTGGACTCATAACTCTAATTTGACTGCATTTTCCGTAAAAAAACCATCACAGAACTATACTAAATCATAATGGAAATCTGCTTCCAATTTAGGAAATTTTTCAACATATATCTTTTGATGCTCGGCATAAAGCATTCCGTAAAGGGGTGTGTTTACTTGTGTACAGTTGCGGTCGTAATCGGCATTAACGCAGCGTCAAACTATGGAATTCTATTTACGGAAACACCACTCAGAAATCAGGACAATTTATTTCAAATTCTGATTATGAAGTATTTAGGAAACATATTGCTCTGTAACTTACACTTACAAGATATTTTAGTTGTATGGTTACAAATGTAAATTGACTACAACAATGATATAGGGTGTTCCATGAAAATGTCTCATAATATGCCTTCAAAGGGGCAGGGGGCAGGGTCCTTTTCACCATACTGGGGCATCAATTTCTTGAAAAAGGATGGTTTTTCAGAAAGCATTGCAAAATTTACAAGTATACTGGGCTAAAAAAAACACTTATAATTTTTCATATTGGTCATATCTTTGAAAATCTGTCCATCAAAATGAACCAAAATGACACACAGGATTACTTCAATACTCTACTCTAATGACATGTCAATATCCAAACGGTTACCTTACTGACAGAACTGAAAAATTACACTGGCATGGAACCGCTTGCTGTATCACATGTCACAGCCTGGAAATTTCGGCAACATAGAGTTTAAGGCACGTGAAGAAGTCTGTGTTTGGGTATTTGATTTGATTTTGATTTGATATTATTTGGGTCCTACGACCCCTGGATAACCCAATAAGCTTATTAGCTTATTTCCATTGGGGTCCGTTAGATTTGTGAACAGATACAGACCGGGATGATCCCCTACTCTTTTACGAAAGAGTCTGTAACCTTTTAACGTGCTCGGGTATTGCTCTTCCGATGCACGGGACCACCATTATATGTGACTTCCGAACCACTGTTTTTTTTGCTGCCATTAGGAAATTGTCACTATCATTTCGCTTCATTTACCAGGCTACCGACGGCGCACACAGCACTTAGATTGTAATATCCCCTAACAGCTCCCCAATCTCGCTTGGGTCGCCGAAGCAATTGAGACTAAGTACCTTGCCCAAGGATACAAACAAGTTGGCTGTAGCGGGGCTAGAACTCACAGTCTTTGCATCGTGAGACCGGCATGCTATCCACTAGACCACACATGCTCTCTCTCTATGTGCTCTCTAACTGACATTACCTTCATTTCAATTTGTTTTGACTTCTTCACATGCCTTAAACTCTATGTTGCCAAAATTTCCAGGCTGTGACATGTGATACAGCAAGCGGTTCCATGCCAGTGCCTTTTTCAGTTCTGTCAGTAAGGGAACCGTTTTGATATTGATGTTATTAGAGTAGAGTATTGAAGTAATCCTGTGTGTTATTTTGGTTCATTTTGATGGACAAATTTTCAAGATATGACCATGTGAAAAATTATAAGTTTTTTTTTGAGCCCAGTTTACTTGTGAAGTCAGTATTGATATTAATAGCTGCAATACATACATGTAGAGAAAAATAGCAATCCTTTTGGCTTATCTGTTCTTCTCTGTATTAATGTATTCATACTTCTTCAACTCTTTCTGTTACATTTACTTATATGTCATAAAGGGTACACAATTTCTCATGTTCAGTATGCCATTAACCCTAACTCTATAACACCACACGGCAACAGATTTTTTTCCCGACAGAGACAATTCACCCGAAAGGTCACCCGACCCCCCCCCCCCCCACCACCACCGGATTTGAACCCTGGACCTCCAGCACCAAAACCCATCTCCATTCCACTACACTACGTCTGTCAAGGCTACTCGGCTCAGTATATTTCGCCTCATATAGCCTTGGTCCATTTTACAGCCCAAAAACTTGCACGACGGGTTATAAAAACAGACTGGTCGTGTTGTTGCCGTGTGGTGTAGTAGGGTTAGGGTTAATAATGCATTTCACTGGTTATCGGACATGGGTTGTTACCACTTATGTAGGAGAGTGCCCCCCCCCCCCCCACCCCCCTCCGGAGAGGGGTCCTGTCATCAGGTTATATTACATTGCACAAGCTCTGAATATTTGTTATCACAGTTCGATGTAATACAAAATAAATAAGCAGTTGTGGTATTTCATTTGGATCATATTTTCAATGTATTTTTTTCTTCAAGTTTTGTAATTTAAGCAGTTTTTATGTATTATCAAACCTAGTAAGAGCATATTTTGAGAATAAACAAGCAGATCTTCATAACATAAATTCCAAATCCACACACCTGCTCCCAGATTGGAACATGATTCCTTAGACCAGTATCTATGACGTCACAAGGTCTTTCAAACAACATGAGGTGCTTCTTACAGAAAATCAAAATCATCTTCCTGTTTTGAAAGATGCAATTACACTAGACAGCAACTTGGGGATTAAACATATTAACACTGTCCACGCGGCTATTAGTTTTACCACATACACAACCGATTTTTCAGAAACCTTTCCCAACTTTTAAGGTCTACCTCAAGGATTACTGAACCAATACTTAGCATGTTTGTACTTATTTCAATGCATTTCTCATAGTGATTCTAAATATGGTAATGATATTCAACAATGTTGACATTTTTTAAACATTTTGTGAACATTTGGAATGTCGTCTGCAGCCGCCTGCCGCATGGAAAGCGTTAAGTAATTTCAAACTAATCTCTTTTCTCCATGCTACAAGGATTTACAACATTTTGTCTCTATGGGATAATGCACATCAGTATATCAATGACGGGATTATATTTAATTGATGCGTTGTTCTTGCCTTATCATTGGAGTCATCAATGCCACTTATCACATTACAATCAAATCTTATGAACTGACGACAAACCATATGAACTGTCAAATAAAGGTCTGGCTAAAAATATATCAAATATTACAAATCAATGGTGAAAACTAAAACTGTAAAACACTATAATTTTGCGTATACTTTATTTCGCGAATTGAAAAATCACTGCTATTTTAACAGGCATTAAATTTCGCGAATCTGGACATTTTACTGCTACTTTCAATGCCAAATTATCAGTTTCGCGAATCCAGATCCCTCACAAAATTAAGCGGTTTTACAGTAGTACAGATATGAGTTTGAAGTCAAGCCTGACTGAGTGGGAGACAACACACAATCAAATTTAACACTTTCCACGCGGCAGGCAGCTGCAGACGACATTCCAATATTTCACAAAATGTTTAAAAAATGTCAAAATTATGGAATTTCAATACCATATTTGGAATCATCTTGTGAAATGCATTGACATAAGTATAAACATGCCTAGTATTGGGTCAGTAATCCTTGAGATAGACTTTGAAAATTGTTAAAGGTTTCTCAAAATCAGTTTTGTGTATGTTAAAAATAATAGCCGCATGGAAAGTGTTAATGTCAAAGTGGATTTTGTACCTGACTGGAATATCCGATATTTAATCAGGGCTAATAACCAGATCATCTATGGGAAATGACACTGAGGGCTAATAACCAGATCATCTATGGGAAATTACACTAAGGGCTAATAACCAGATCATCAATGGGAAATTACACTAAGGGCTAATAACCAGATCATCAATGGGAAATTACACTAAGGGCTAATAACCAGATCATCTATGGGAAATTACACTGAGGGCTAATAACCAGATCATCTATGGGAAATGACACTGAGGGCTAATAACCAGATCATCTATGGGAAATTACACTCGATCTATCAACCTCCTACAAGTTTGGTGCCCCTTGAGATGCAAACTACTGACATTTAGAAAGAGAGAAGCAACAAAAGTTAAGTTGGCAGACAAGAGAATATGATATTTGAGTACTGTTTTTATATCAAACAAGTTTATCTCACACATTTTTTTCTTCATTTTTCCGAAAGAGTAAAAATATCATCCATTACACAATGGGGTGTATCTTCAGTTTGATAAGTCCAAATTTCATGATCTAAAATTCCAAAGCTTACAATATATTTCAAAGTGGATTACAAAACAAGGAACCTAATATCATTGATCTCCATCAAGAAATAAAATGTGTGCATCGGATGAATGCTTATCATTTTGAGACAGCCTGTATGTGAATAACCAAATTTTAGGCCTGTACAGCCATGTACTGTCTTCATTAGAAATCTACAATTGACCAACTTTTTTTGGGTAGGTGTGCTGCACAGGGTCTCAAAAGGGGGGCTACAGAACTGAACTGAGTGGATTTTATGACGAAAAATAGGGTCTTATGAACTGATTTTTGTTGGTTTTAGAACGCAAAATTTTCGAAGAATTGGGGCTTTGGAAAGCAAAATTTCGCAAAAATTGGGGTCTTAAGAACTGATGCAGGCTCAAAAGGGGGGTCATAAGAGCTAGCAGCAGAGGGTGAAAAAGGGGGTCTTCAGCGCGGCACATACCTATACCCTTTTCCAATGTCAGTGCCCCCCCCCGGGTGTAATACATACTGGACACATTAAAGATCTTTTTGTCACCATCATACATTTTCAGATTGTTTAAAGGTGTATGTTCGGATCACTTTATTTTGGCTATGATTTTTTTTCACATCAAGACATTTTGATACCATAAGAATTCCCATATTTTTCTCATTATGTCTGTAAAATCTTAGGGACCAGAAATGTTCCCTTTGGAAATTATAGGCTAAAATGTGGTGAATTAGTGCCGAAGGTGGTTAACCACCCGCCAGTTTGTATACTACTCAATGGGCACACTTCTTGTGACCTTGTGTTTCTAAAATAAGAACCATTGGAGTTAAGCAACTTTTAAACTTTGGAATGCGACAATTTTAAGGAAAATCGGGTCACCAATCACAACATTTACCTTTAATTGTATACAGGGTGTATCAGAATGAACTGTACCGAGACAATATGATTTATTACCGTATGAATTCGATTGATATTGTTCAAACCGTTTTCACGTATATCTTGCGCAAACACCCAGCTTTCATAAGAATTTTAAATATTGAAAATGAGAGATATCTGATGGAAAATACAGACTTTCTAGTAAAGATGGTAGATTTCAATTTTGGTAGAAATGATCAATTTAAAAAATCTGTGAAATTACCAACCCTACCTGAGATATCCATCCGTCCATAGGACAGGGTTTATTTTTGGTCGCCATATCTCAACTGTTCCACATCACTTGTATAACTATTTATTATTTGCATATAAACCGGGATTTGTTCTGCTTGAGTGGTTCTTACTTTCTTTTCTTAGGCGGGAGTTTTGAATATTTCTTATGCGGTGTGGGCTACATTGTTTGAAATGTTGGGGGAAGTGGTAGCGAGGATTAATTGAAATTGAAAACACGTTTTTCATCGATTTTCGATTATGATATCTTAATGAAATTAACATATAATATAGGAAACATGTTCACCTTTATATTGCAGGTGTTTAAATTTAAAACAGTATTCATTTTGTATTTTTTTATGTATTTTAGAAATACGGTACAGTTCATTCTGATACACCCTGTATTTGGTCCCAGGTGTTCATCAAGTACATGGTAAAATAAAGTGTATACACAAATAGCTCAAATCTGGATGAACACTTTCTTACATTTGTAGTAACTTATTAACAGTAAGTGACAGAATACAAACCAAATGTTAACCCCATATAGTTGTCAACGTCAATGT
Source organism: Ophiura sarsii (assembly GCA_035610835.1). Lineage (NCBI taxonomy): Eukaryota > Metazoa > Echinodermata > Ophiuroidea > Amphilepidida > Ophiuridae > Ophiura > Ophiura sarsii. The sequence continues at coordinate 74,611,932 of CM069450.1, read as the reverse complement.
GTCTAAATGTTAGTGTAGGGATCCAGAGGAGTCTTTAAATATATGCAGCAATGGAAATACCCACATGACTTTCCACCCGGGGTAGACAGTCCCGGGGTAGACCAACCCTAAGTCGACCAACCCTGGGTGGACTAGGGTTAGAGTAAGCAGCGTTGGAAGTAAGCCTTTTTTTTGTGTAGCAAAAAGTGCTACACAATGATCATTTTGTGTAGCAATCCCCAAATTTTGTGTAGCATTTTTTCCCCAGAAGAAAACGCATTTTTTTTAGGCACAAAAAGAGAGGCTAGTTTTCTAAAACCGAGATTTCCCAATATTTTGCTATTTGCAATCAAAAACCGAGAAATCGCGCGAAAATAAACCAAATGCGAGATTGTGTACCGCTATCAAATCTGTCACTCACGCAATAGCAATGACCGAAGAATCACCCCAAAATATCGCTCCTTGAATTTCATTTTAAAAGTAAATAAGCTTACTTTTTAGTCCGATTTTCTTACCTACATAACAGCATATTAATTTTGCAAGTTATTCCTGATCGAGAGGTTTCATGATATTCATTATATTCCAATTAAGAGCTGTCGTAATACAGCTATTTTTATTTCAAAGATTTTTCTATTTTCCGATTGCGCAATTCGCACAAGGTTTGACGATCCAGAAAATGTTCATCAAAATTTGGGGACCAACCAATTTACTGCGATACATCAGATGTCAAAAAGATATCGGGAATACAGTGTAGGTCATAATTAATGAACTTCGAACTGTTTGCTACGATGGGTCAACAACAACATCGATCTTGTTTACATTTTAGAGAAGGGTATTCCCCCATTTCTTTCAGTGCACCACATCACAAAAGGAATCATATAATAATGGCGCCTCGTATCAATGTATTAAATTATGAAATCCATCGTGAGTCGATTTTCCTTATGACTTTCACCATGAATCTGGTTAGTTTTTGGCATCGCATTTTTTTGCGATAGACTAGACAAATTGAATAGCAGTAATACAGGAATGAGTCGCATTTTGCGATGCGATACCGGCTATTTCCAACGCTGAGAGTAAGGGTTAGGTTTAGGGTTAGAAACAGTCCCTGGGTGGACAGTCCCGGGGCTGGACAGTCCCTGGGCTGGACAGTCTCGGGGTTGTTTTAGAATGATCGGTCCTTGTTTTTACCTCCCCGACCGCCAACCCCCTGAGTGTTTTAACATATAATTTAGAATGAATATAGTTTCCAAGGTGTTTTTTAAACAGTATTATGCGGTTTATTCCGTGAGGGCGCTATTGTAGTCCACCCAGGGTTGTTCGACTTAGGGTTGATCAACCCCGGGACTGTCTACCCCCGGTGGAAAGTCATGTGGGTATTTCCATCGCTGCTTATATATATATACCACCCTACTTGGTGATGTAGCGCTTAATTCATTTCTTTGTGAATGGCCTCATCACTGCCACACATACAACACCCTAATAGCACCACACCTTTAAGAAGGCCTCATTAAGCCTCACAAAGCCTTTATCTTCGCCACAAATTATTAAAGGCATCATCACCACAAACTTAATATATAATCCATCATGAAATGAATACCAAATGAGGATTTGTATTACAATGTAAGGACATTGACATCCATACAATTCAGTGACCCAATACAGACACGTGTTGCCCCACCATGCCCAATTTAGCATTCAGTAATCCGACACGTATGGGGCCAGACAGGACTAGCTTACTTTACAGGGTTCAAATTTCACACTTCACAACCAGTTATATCGAGTTTTAAACACGTCCAGTAAGTTATAATACTGTTTTATATGCTCGCGAGTCCAGTTGCAACTGACCATTGAAGCACGTCTAACAAGTAATACTGCAATGTTACCACCCAATGACCCAATACCATCAGAGAAAGTGCCACCACACAGAAGGATGCTCATCACCATGACCTAATGCAAAAAGGACTGCTCCTTTAGAATCCACCCTCCATATAGAAGGCCCCACCATAAAGGATTGCTTATTTAGCAATCACTTACCATATAGATAGAAAAGGCCCCACCTTTAAGGGCACTAAGAGATGTGTTGGAGACTGCGCCCTCAATTATGATAAAAACTGGGATTAGTATATTTTTATAATTGTATTACATGTATGAACTTGTACCTATAAGGATTAAGAAAAATCAGCCCTCTTTGTACACAAAAACGTTGATTCAAAAATGCTCGTACAGCCGCGACGCGTACGAGCATTTTACGTCCGACAGTATTCCCCTGCAGTACGCGTGATACATAACGCGAACCATATTTGCATAGAGGGCGTTTTTCAATAAATAGCGATGATATTGTTTTAATCAAGTTTTGCTGTGTTTTTGTTAGTAGAAACAACAATAATGGCAATTTTTAATGTTCATCTTGAATTCTGAACTAAATTTTTAAACATTTAAAATTTTCAACACCACTTAATGTCCCTTTAAAGGACTATGCATATTTCATAGAATACTTGTTGTAGAGCTGTTTTATATGCTTGGGAGTCCATCAGTTGCAACTGACCAAAGCATGTCCAAGTAAAATGCTATAAGGTTCAGGTTGACTTCTGTCATTTTACCGTCCAATGACCCAGCCGGAATAGAATAAGGCCTCGTCAAACAGGACTATGTTCATTGTTGCATTCATTGACACCATACAGACATGTGGCCCCACCATATACAGGAATAGGCAAGCCACGGAAAAGATTAACAACATAAAGAGTTTGAGTATCATGTTTACTGTGTCATCATACATATTCAACCTCAACTGTTTCTTGTGTGTACTGTAACATAACACTCTGTATCCAAAGTGTCATTAGAGAGGTACATAGCATTGTGGTCGTTCAACTGTGATGTTACAGGTTGCTGTGTGTAGGAAACATCCGGGGGGACTGACATTGGAAAAGGGTATGTGCCGCGCTGAAGACCCCCTTTTTCACCCGCTGTTGCTAGCTCTTATGACCCCCCTTTTGAGCCTGCATCAGTGTTTAAGACCCCAATTTTATTGAAAATTCAAAAATCGTGAAATTTTGCGTTCCAAAGCCCCAATTCTTCGAAATTTTGCGTTCCAAAGCCCCAATTCTTCGAAAATTTTGGTTCTAAAACAACAAACAAAACAAACAAAACCGAAAAGTTCTCAAAACCTACTTTTTTGAAAAAATCAGTTCCTAAGACCTTATTTTTCGTCAAAAAATACACTCAGTTCAGTTCTGTAGCCCCCCTTTTTGAGACCATGTGCGGCACACCCCAACCCCCAAAAAGTTGAGTGCCCCCCCCCCCCCGGGAAACATGGCATAATAATTGAATGCAGTGATTTTCTTTGACTGGATCCCAATATTTTGTACTATCATTTGCCTAAAGCTGACTATTACTATTACAACAAATGACTTGAACCCACCAACTTTGTTGTTGACTTCTAAAGTTAAGGTTGACCTCTGTCATTTTAATGTTCAATGAACTGATAGAAACAGACCAGGCCCTTTTTACCACACAGGACTATGCCCAATATAGACAGACCAGGCCCTTTTACCACACAGGAATATGCCCAATATAGACAGACCAGGCCCTTTTTACCACACAAGAATATGCCCAATATAGGCAGACCAGGCCTTTCAACATAGGAATAGGCCAATGTAGATAGACCAGGCCCTTTTTACCACACAAGAATATGCCCAATAGAGACAGACCAGGCCTTTTTACCACACAAGAATGTACCCAATATAGACAGACCAGGCCCTTTTTACCACACAGGAATATGCCCAATATAGACAGACCAGGCCCTTTTTACCACATAGGATTATGCCCAATATAGACAGACCAGGCCCTTTTTACCACACAAGAATATGCCCAATATAGACAGACCAGGCCTTTCAACATAGGAATAGGCCAATGTAGATAGACCAGGCCCTTTTTACCACACAAGAATATGCCCAATAGAGACAGACCAGGCCTTTTTACCACACAAGAATGTACCCAATATAGACAGGCCAGGCCCTTTTTACCACACAGGAATATGCCCAATATAGACAGACCAGGCCCTTTTTACCACACAGGAATATGCCCAATATAGACAGACCAGGCTCCTATTACCACACAGGAATATGCCCAATATAGACAGACCAGGCCCTTTTTACCACACAAGAATATGCCCAATATAGACAGACCAGGCCTTTCAACATAGGAATAGGCCAATATAGACAGACCAGGCCCTTTTTACCATTCCTCTCGTGATTAGAAATGCCAAGTCTCTTGCCGAATTCAAACACTTGTTAAAAACATACATGTTTAAACATCCTACAGATTAGTGCAATATTAGTTTCTCATATTCAGTTTCAGCTAGACAAGTGCATATTGTTGACACCTCACGATGTGATGACTTTTTAAATGTGATGACTTTTTAAATACTATGATGACTTTTAAATATTTTGTGCCTTTTAATTTTTATCTGTACTCTACCGGATTCATTGCTGGATTTTTCATATTATGACCAGATGCTGGTTCACTGGTCTTTTACTGGCTTTTGGTTCAATGTCTATAGTTTTAAGTTTTATAACATATTTTTTGGGCAATTGTGTATTTTATCTTGTAATTATCTATTGTATTTATATTGTAAAGCGCTTGGAGATCTTACGTATCAAGCGCTTGAATAAATGCTGTGTATTATTATTATTATTATTACCACACAGGAATGCCCAATATAGACAGAGAAGGTCCCATCATACAATGCAATGACCCAATAGAAACAAACCAGACCCTTTTTACCACACAGGAATATGCCCAATATAGACAGAGAAGGTCCCATCATACAAGGCTAGCTATGCTTCTTTCAGTATATAGTAGATAAACCTGCCTGCCATACAGGACAATGCTCACTTAAGAAGCCACTTAACCAATACAGACAAAGACATTAAACCACATGAAGAAATGAGTATCATTTGTATTGTATCATTATCAAAATCCATTTTTCTTGCACAAACTGTAACATACAACTATGTTGCAGAGGTACATAGCAATACGGTCGTTCAACTTTGATAGATGAAACTTGTATAGGATGCTATGTAAGGAACATAGCATAGTTAGAGGATGCATGAATTTGCCATTGTTGCAGTTAATTGATGTTGAAGTTTGGCAAATAAAAACATTTCCTTCCATAAATATTAGTGCTTTTGACAGTACAAAAGTATAATATTAATAAGTAAAGGGTATAGATGTATAATTTGTTCATCATTTATTCTGGGTGCTACTGAACTGATGGTCGATGTGCCAAGTTGAAAAGTTTATACAGTTTATATATTTGCTATCTATTAATAATACTCTGTACACAAATGAGTATTTTCATATGGTTTCGATGGCATATATTGAATATACAAGTGAACATCACGTTGATGAAGTACTTCCACTGCAAAAGAAAACATTGAATAGGACACTAGCAGAGAGATCTAAAAGAAAGTAAGAAAATAATTCAATTTAGTTTTCGGTAGTGTAACTATTGGCTTCCATTGTTTCAATAGGCTTGCTACTACTGTAACAATCATTGTCCTTCAACCCTCACAGTTTTCCAGGTTTTTCCATCTTGTACTGATGACCCAAACTGTTTTACAGGGCCCTCACTGTAAATGCCTTTTCCCCAATTGGAACGCACCAGGGCTTTGCTACTAGACACCAGTTGAGACCCCTCATGTCCCTTCAAAATAATTCTTGGCTACGGGCCTGGCAGTATTATTTAATACCATCTTGTATATAATTATTTATTATTCAAAATACAATGTCTCTCACTGGAACTTGAACTCACAGCACCGACTCCAAATCTGTATTGGACAACGACATTCGGGACTCACACTTGAGTGGTAAGGACTAGTATTTGGACCGGGGGGGGGGGGGGGGGGGGGGGAGGGCGGCGGGGCAGATAGGTATAATGTTTGTAATCCGGGATTGGAAATGCGGAATAGGGGTGGGTTTTTTCGACCACAACGCGATAAGGGTATCAAAATCGCTAATTTGAGAGAATAAAGGAGTCTTTTTCAACATGAATCCTCTCTCTGGGGTTGCTTGGGCCAATAATCGTTTGTTATCTTTTTTATCTCATTATTTTTGTTGGTATAGGTGTGCCACCAAGGATTTCAAACTATGACTGAAACATTTACCACTTAATTAGCCTTTTGCTACCCATATAGTTACCACTTACGACCTTTTTTACCACTAACAACCTTTTATGGCCCCTTGACGAATAATAAACCCATAACATTTACCAGAAATAAGACAAATAAGGGGTCATCCCTTTACCAGACACGCAAAAAGGAGACCCTATTTGGCGGCGCATCCCCGTAACCTCAGATCCACTGCATACTCCCCCCTGGATTAGAGGATCTGTCTTGTACTGCATAATTCAAGAATCAAATCAGAATAATCACACATTTGCTGTCTTGCCTGCTCAAGTAATATCTCTGCAGTATAATTATAAAGCCATATTGACAATATTGTATTTTACACTAGAGACATCTTGAAATCAATGCATATTGGATGAGAAATGAATTACTGCTTTCTAGTATTATTATTATTTGATGAGAATGAAAGAAATGAGAGCTTCTGTGACATATTAAAGGAAATTTTACATCTGCTAGGCATTCCAACGGCTGGGAAAATGTTTTATTGTGATTTGATCTAGAAGAAAAATGAGTCGGAATTTGGGAATATTGATTTTGAGATTATCAAACAAAGTATTGAAAATCTTTGTCTATTATTTAAATGCTCATATCTTTAGAGTGTCCATAATGTGGTTGTCTGCTCAAGGTAGCTTTGTAAATAACCAATACAATCAAGTGGAAAACTAAGAGTTATATAAACTGCTCAAAAAAAAGTTTGGACTATTTTTTCAAGCACAAGATTTTCCAATATCCGGGATATGTTCATTGTGTAATATATCATTTTAAAGGTGATGTGTTTATCTTTACAATGATATCCAATTTGAAGCAATCCCTCGATCCAATGTTTAACCACATGCTTGAGAACATGGGGAGGTCCCAATCTGAAAGTGCCAAAATCAACACCATTTTGTGCTTAAAAATCAATAGATCATCACACTACACTGTAGTGGAATAATTTAGATACCTTTTTCGAACCATTGTGTTTGAGCTCCGTAGCTTTCGAGGTCATCACGACCCCTTCATTCAGCGTAGTGTTTACTTCCCTCCGTTTGTCACATGACCACCTTTTGGGCGATCACATGACAGCAGGTCATCGTAGATGGCGGGTAGGTCGTAGCCAGTGTCTCAGTTGAGGGTCGGTTTCAGTGTCCTTATTTCAATAGCCTCTCTGATCTTGCATTTCCAAAACTGGTCCTCTCTGGCTGTCATGTGATCGCCCAAAAGGTGGTCATGTGACAAACGGAGGGAAGTAAACACTACGCTGAATGAAGGGGTCGTGATGACCTCGAAAGCTACGGAGCTCAAACACAATGGTTCGAAAAAGGTATCTAAATTATTCCTAAAATCATGATCGAACCCAATATCAGTCTACATGCTTCTACACTGTAGTGGTCAATGTAACACTTCATTGAACAGACGACAAAGATGTTCTTTTGAGCACGCAATAGTGTTGATTTTGGCACATTCAGATTGTAACCAGTGGCGTACCCAGCTTTTGGAAACTGAGGGGGCACGACCATAGTTGTACCGACGAGAGGCATGATGTACCGACAATTTTTTTTACAGACTCCAAAAAAGATTGTAAAACATGCACAATTTTCCCCCCCGTCAGCAGCTGAAATCTTGATAAGTGGGGGGGGGGGGGGGGGGGGGGCTGGGGGGTAGCGATGAACTTTACCAACGGAGGGTCGTTTTTACTGACGGGGCATGTTATCTTCAGTAGATAGCAATATACTGGAGATAGCAAACCAGTATATTGAAATAAAAGATACTTAATTCATGAATTGGGTATACTGGTTTGCTATCTTCAATAGATAGCAAACCAGTATATTGAAATAAAAGTTACTTAATTCATAAATTGGGTATACTGGTTTGCTATCTTCAGTAGAGAGCAAACCAGTATATTGAAATAAAGTTACTTAATTCATGAACTGGGAGCAATATACTGGTTTGCTATCTTCAGTAGATAGCAAACCAGTATATTGAAATAAAGTTACTTAATTCATGAACTGGGAGCAATATACTGGTTTGCTATCTTCAGTAGATAGCAAACCAGTATATTGAAATAAAGTTACTTAATTCATGAACTGGGAGCAATATACTGGTTTGCTATCTTCAGTAGATAGCAAACCAGTATATTGAAATAAAGTTACTTAATTCATGAACTGGGAGAAATATACTGGTTTGCTATCTTCAGTAGATAGCAAACGAGTATATTGAAATAAAGTTACTTAATTCATGAACTGGGAGCAATATACTGGTTTGCTATCTTCAGTAGATAGCAAACCAGTATATTGAAATAAAGTTACTTAATTCAAGAATTGGGAGCAATATACTGGTTTGCTATCTTCAGTAGATACAAACCAGTATATTGAAATAAAGTTACTTAATTCATGAATTGGGAGCAATATACTGGTTTGCTATCTTCAGTAGATAGCAAACCAGTATATTGAAATAAAGTTACTTAATTCATGAATTGGGAGCAATATACTGGTTTGCTATCTTCAGTAGATAGCAAACCAGTATATTGAAATAAAGTTACTTAATTCATGAATTGGGAGCAATATACTGGTTTGCTATCTTCAGTAGATAGCAAACCAGTATATTGAAATAAAGTTACTTAATTTATGAATTGGGAGCAATATACTGGTTTGCTATCTTCAGTTGATAGCAAACCAGTATATTGAAATAAAGTTACTTAATTCATGAATTGGGGGAGCAATATACTGGTTTGCTATCTTCAGTAGATAGCAAACTAGTATATTGAAATAAAGTTACTTAATTCATGAACTGGGAGCAATATACTGGTTTGCTATCTTCAGTAGATAGCAAACCAGTATATTGAAATAAAGTTACTTAATTCAACTGGGAGCAATATACTGGTTTGCTATCTTCAGTACATACAAACCAGTATATTGAAATAAAGTTACTTAATTCATGAATTGGGAGCAATATACTGGTTTGCTATCTTCAGTAGATAGCAAACCAGTATATTGAAATAAAGTTACTTAATTCATGAATTGGGAGCAATATACTGGTTTGCTATCTTCAGTAGATTGCAAACCAGTATATTGAAATAAAGTTACTTAATTCATGAATTGGGTAGATGACAATAACTAATATTTCCCTCATGGTTGTTCAATCATTCTAGACCTTGTGGAAGTAATAGGAATTTCATTTCTAGACCTCCACAAGGGAAAGATGAGTCAGTGACAAGCCGGTATACTATTTCAAGAGACCCTGTTTTAATAAGTTTACAACACATGGCAAATACATTGGAGAATTTGAAATTGATTGTCGCATTTCAAAATCAATTAATGATGCAGTTAGTCATGGCATGAACCCTTAGATGTAGGTATTCAAAATATGCTGCTAAATCATCAATAGTGTGATTCAAAGGGGTATTTTGTTATTGTTACGGGGATACTTCACTTGATACTATTGGTCAATGTATTCCGCATTATTCCATTATTAGGGGGATATTTGGTGTGACCTATGAGTAAGCAAGCTATCACAAATTAGCAAAGTATTCCAACATTGTCCCCATTTTTAGAAAATGAATTTGAAGCAAAGGTTTTAAATACAAATCTGAAGATACTGGGATTCAAATCTAGGACTTTTTGTCCCAAAGCGAATGTCATACCACTAGACCAGCTTGGCTGTCTGTGCCGAGGTAGCAATTTTAATATAAGAGGTAGGGTAGCCCATAGTCTATGTGTATTATGGAATAAATCTGTATAACTTGTACAATCAAAGTCTTTGCATAGACTAATTTGTGATACATGTAGCTTACTCACAGGTAGAACTGGAAATTCTACTTTATTTCCATTTGTTTATGCTTTACTTCATTAATATCTTTAAATGATATACTGCTGCTTACAAAAGCTCCCATTTGGTGTGCTACTGATCACATGTAAATTGTACTTAAATGTATATTATTATATGTGATCTTTTCCAGGGAATGCCCTCAATCCTCGAGAGAAAAAAATGAAAGCAGATTTTCTTGCAGATTTACATTTCTGATCATAAATCATGAATATATTCCAAGTTACAGAGTGATACGATTCCTAAAATCATGGTTTTAGAGTCTGCGCCGACAACTTATATTTTTTACTCTAAATTCACTCTAAAACCATGATTTTGAGGTAATTAGGAATTGTATCGCTCTGTAACTTGGAATATATTCATGATTTATATGATCCGAAATGTAAATCTGCAAGAAAATCTACTTTCTAAATAAAATCATGAATAGAGGGCGCTCCCTGGGAAAGATGACATAATATGCCTTTAACTAAGAAATTAAAGTCTTCTTGTTGAACTCCTGTTCGGTAAGAGAGACTTTCCCGACATATTATTAACTGTCAGCCATGAAATACACTATTTCATGATTTTACTTTGATTAATACGTTTGTCATCCCCTTTCCCATATGACCGGCTGGTCAAATACTGGTCTATGTCTGAGATCTGGTCAATACATCAATGACATCAATGTTTATATTCACCTTGGTTAAATACCGCACATGCCTAGCATAATATCTCTGTACATTACATGAATCATAGCTGTCCCATAATTCCATTCTTAACTACTGATGACAAATATATACCCTCGAAAAATCATTATGCCCATGATAACGGAAATAACCGTCTTTACAGCTAACGATTGGGGCCTTTTCCTAGCGATAGGGTGTATTTCTTTATGATATTCCTTGTATTGTATACTTAATGAAATTGCGATTATCTCTTTGTGAAGGTAAAACGGGGACTAAATGTGGGGGACTAAATGTCCCGAGGGGGGCAGTCAGGTATAATGTTGTAATCATCCGCGTGAACGAAAACGTGGAATATGGGTGCTTTTTCTGACCACAATGCGGGTCCCCGCGGACCCGTGCTAAGGGTATCAAAATCGCAAATTTCAGAGAATAAGGGTGTCTTTTTCAACATGAATCCGCGATAAGGGTTGCTTAGGGCGATAGTCATGTCATCAATAAGCCCCCAAAATGGTTGGCCCGTAGGGTTAATTTACAAACAAAACTGAACCATGCACTTACTTCATACGTTCATGTCAGTCTAAACTCTGTCTTGAGGGCCTATATCCTTTGTATGAGTATGATTCTTCGAGTTGTAATCCTTGTTAAGGGTCACTTTTTCCTTCTTTGAGAATCCGTGTTAAGGGTAGTTTTTGAGAGTGGATTCACACGGATGATTACAACTTTTATATATGAGTGGCTCCCCCGGGCTAAATGTGGGGAACTAAATGTGATGCACCAAATTTATGGTGTGTCTTGTCAGCCAGGATTCCTCTGGGCTGTAGAGCGAAATAGCTTGCAAAATATAAAGAAACTAAAACTGAAAACAAACATTCTTTTCTTTATTTTTTCAAAAGTATTGTTTACATTTTTTTAAATTAGGTATCATTTTTTCAAAAGTAGCTCCCGGTTCACAGAGATTTGGTGAGAACTGGGAGCTACTTTTAGTCTACCAGTAGCTACTTTTTATTAAGTCAAATAAGGCATACATCTTTTGTTCGGCGCATGTTCCATGGCCTAGGAAATTAATTGAGAAGTAAATGCGCCTGTTACAATATCGCTACGTCATGGAAGGGGCTAGGGGAGTCCCACATGACATCGGTGAACAATTATAGTATTGGTTTTCACTGATTAAAATAAGTAATTTTGTCCTAAAACTCAGCTGTTATGAATTGCGTAAAATTTCATACAACATACTCATTTCAGATTTTGAACAAAAAAAATCCAATATGGCAGCATTGTCAGATCGAAATTTGATATTTTGGGTTATAGTTTCCCGATCATCAACCGGGCGCTGGTTTGGACAAAATAACAGCGCTCGGTTCTTTATTTTTCAGCATCATATATTATTATATGATGGTAAGACCAAGGGTAAAAAATCACCCTGAACCTGATTATATTGTTCCTTGCCTGTATATGCTTATAACGGCATGGACATTGGGTCTACTTGATTCAAGTTGATAGTAGATAGACTAGTTCCTCTCATGACATTGGTCAAAATAGCGTACAATAATGACAAACATCTAATGACTAATGACTACGACAAACTCCATGCTTAAATCCACCAACAACTGCACAAATATTGGATGTACTTGTTTTACAATTTAGTCACATGACTAATGACTAGAAATGACAAATTACTAAACGTACCTGTATATGCATAATCAATTAATAACTGCATGGATATCGGGTCAACTTGTTTCATGTTGATAGTTGATATGACTAATGACTGGTAATGACTAATGACTAAATGTACCTGCATAATCGATTAATAACTGCATGGATATCAGGTCAATTTGTTTCATGTTGATAGTTGAAATGACCAATGACTGGTAATGACTAATGACTAAACATACCTGTATATGCATAATCGATTAGTAACTGCATGGATATCGGGTCAACTTGTTTCATGTTGATAGTTGATTGGCTTGCCTCTCTCATATCATTGGTAAACATAGCGTAGAAATAATGACTAAATGCAGCGAGGACAACACGGTGTGCAGACAGTTCACTGGATCCAACCTGCAATTACAAAGAAGAAGAGAGACAATTAATTATAGGTCAATAAATGCGTATGTGTTGTTTCCAGAGAAATTAGACAAATCAATGCATGCGTGCTGATGTTGATGTGTGAATAATGGCACAACCCGGCAGGGGAGTGCTATTGTGAGCATATCAACATTTGCGCATGTGCACCGATTTTTCGAGAAACACACACAGAGTGCATTAGACACTTTCAATGCACTCCGGGTATTTTAGTTTCTTGTTTTCTGATTGGTTTGACACTACTAAGAGTGTATGAATTTCAATCAAACCATAAGCCTTATTTTCTGTTTTCCACAGAAATCCTTTTCATACATGTTTTTCCAAGCCACAAAATTTGATTATAGTACAAACTTGAAAACACTGATCATTTAGTGACACTTGACTTGAGACATAGATATTCAAAGTCATGCCCTTTACTCTAATGCATTATGGGTCGAGAAGTTAATAGTGCACTACATTTTTGTTTAATCAGTATAAAGGTTCACGTTTGAGACACAACATGGATATTATATCAATGTTACATGAGTTTCATAGTTAGGTTTATTTTATCATCCTTGAAATATACATGTACACAATATTACATAAATTCTCAAATGTCTTAAATGATACTTAAGCTATGACACCTTGCTATGATGGCCACCCACTGCCATGATGGTATCACAAGGAGTCACATGGGTATCACACAGGCCTTGAAATAGCACCCGCCCACCTGCCTATAGTGGGTAACTTTTGCATCGGGTGGGCGAAGCTACAAAAGTACCCGCCCAACTGGCGGGTAAAGTTTTTTAACCTCAGTATTAGGGAGTTACACTGACTGGTGGAATTTCTATTTTTGTGAGTTACCTGCCTGACTGGCTGGTTGAAAAATATCTGAAGTTGCAGCCCTGGTATTACATGATTATCCCATGGGTATCACATGCTTCATATAATTGTACTTATCTGTTTTCCTTAGTTGATGTAAGTCACATTGCCACGCTACAATAGCACTCCTCTGCCATGTGGGTATCACATGATGTCATATAGGTATCACATGATACTCACATGGGTATCACATGCTCTATACTTACCTTGAGCACAATATCACACAACTTGTCCATTTTCCTTAGTTGATGCATAAGCCGCAAGGCCTGGCTACAATAGCCTTCCCCTGCCCTGTGCACCATCATATCTAGTGTACAACTAGTATCTATCTCATCAAAGTCCATCATGATGAATACTGGTGATGTAGTAGCTACTACACAATCCAATCCTTGGCTCACCGTCACACTTGATTGAAGTGAATCCTGTGGTAACTATCAGGCAACATTGCATGTGGGTTGTCCGTACATAAACCTGTAGTAGAAGAGAAGACAACATTCAATTAGCTGCAATATCACCACAAAAACACATCATTGTAAATAAAATTAGACATAAAATGGCTACTTAATTTAAGAAAACTGATTAATTGAATCAAATAACAATCAATGTGTTATCATTGGGCTTACGTTATACATGATCTGTCTCAATTTAATGGACCTCTTGGCCATACACATATATCATCAAACCTCCATACGGACATGACCATGACTGCTGTAGTATAGACAGCAGTGTTTCTAGATATTACACATAGTTACCGGGATTACAAATCTAGAGCATGTATGTCTAGCTGTTGTGCGTAGAGAATGTAGTATTTATCCAGGTATAAGTGAGACTTGCCTGAACAAAGTCTGCAATCTATAAATCTGTACATAATCTATATTCTGAGTGATGTCAGTCTATTTGCCAACAAGTATGTGATGATCCATATTTAAATTTTCAATAAATTTACTGAAACTGATCGAGGAAACATTTTTTTCCCTCGACTCAACCCCTTTACATGACCTGAATTTGTGAGTGTTTATCTTTTTCTCATTTACACATCTTGTTTCTTCGACCTACATTTATACTGAAGACCTATTTTGTATGAATTCCTATTCCAGACAAAACGTTTTCTCTTTTGCTATAAAAAAAGGTTTATCTCTGTATGTAGTTCCTTTAGCCCAAAACTCTAAGCGCTATGCATTTTTTTTAAATCCAAAAAGCTATGATGCAGATTTTTTTAAATTTCGTTTTTGTCCACTTTCATTTTGACAGCAAAGACATTTTAATTTTATAAGCATACAATTCCTCGTAAACCTAAAATAAAGAATAACATGCCTTCCCATTTTAAAACCTGTGTGTGTCAGGAGGGGGGGGACTGGGACAAACATGTTTTTCCTTACTGGAGGATGAATCATATAGTATTGTTTGAATACAATACATTTTGAATATCATCATTTTTTCATCATTTTTTGCATAAAAATGCTTCTTCCATTCCATATTGCAGCAGCCTGTCTGTTCCTCAATCTCATGCATCATCCTAATCTACCAATGAATTGTGTCAACACTCGTGCAGATCTGTAGACGATCCTGAGTAAATATCAGGCTCAACTTGCTTCTCAAAATCCCACAAATTGCCTAGATATAGGGCACAGGAGCAGACAGGTTTTAATGGTACAGGTTTGGTAAAGGTGCGTGACCCGATTCCAACATTTTCTCGTTAAAAATAATGATTTCGGCATCAGACCAAAGCCCCTCAAATAACCCCTGAATATGACGTGTTCTCGTTTTGATTTTATAAATTAAAAAAAGAAGTATATAAACACAAAAAACTGACATAAGAAAAGAACTTTAGATTGTACTTGATGTGGAATTCAAAAGGATATATTTATGCAAAATACAACAATCGATAACATTAATGTACAAATACTTAGCTTAAAGGTATATTATGTGACCTTTTCCAGGGATGCCCTTATTCCTCGAAAAAAATTGGAAGCAGATTTTATTGCAGATTTACATTTCTGATCATAAATCATGAATATATTTCAAGTTACAGAGCGATATGATTCCTGGTTGGTTGGTTCGGTCCTGTCATGACTGACAGCTCGTGACCTTACAGATACTACACCACAAATAACGATTTTCAGCAAAGGAGTAACAATCACGGAGCGGGTGTCCAGTAATCAACTTTATTTGGTCAATCCACCGGGAACGAGGTCTGCCTCTCTTGCGCTTCCCTTCAATCATGCCTTGCATGATCATCTTCTCTAGGTTATTACCCTTGCGACGTGAGATATGGCCGAAGTAGCTCAGCATTTGGGTGTTGATAGCATGAAGAAGTCGTTTAGACACCCCTATTTCTTAATACTGGCATTGGTCCTTCTCATTGTCCATACAATACGAAGCATACGCCTCCAACACCACATCTCGAAAGCAGCTATTCTGTTTTTGTCAGCTTTGGTTAGGGTCCACGTCTCACACGCATACATGGCAATTGGAAATACAGAAGGGCTTGGACAAGCCTGGTTTTTGTTGCTCTGGTTATTCCTCTGTCAGCCCAGATCTTACTTAGGTTGATCATTGCTGATCTAGCCATTGCTAAACGGTGTCTAATCTCTTGGCTGCAACCACCCTCTTTGGTGATTAGGGATCCAAGAAAGTTGAATTTCGATACCAATTCCACCTCATTACCATAAATTATGAGAGGCTCTCCAACACCATCTGTGCCTATGGACATGATCTTGGTCTTGCTGACATTTAGACGTAGGCCAAGCTGCTCACTC
Organism: Ophiura sarsii; assembly: GCA_035610835.1. Classification (NCBI taxonomy): domain Eukaryota; kingdom Metazoa; phylum Echinodermata; class Ophiuroidea; order Amphilepidida; family Ophiuridae; genus Ophiura; species Ophiura sarsii. Next base: position 74,595,597 of record CM069450.1, on the reverse strand, counting down.
TCCACCTTGACTTTCTTCAGGAGTTCCGCCATCTCTTCCATATTTGTTGCAAACAGGGTGGTCAGTGGCGTAGCTAGGATTTTTTTCAGGGGGGGGGCAAGATTTCTAAAATTTTCGTAAAAGGTTGCCCCCCAAAAATTTCAAGTCACTTAACCTCGTGAATTTCACGTAAGTGGGGGGGGGGGGGGGGGGGGGGTTAAGGTCAAAATTTTTCGCACAGTCCAAAAAAGAAATCGCACAGTCCAAAAAAAATCGCACAGTAAATGTACTATATGTACAATTTTGCCTTCTTTTTGACTAATTACCTCGGTCTTTTTTCTCATTTTTTTCCTTTTTCCTTTTTTCCTCACCCCTTTTTTTTTTTAGGGGGGTGGGGCGCGGGGGCCCAAATTGAGTTTTTTCATCAGGGGGGGCATTTGCCCCCCCCCCCCCCCCCCTGAGCTACGCCACTGAGGGTGGTGTCATCGGCATAACGTAGATTGTGTATTTGGTATCCACCTACTGACAGCCCCCCTGGCCAATCATCCAATGCACGTCTCATTATAGACTCTGCATAAAGGTTGAAGAGTGCTGGTGAAAGTATGCACCCTTGACGTACTCCCTGACCTAGAGCAAACCAGTCACTATTTCCTTTCTCAGTGATGCCTAATTACCTCAAAATCATGGTTTTAGAGTGAATTTAGAGTAAAAATAAGTTGACGGCGCAGACTCCGGCAGTTTATTTTCACTCTAAAACCATGATTTTGAAGTAATTAAGAATCGAATCGCCCTGTAACTTGGAATGTATGTATGATTTATGATCAGAAATGTAAATCTGCAAGAAAATCTGCTTTCAAATTTTTTTCTCGAGGATTGAGGGCATTCCCTGGAAAAGATCACATGATATACCTTTAAATTGTCTTTTGGATTACCTATCAATAAAAGAACTGCAAAAGTGTAACTGTTTTTAAAAATACTGTTGAAAAAACAGCTTATGTCAGAGACATTTTTGTAATATTGTACCTACCATCAATGTTCCATTTCTTTTGTCTTTAGGAAAGATTTGCTTCTGTTTTGTTGTTGTTTGCTGTTTGTTCGTTAAGTTACGTGCCTTAAGTGCTCTTAATTGAGTAGATATGAGCATTGTCACTATTATTATTATTTTGGATTCATTTAGTTTTCACCACAAAAAAAAAAAAATGTTATGTGTACAATTTTGTTAAAGATGCACTCTCACTAATAGTATATAATCATTTTTCTGCCATTATCACTATTTTTAAACCTAAATCAATTTATGCTTTGAATGATGCGAGGGGAAGGAACATGATGGATTTTTATTGATGATAGTGGTTATTATAAAACATACATGAAGCAGGTGAAATGAGAGACAGTATCATTTCCTATGTATATATGAACTTATCCGATAATATTTACCAGCATAGCTTTAGGCCACAGGTGAAAAACCATGTTCTACGGGCAAACGGACTTCTCTCAGATGGGGTTGGTCGGTCGAGCGGGTTTTTTACCAAATATGATTTTGAGAATTAAAGAATAAATATAGTATGTAGCTGTTTTGCTATATAAAGAGCTCAAATAATATGACAAAGCCTATACATTATGACACCAACATATAGCAAAACAGCTACAAACCATATTCTATCCTCATTCTTATTTAGTTTATTGGTATTTTGTATCTTTTATCATTAAAATTAATGCTTTTTGTTTGATTAATTTTAATCAAACAACAACAAATTTCCCCCTTAATAAAATCGGCAGATCCAGTGAGCTGTTTACTAATTTCCTGCTTCAAATAATCACTTTCTTTAGCATGCGCACACACAGCAACTCTGCGTTATACGCACAATGCATACGCCGGGCAACTTTGTGTAGGGTGCACTTGAACATCTTAACACTTTCCACGCGGCTATTAGTTTACCATATACAAAACAGATTTTTCAGAAAACTTTCCCAACTTTCAAAGTCTATCTCATGGATTACTGAACCAATACTGGGCATGTTTGTACTTATGTGAGTTATGTCAATGCATTTCTCGTGGTGATTCCAAATATGGTAATGACATTCAATAATTTTGACATTTTTGAAACATTTTGTGAAATTTTGGTATGTCGTCTGCAGTCGTCTGCCGCATGGAAAGTGTTAACTTGATGACCATAATTTATATGCATTGAAGGTATTATTATTTGAATGAATTAAGTAAGCCCTGCCCAAAACTATATATTATTGGTCTCATAATATGTGCGGAATTGGGCAGAGTGATGAATGGAGAAAAATGCCAAAAATATTTTGAGGGTTATTTTTGTCAATTTTGAGATTCTCATGATTTCAAAATGCTAGTCATGTCAAAAAAGAGCTGTACAAATTTCAAACTGAAATTTGACCAGGAAATAATATTTTTAATTGTTTATTCTTATTCATTTCTTATTATTTACTTTGTTTTATGCAAATTTTAATGGACGTTTTCTATTTTTTAACATTTCAGGCAGTCCAAATTCAAAATATTACAACTCGAGTTAGGAATGTCAGATTTCAATAAAACAAGTGGTGTTGTAAAGCGCAAAGCCTATATTTTTATAATACATCAATAACTCAATTTTGAGCTCCTGCCCAATTGTGCCTGGTTTTGACATGCGGCGTCACATATATAGTGCATATATCGGCTGTAAATCAGCTAAAAGCCAATCAAATTACCTGTTGATAATCCAAAACCACACCCACTATATAAGAATTTGCAACAGTTTTGCAAATGTTTTCAAATAATTGTTTTATATATCAAACATTTTCCCAAAATTTCAAAAGAAAATGAGATAGTGGGGCCCGTAGAACAGGGTTTTTTCTCTTTGTTGCCTTAGCTACGTAACACCTTTTTTGTTCATCTCTATAGAAACTCAAACACGTCATTTGTATGGTGGTACAATGTACTTCATCAATGGATATTAATTGTATTATTTTATTTTTGCCTTGAACTTTATTAAGAAATGAAATAAAACACACCAAATAACAACAACAAACAACAAAGAAAGAAACAAAGCTACCAGAAACAAAATCAAAGAGAGAGAATAAAAAACAATGGCCAAAGCAGGACAACAGCAAAAGAAAAACAATAAAATAACACAAAACCGGTTCATCAACCTTCATGTAAGCTTGCATGAAACTAGTCTAGCGTGAAAACTTCATTCAGGGATTATAAGCTTTATTTTGTGTAATCCCTCAATGCAATCTTTACCCTAGAATGACTCTGACCCTCTTAGGGACGCACCATTTGATTTTGAGGGGGGGGGGCATGGAAGTTGAGGTCGGGCAGATTTATTTTTGTTGCCGCCAAAAGTCTGCAATATTTTTTTTTGCGGCAAGGTTTTGTATTTTTTTGCTAAGGCGGCAAAGTTTTTTTAAAAGTTTTTACTGGTTTTCTTTACATTGAGTTGGGCGAGTCAGATTTTTTTTTAAAACTCAGCAGTGGGTCAACTTATTTTTTAAGTTTTTGTTTTTTTAGAAAACTTCCATGCCCCACTGAGTATCTAATGGTTCGTCCCTTACATGCAGCTAAGACCACAAAATGGAAATGATAATAAATTACGAATTACAAAAATAACAAAGAGGAAATTCAAAGAGTCTGACTGCCAGGTATCTCAGTAGCAAATTGTCATGCAAATTCTGCAAAAGACTCCGGAATTCCCAGAATTTCCAAGTTTTGGCCACGGTTCCCAAAGGTGCCGTAATGTTAAAATCACATCTTGGAACCAAAATACATACAATCCAAAGTTCTTGTTGACAAGACAAAAACCTTTGGGTCTTTGCAGGTGCCTTTAACCTCAACTCTCCTGAAACCTATGATTCGTTACGGCTACAGCATTGATTGGATGACATCATCATCCGAGCTGATATGTGGGTATGAAATCGTTGCCCATAGGAGAGCCTAGGGAGCTTAACTCAGTGATTAGGGATGTGGCGGTGGTGTGTTGATGGGCCGGAGGTTGAATCAGGGTGGCTTTGCGGTGGTTTGTTGGGATAAATAATATTATTCCCCTTCCCTCCGATCCACACACAAAACATAGCACGTCTGGTTAGGGTTATCCTCTAAGCCCAACATTGTGTGGTCCTATCTAAAAGCATCCTCTGCTTGATCAGAGAGAACCCTGCTATGCCCTGTTATTTGTCTTCCTATAATACATGTATGCCTAAAACCATGTTATATTTTGAACGCGAGATATGTTCATAGTGTGTTGCATATAAATGGAAAGCTGATGTTTTCATCTTTCCAATGGACCAAATTTGTAGCAATTACTTGTTTCAGAGCTCAGCCACGTGTTTGAGAATATGGGGAGCTCTCAATCTGAATGTGCCAAAATCATCACTATTTTGTCTTCAAAAATCAACAAATTCTACGAATGAAGTATACAGGGTGAATAAAAAAATAGGACGGATTAAAACGGTTCTTTGACCTTGATGCATGCAGTTGACCATGCAATTGTTGTTGTTTGTATTAAGTGTATTTAATCTAGTTCCTCTTACAAAAAAAGAAAGTAATCGACTGAAAAATAAGCAAAATGTGGCGAGTTTTGTAAGCCGACCTATTTGTTCACCATTCCAATACAGTATTTATCATTTATGCATTTAGTAAGTATAAAGACTTTACCATTTATACATAGTGTTCTTAACCAATGACTTGCGGCCACAAATTATAGCTCCTACAAATTCATCCATTAAGTGTAAGCTCTATGAGCATGTGCTTATCTGACCTTTACCGCAATTGATCGTGTTTCAATCCACATTTCAAACAGCCCTTTCACCACAAGATTCTAATTAAGCCCGACACTATATTAGTTCACAGTCTCAGACACAGATATAGAGCTATTTTAACATCTTAATTTCCTTCTGCTCATAGCCAAAAAGTCTAGAAAAATATAATCTCCACGTTTTAGAAGTGTATCCAATCTAGAGTGCAGTTACTAAGCTTTTTCTTTATAAACACTAGTGAGAAACCAGCCTATACAAGAACTGCGCTAGAGATGCAAGTGTATCATGCAATACCTTCTCAAAAGCACTTTCCTACTTTCCGAAAATCTTGGCATTTATAGTAAAAATTTCCTGAAATTATAAGTGGAATTGGGGATAAAACTAGCAGGGGGAAGAAGTGGGTGAAATTTAGGGGGTAAATGGGCCGCTGACGGCGGGATTGGAACCTGGGTCTACCAGCATGGGAGTCTGTACTTCAGCCCACTTCATCATTTTTTCTGTTCACATTTATCTCCCACCGTGATCGCCCCAGGGTTTTAGGGATGGAAGGTAAAATAATGTGTGAACCCATAAAATGAAAATAAGCCAATAATTGTTTTAAATGCCACTTCTGTGTAAAAGTGTAACAATTTTGAGAAAAAGTGTACTTTAGATCCCAGATACTGCCAGTATCGTTCAATATACTGAAACATAAAAGTTGCTAGTATCGGTCGATACTGGTACGATTTTACTGTTCCAGTATCGGTTGATACTGGAACACCAAATTGTGTTCCAGTATCGGGCGATACTGGTACACGTAATACCAGTGAGATTTGTCCCAGTATTGAATGATACTGGTACATAAATTTTGTTCCAGAATCGCCCAATACTAGAACATTTTATATGTGCCAGTATTGGACGATATACTAGTACAGTTCATAATCTGGGACCTATAGTACACTTTTTCCCAATTTTGGACCCTGCTCAGCCTCATTTTATACCGGGTTCCAGAATGTCCATGCACTTCTCCTTTCCCACACAAAAGCGCCCAGTAGTTCTATGTCATTTAAGATTAGTATTGCGATCTGAAAGAGTTGTAATGTATCCTTAATATCATCACAACTGATGACTCATTCAAGCCCATGGATATATTGTATTGGTTTATATTTGTGGTTTTAGCACAATGTATACTTTTATAATAGGGTTGAATATTGTTTATGACAATTCAAACCAATGAGTAGCTTTGACAAGAACAAAGTATTATGTGTAATAATCAAGTTTATGTCACATATAGACATATACTGTATATGACTCATATTTTACTTGATAATAGATTCCACTTCCATCTCAAAGATATAACCCTTTTAACCCTTTGAACCCGGAGTTATTATAAGGGTTCGGTACACCCACCCTCACTTCTCCGGGGGTAAAATGGTAAATATAGTACACCTATATCATCGGTAATATATGTTACCGATGATAGAGGGCAGTATGCCATTACACTACACGTATAACGTAATCTATTTATATCATAAAAACGTCCGTTTTTATCGCCAAATTTGCCAATCATGACCGTAAAACAATGCATCCATGTCTACCTGAGTACCATCTGCGCCATATTGGGTTGAATATTCATCCAATTTCGCGCTAATTTTGACTGTTTTCTTCAGCTAAGTGACATCAAAACACAACGTAAACCTTGCTAAACAATGTATTTCACATCGGGGGAACATCACATGACTTTCAGGTCACATGACGACTCAGTCATATGATCAATGTATCAGCTGTTCGCTCAGGTCGATTTTTCGACCTATCGGGTTATATGACGTTCCCCGATAGGTCGATTTTCGGGTTCAAAGGGTTAAACAAATTGAATCAAGATTTCAAGACCAGGCTTTCTCAACTAGATTTACTGATGCTTCACATTTAAGTAACCAACTTGTTGAAGCTTCACTTGAGGTCCAAAGGTGAAGCCCTGGCAGTGGTCCAGGGGGCAGCGCCCCCTGAAGCTCCTGGGTTTTTAAATGACTTAAATCGCCTCTCGTTGGTCAAGTTATTTTCAGAAGAAAACAGGGCTCGGTGTGGTGGAGGGGCAAGGTATTTCTCGAGGGCGGTCAGTGGTTGATTTTAGTAGGCCTATGAAATCTGGCTATATCATGATATGAATTTTTGTTGTTGATTTTTTAAATTTGATTATTTTACATTTTTTTAAAAAACATTTTTAACCACTCTCGCGCCACTTAGGATGCCTTAATGCGCCACAAGTGGTGCGGGCGCCGCCTGTTGAGAAAGCCTGGTTTAGACAAATATTAGCTCTAACCAATACAAATCCAATGGAAGCACCGTGCAAAGGTATATTATACAGGGTGTCCCAGAATGATTTATCTTGTGTTTGAAAAAATAATAAAATATAAAAACAACATTGCAGTCAAAGTTGAATGCCTGCAATATATTGGGGAAGATGCTTCCTACTTACTCTGTTAATTTCATCACAAAAATTATCTTTATCCGTTCGGATATGGCATGATATTATTGAAAATTTGTGAAAACTTGTTTTTCACTTTCAGCGTATTCAATTGATAGGGTCGATCGCAACGAGTAAGTCAACTATTTTATTACATTAAGGCCTAATGGCAAGCGTTGCAAATATAAAAATGAAAATTTAATCAAGAACACAAAATGTATTTAGGTTGGCATTAAATATTTTCCAGAAACCAGCAGAACCTTTTTTGCGTACCTAACACTGTAACACTGTTTCTCGAAATCTTGATAATGCGTAATAAAACATTCTGGAGAGCCAATCTAACTAAAAATATACTTAGATTTATTTTCATCAACAATATACATTTACTTGAACAAAAAATTGCCAGAAAATAATTTTCTTGAACTCTAAGAAATACGCTCCTGCTGTACATATAATCTCTTCCACAAACTCCATGCCATCCCTTTCAGTTCATCTCAATGGTATACAATATGTAAAGAAATGTAAAGCATGCAAGCTGTGTATCTGGACATCTGACAGCTGTTTCCACAGCTGATGTACACCCATGCTGAATAACCATCTCAGTAGTGAAGTGAAAGTTTGTTGTTGGAAGCATTATACTGTAAGTGGGGTTTTCCCTTTTCTTGTGCAGATTAACTGTAAAACCTGTAATTTTGGCAGTGATTTTATTTTCACACATTTTGTGCCCTCGCATGAAAGGGCATTTTATTATTTATTTATATGCAAAGTGCAATTTTGTATGGAATTAGATACTGCCACCTCTTCATAAAATTCAGCAACTTGCACAAATGAGACCTGTCACCACAAAATGAGCGTTAAGTCGCCAGTATGCATTAGGAGATATGGTCCAATGAACATGCCAAAATCAATAGAAAACAAAGGCATTTTGCAACTTTAATTCAATTTTTGACCGGAAAAACATTGAGCAATTATGACATGTTGCATACCATTTTAAAGCTTGTTTCTTGAGTATTCTGATTCTAGACAAACCGCAAAATTAAATTTTCCGACTTAACTCTCATTTCGTGGTGACAGGTCTCAAATATCTCAGAAGTTGGCTTCTCTACAGGTAAAAATTGGCTTTTTGATAGCCACCAATTTAAGCAAAAGTAACTTTACACATTTTGTTATTTTCAAGCGCCATACTTGCAGCTTATTCTCACAGACACACACAGTGTTATCATTTATTCAAATATTCCTGTCGGTCGGTTAGAGACAGTGCAATACCTTGTTAAGAATTTAGTTAAGCATTCCGAACATTGGTCCATTTTTTATTATAGCTCTTTTTCCTTTCAAATGTACCAGCATTGGATTTTGTCAGAGTAAAGCATTTTAAATAGTATTTAATTTGTTTGTCTTTGTTATTTTACATCGATAGTTCCACCACACAAATACTATCTGTGCAGGGAATAGTAAAATGAAGTGCCGTCGGAAAAAACTTTAAGGGATCAAAGAGCCCAAATGTTGTAATTATAATGTTGAAAAGTGGTCAAACATTTTCCGCTAAGATTGTCAAGAAAAATATTCCTGAAGCCATCTTTTGTGACAAATTGGGCTTATTCAAGCTTAAATTGATGAAATATTGTAAGTTATAAGCACAAAGCGCAGAAAAATTGTCTATTTTAATAATAAAATGGTCCACATGAAATTTGTCCCCCTCCCTTCCGCTGCTTATAGTAAAATGCTCTAACCCACATTTTTAATTAAAACCCTAACCCGGCCCCATGGATCCGCAACAACCTGTGCCGTATACTACGCTCCTTTATAGGCTTAGTTAATTAAGTCATCGAAAACCTTCCATGCAAGCGAGATTTAGTGAGATTTGGGGCTTTAGGGTTAAGCCTAAAACAGGTAACCATGATTTGCCACTGCGCTAATAGCCCCACACATTTCATTGCATTATCATGGCAGGCTACTATATAAGGAGACGGAAATCGCAGCGCAAACTGGACTTGCCGTCATAAGGCAACAAAAAAAACACCTCGATCTATGGGCCAGCCGCCCCATTTCTTTTTCGTCTTTTTTTCAAAAGAATTTCTGATTTTATTGTAAAAAAACGACCAACCGCCCAACCCTACCAAGAGGTCCCTTTGCCATACAACAGGATTGGTGTTTTTTTGTCACCTAACATCAAATTAGTAAAATTCCCCTATAGTAAAATGTGTCGAGTGTCAATTAGCTATTTGTAATTTAACAAAATACCCAAGAATAATAATAAAAGAGAGTAACACAATAGCCAATGGTCATCTTCATTACATTACAGTGGATGTGGTTTTCACAAAGCTTATTAATTACATTTTCTGACTACTCTGTCTTTGACCTAGAGTCCACTGTACAGCGTGTCCCAAACAACTGGGTCCAAAAACCGGAGGGCTTATTTCTAGTAATGTAGGAAGCATAGCTGCTCAATATTTGGGGATAGAACAGTAAATATATCTGAAATTAATTGGTGAAATTTTGAATGTAAGGTTTTTGAAATACAAAGCTTTTGAATATTGCGAGGTCAGAACCCTTTTTTCTGATTTTGCCCATGAACCGTCCATGCGTTGCATTTAATTTTTTTGCGCATCGTACTGACTTCATCAAAGTTTTCCCTTTGACTTTATTCTTACGCAGGAAATTCGTCATGGTGATTAAAAAGCATAAACATCTTTTCTAATGCCGAATATTGATCCAAAATACATGTAATTTAAACCTTTTTTACCAAACATAAGTTATTTCGGAGAATATATTAACACCATGCAAGGAAAACCTACACACAATGCAGAGATGCAATGCACAGGTGGTTTTTTTTGTTACATTGGAAAAAACGGGTTTCGCTCTATTAAAAGCTTTGTATTACAGTAAGTTGCCTTTCGATTGGTCTCACAATTCTACCAATTGAGGTGTATTTACCTTTATCTCCTTAAATACGAAGCACCTAAGATTCTACTTTTTAAGTTAAAAAATGTGCAGATTTTGGACCCAGTTTTTTGGGACATGCTGTACTATCCATCTGAAAATGCCCTATACCTATCTGAACACAAAGAAACGAGTGCATTGGACAAGCAAGCACATCTTTGAACTTGAGAAGATTAGGCATTTGGGACTTTGAGGCTAGAGGGAACATTGTATTAATTGTTCTATTCCTTATTAAGATAAACACTTGTTTGTAATTTTACCACCTGCATTAGGGGAAGACATAATACTTCACGGCTGTTAAAAGCAAGCCTGTAGAGGCCGGTTAGCAATCTATACGAGTGTTTAGACGATGGCGGCTAAGCCCGGGGGGGGGGGGGGGGGGGGGGGGGGACTCGCCTAATACGCTATACAGGGATGTGCCGCTCTAATGGGTCGCTTTTTGCAATAATCTCTAAACATGGGGTATGATTTTGTGCTGGAAAAGCTCTAATAATGAGGTCACTATTTACAAAATGGGTCTATTGGGTCTATTTTCACGAAAATTGGGCCAATTTTCCTGATAATTTGCGAAAATTAGGTGTATAATGAAGCAAAATCCTTAGAAATGGGTACCATTTTTTACAAAATCACCCTTAGAAATGAGTAGGGGTTATGAATCTCCAGCCGCACACCTGTGACCAAACCAAATCCCCCCCCCCCCACCCGGGGCTAAGCTACAGATTAGGTAGTCTCGAGACTAAACTTTTGGTTATGTCATGGTTAACTAACCTTGAGTCTAAAGCTGGAATTATAACCATAACAAATCTAGCGGTTAACTAGTCCCGAAGCACTAACAGAGAGTTAACTGCGAGCGTGTCTGCCGTGTGAATCCTTCAACTATGTTAACCGCGAGTGAGATATTTGAAAGGCCATTGCCTTTCAATGCATTACTTTCGGCAATCTGAGATTTGCGAGACCTTGAGTTAGTCTCAAAGCTACCGCAGTGGTATCGCTAGACTCGAGAATAAGATTGTCGTCTGGACAAGCACTCTGGATTAGCGGTACATTTTTTACAAACTCAAGACTAACTTGTCTTGAGACTAGTGACCGTTTGAACAGGTCTTATTTTCAGTTCTCGCTTAAAACTTTCCTCCATAATGTCTGCTAGTACCTCCTTGGAACTGCTTATGAATTAAAGATCAATCAGATAGACTGTACTCAGATGAACCCACCCACAAACCCAAGCAACTACCCAAACTAACAAATCAAAAATAATAAAACAAGAATAATTGATTGTGCGACTGCTACAAAATTAGTAGGTTGATTTGATCAATCTTTGTTACTTTGTATCTAACACTTTCCACGCGGCAGCCGTCTGCAGACGACAATTCCAAAATGTTTCAAAAATGTTAAAATGATTGAATTTCATCACCATATTTGGAACCACATTAGAAATACATTAAAATAAGTACAAACATGCCTAGTATTGGTTCAGTTATTCTTGAGATAGACTTTGAAAGTTGGGAGGAAAGGTTTTTGACAAATCTGTTTTGTACGGTAAAAGTAATAGCCGCATGGAAAGTGTTAACAGTGGACAGCTTATTACTAGCGTTAAGTGCCTACAAACTATATGTATTTATGAACGGAAAGGTTACCAACTACTTTCAAAGTGAAATCAAATCTGGGAAATGTGACTTGCAATATACTTGTCTTAATGCAAAGTGGTTTATTGTGATCAAACATATATTAGAAAGAAGAAAAATTGATTTTTAATGGATCACATTAGTTTCCTTAAATCCATTACACTTCCCTTAAATTATCATATGAATGTCTGATGAGAGTAAAGATGCAGAGAACGGTTTCGTCACCATTCAACATCTTTAAATTCTTTTTCACGCTGATCGATGTCCCAAACACCACCATTTATGACATGACTGAGACCGAGCCTCTTAACCAAGTAAAGAGCCACCAGCTGAGATTCCTTGGACGTATGATTTTTCCGTCTCCCTGATGAAGATCCTGCTAGAAAGTATGCTACCTACATCAACACATGACCGAAGGAGACCCAGTCGTTGATGCACATCATATTTGACTGACACAACGTATACTAGGGGAAAACGAAGATATTAATAATGACAAAGAAAAAAAGAGAGTTTTTTTTGGCACCTAAGTGACGGAGTTCTTGAATTCTGTTCCGGTCTCAGATGGGTTTATGTCTTTTTTTTAAAAATTGGACGCTGACAGATATTCGCATGAATGCCTTTGACAGTTTGACTCTATACAAATTATAGTCGCTTTAAACCAAATGATTCTCCAAAGAACATCATTGAAGATGTAGACAAACTATCAAGTTGATTTTGATGAACAAGGTAGGAAGTAGTCCTTAGCACCCTATGTATCATTTTGAAAGCAAGTTTCTAACTTTATTTGGGAAACAAATAAATCTGGTTATAAATCACTATAGTTCAATCAGTTCCAAATTGGCGAGAAATATTCAGTTTTTATCTCTATGTGCGCTAAAGTAATTGAAGCGTACAAGCGCGGTTATGACCATACGCATGCGATTTCGTCTGCACGCAAGCGTCACGATGGACGGTGTGATTATAGCCTTAGTGAACGCCTGCGTCCTTCTGTATTCATTTCGCTGCAGGTTTTGCTGATTTTGTGATCAAACTATAACTTGATTTAAGCAGTGCGTTTAACTGTCACTGTTTTGTCTTTTATTTTGGATGCTTACTGCATGTAATATCCTCTAAGAGAATAAATCACAACCCACAAATGCAGCTGTTCTGGCACAGAATTCACCTGTTTTGAGTCATGCTAATATCCAAAGTGCCTCTAGAGCTGACATCTGGAGCTTTTTGAAATCAATCAATTCACATCTTTTTTCCCCCTTTTCTCTCTCTATGTCTCGCTCTTTTTTTAACTTTAACGTTCAACTGACACTTACAACATGGTTGTCCATGCATCGTGTTAAAACGATACAGTATTATTCTAACAAAAATTGAGGAAAATCTGACCTGAAGGATGTGTATAAAGCGCAAAGATTATGGGCAGATGGACCCTTCAATTAGCATTTTGTTGGCAAGGAGTTTTAACTTTTTAAATATTTCAATACTTTCATCAAAAATAACAAAATTTAAAGGACATTTATTTCCTGATTTGAAAATTCTTTTAGAATCCGAAAAATTACATCAATAGAGATTTTTCACTCCCCTTAGATTTGAAAACTTGAGTCGAAAGGATCTAAATAAGAGCTTGTTTTGTTGTTGTCTGATATAGCGAGGTTGCGTAAGAGCAATACAGTACAACAACCTCAAGTTCAACAACCGAATGATTACATTTTAACAAGCCTCAGAACATATCCTAACTACAGGGTGAGTCAGAAAGAACTGGTAATTTTTTTGCAAAAGCGCCATTAAAATTGCAGGCCTGCATATTTGAAACCGATGATAGTGCTTAAAAGACCACATATTTGGCTTTCATTTGGAAATCCGGGGGGGGGGGCACTGACATTGGAAAAGGATATAGGTATGTGCCGCGCTGAAGACCCCCTTTTTCACCCTCTGCTGCTAGTTCTTATGACCCCCTTTTGAGCCTGCATCAGTTCTTAAGACCCCAATTTTATTGAAAATTCAAAAAATTGCGCAATTTTGCGTTCCAAAGCTCCAATTCTTTGAACATTTTGCATTCTAAAACCAAAAAAATCAAATATTTGCGTTCTTGCTAATCAAAATTGAACTATAGGCCAGTTCTCAAGACCTACTTTTTTGAAGAAAAAAAATCAGTTTTGCATTGGGGGGGGGGGGGGGGCAGGAAGGGGCAGTGACTTGAAATGGGGGGGGGGGCTCCTAAGACAATCCAAGTTTGTTTGATTAAAGAGATGCGCGCGAAAATTTTCCACTTCACAGCTATTTTTGCACGAATGAGCTACATTTTAGCTCTAAACAAGCTTGTACCAAAGAATATTTCATTTTGGGAAGACATATGCGCGCGTAGCGCGTGAATTTTTTTCGTATGTGTACTTTTGACCATCATAATTCCATGATTCATTTCGTCAAATGAACCGACAGTGCCAATCTCAATCGACACGACGTCATTATTGGGAGATTTGGTGTGTACTTTTTTTGTAAATTTTATTAACAGCCGTACTTGATTTCATTTGGGGGGGGGGGGGGGCAAGCAGGGGGCAAGGGTTCCAAGTGGGGGTGGGGGGGCTTATTAAGTGAATAAGTTAGAAAACTAAAAGTGAATTTGTGCTTCTCTGTTTTGAACAACAACAGTAATTGAATTTTTGGTGATGCCATTATGATGGGAATGGCATTTCGACCTGTAGCTAGGATGATTTTATCTAACCCCTTTTTTTTGCAGATAGGGGAGGGGGGGGGGGGGCTAGATGGGGTAATTTATCCAATATGGACCTTGTAAATAAAGCTTGTACCTTATTTTTTTGGACAAAAAGAACCACTTAAAGGTAGATGTTCCGATTTTCAACTTGAAGTTTTCTATTCTACATGAAAGGTCATCCTTAAAAAAGTTGTGTTCCAAAGTTTGAGTTGCATAGCTCTAATGGTTCTTATTTTAGACGCACAAGATGCTGTGAACTGTACCCATTGAGTAGTACACAAACTATATCGGTGGTTACCACCATTCGCGGTAATTCGACGTTATTTCATCGATTTCTCCGTAATTATACCGATTTAAGCCGTCAAATTTCAGTATGATGATGAGAAAAATACGAGCTTTCATATGATATGAAAATCTCCGTATGTTTGAAATAATTCTGTGATCGGGTCATCTACCTTTAATTGAAAAGAAATCACTTTTAACCCTTACCAAACCAACTAACCAGATTTTTAACTGGGATCACAATTTTGGAAGAGAAAACACAAACAAAATCGCCAGTTCGGAATTGATCAGGGGACCCTCCGCACGTCGGCCAGTAGTCCCACCCACTAAGCCACGACCCTTAGCTACTCGTTGGTGCAGTATACCGCGCTCACTATATAGGCTCGGTTGATTACGTCATCGACAACCGTCCGCACATCAGCTTGGAGATAGGCTTAGAAGTAGTATTTTTTAGTACTCAGGGGGTTACGCTTAATAAAACAGAAAAACTATTTTTCTTTTTTTGATATCACAACCCTAATCCCTAACCGGGTTTTTAACTTGGATCTCAATCGCAAATCGCCAGTATCATCGGGGACTAGCCGGGTATACTCCGCACATCGGCCCGTCATCCCACCCACTAAGCCACAACCCTCAGCTACTTGTTCCCCAGTATACCACGCTCACTATATAGCCTCGGTTGATTAAGGCATCGACAACTGTCCACAAATGCGCTTGGAGAAGTAGTATTTTTAGTACTCAGGGGTAGGGTTAAAATATCCATATAATTATTATGGGAGATACAAGAGAGGTCAATACCCTTTCCCCATTGCAACAGGTGTGAATGCCATTCATGAGTCTGTTATTTCCTCTGAGAAAAATGTGATCAATTCCCATTTACGTACAATCCACATTAATGCAAATTGATAAAGAGATTGTAGAAGCATGAATGCCCTTATAAAATCGGAATACACAATGACGGTAACATCATCTCTGTAAGATATTCCGACCAGCATTTGTGACATTTATTTGTCGGTCAAGTTTATGGGTTATTCATGTTTGTCTGTGTATCGTATGACAACTAGAGACTTGTGCTATGACATGAGGGATTTATATCATGGCATTACTTGATGCTTATACTAACTCTGTCAATTCCAATAACATCAATATAGTCAGACACACTGGTCAATGCCCCTGTCTGGATTGAATTGGGTTTATGATGAGAATTTCAAAGGTGATGATGAGATGTTTTAAATATAAAGAGTAGCGGTGTGTTTATTCACTTACAGATTGATGGAACACATTTATATTGTTTTTAAATATGACTTAGCATGAAAGTGCCCCACAAACTATGTTGAAGTAATTCTTACAGAGTTGGCCGGTATTGCTGGCGGGAAATACTAGGCGGTAAATACCGCTAGGCAATTTTGGGCCTAAACGGGAAATACTCAAGAAATCATAGTTTCAAAGTATGGATAGTCACCAAACATTTAGCCTGTGAAGCCCAGCGCTCGTGGCGTGGTGGTTGAATGATGACTCGCCTGGCAGTCTGGCAACCCAGGTTCAATTCCTGGGGGCCGCGGACCAAAAATGTTAGTCCTCCCTGTTATGACCGCCTCCCCCAGTTCCTTAGTCCATTATTGCCAATACAAGAGCGTGGGAGTTAGGGTTAAGATGATATTTTATGAGTGAAAAAGTTTTGAAGTGTATTTTTGCTTTATCATAAAAACCTGAGCAATTTAACTCAAATGTTGGAAATATATTAATATCCATCTTTATGAATGGTAAAGTTAGTAAACACCATGTGAACTAATTGCCCGGGGGGGTACTCGGATTTGGTTTGGGGTGTGCCGCTGGAGATTCAAAACCCATACCCATTTTTAGGGGTGATTTTTGAAAAATCGGTACCCATTTTTAGGGGTTTTGCTTCATTTTAGACCAAATTTGCGCAAATTATCGGGAAAATATACCTAATTTTTGCACATTTTCGCGAAAATAGACACAAATTTTGCGAAAATAGACCCATTTGTAAAAAGTGACCCCATTATTAGGGATTTCCAGCACAAAATCATACCCCATGTTTAGGGATTTTGTGCCCAAAAAGCTACCCATTAGAGCGGCACACCCCCGTATACCGTCTTGGGTGAGTACCCCCCCCCCCCCCCCGGGACTAATTGGGCTGAAATTGGGTCATTCACGTTTATCTTGCCTAAAGTTGCTTCCCCCAACACAATCGACTACACTTCTGTGTACCCCCACACTATGACAGTCCTCGCCACTGAACGTTGGTAAGAAATTAGAACATTGAACAGTATACATGTAACATAAATCTGAACGGGATCGTGCTACACATAAGATATAATCAAATTCGTGAATGTGCAAATTGCAACATCAATCTACAAGCATACATTTGTGTTGGCAGATTTCATGACATGTTGTCAAATGTAATGAATGGCATTGTAACATGTGATTCCTACGTAGCAAATTATCAGTAATTCTCTCAGACATTACATCTTTATCAACTCTGTACAGAACAATACAAAATGACCAGGTTGCGCGCAATACCGGATGCTACGTGCCAGAAATAAATGTAAAGTAACCCAATTTAATGATCAGAATGTCAATGCGAGCATGTCTTGCAGATGAAACACTTCTTGAGGCATTGTGCCGGATAGTTCAAATGTTCACAGACTAATGTACGATGAGACATTGTGAACTTTCTTACACAGATTCACACATCTACTCATTAGTTGCTGTCACGTCGTTGCCCATAGCAACAAGAACGACAAACCTGTTTGATCAATTTTGACGTGACTTATCAGACAGAGGAGTACATTTTATTGAAGCTTTAATATTGTCACAAGGAAAATGTTTCGTATGACAGACGAACAAAGCTAGCGCTAAATCATGGACTGTAGAAAGCTACAGTCCAATTCATACAAATGTGAATAATAAAATGATGTAATAAAATAAAATGATAGACATTGAGGTAGTGCCACCAGGCTTATCTACAATTACCGATATTTGTGAACTTAAAAATATGCCTGAGCAAAAGATGCAGCCTAAGCCAGTGAGCTCTGGTGAGGGGGGGGGGGGGGGGGGGGGGGGGGGGGGGGGGGGGGTTATAAGGGTTAATCTAAATACACTATCAATCTGCAAATATAATGTGTAAATAGTCATGCTTAATATAACGCAATTAACCATCACACTCTGTTTTAATTCACAACTCAAAAAATGTGATCAGGGTGGGCAAAAGAAACTCTCAATTGGCTGTGTCTGGGATTGAACCCGGGACTCCAGACAAGCGACGACCTCAACCCCTCGAAAAAAATTGATTTAGTCTGTCTCCATTTATACCCTTCCATGATGAGGTAATGAATTATCCAACCACTTTAGGCATTTTTAAGAGTTTGTGTTATGCATGGAAGGGGAAAACGTTCTAGAATTCTTTCCCCCAACCAGGCTCGTGGCCAGGGATGCCCCCTCCGAAAACCCCACAAAAACAATCCCTCCAAAATAGTGCAAGAAATGACTTCATTTTAATTATGCTCACAAACTTCTCAGGATATCAGACGCCCCCTGCGTAGCGCAAGTGCGACACTGATGCGCCTTTTTTGAAAGATTGCCCCCCCCCTAAATTATTCATGGTTACAGGCCTGGCCGGAACTTGCCCCTTCCCCAAAAGAGGCTATCCTGGCCCTATCTACAGAATCCTAAATTGTTAGTATATAGCAGCTTTACATAAATGACCAATTTGATCTTCAGCTTCCAAACCCTTGCTATTAATTGTCAATGGGTATACAAATGGTGGTAAGGTTACTTTTTGATTGATTGATTGATTGATTGATTGATTGATTGATTGATCGAACGATCGATTGATTTATTGATCGATCAATACTAAAAATAATATTTAAATTCATGAATGCATAGATTAATTAGATAATCCTTCAATTGGATTAACAAGTCATTTAATTTAATTAATCGATTAATTTTAAAATTCAATGAATAGAAATAGTTAAAGAATAGATAATACATAAATATATAAACAATGTAAACATCCTATCTAGAGCTTAACGGGTTTGCCGGCGGACAAGTTTAAGACTGTTAAACTTTCGTACGGATTAGCTCCGACTTCTTCAGGACCAAATTATTATAATATAATAATCTATCTTATAATCTTATCTAGATTTATCAATTTAATATATTTGTAATGAATCAAATGAAGCATGTTCATTTGAGCGCCCATTCCTTTTTAAAGGAATTTTTATTTTTATTCTTTCTTTCTTCAACTGAATCAATCATTTGAAACATTACTTTGTTATTATGCTTTTGTATTTTATCATGTAATATGTATGTATAATTCTCATTGGTCTTTTGGAAATGCGCTATATAAATCCTTATAATAATAATAATATTACATGTAACTAGTTTTAAATTAAAAATGGATTATTGTGCACTTGAAAAATCAAGGCCATCCACCATCTGTGCCATAATCAAGATTAATTGTTTATAAAATGGTAACTGGCTTTTTTAATTTTTTTAAATCAATATTTGTTATAAATACGAGGGTCATTCAATAAGTTCTACCTCCTACCTCATAACTTTGTTATTATATGAGCCAGTCTTATCAAATATCACACGATTGTAGCTTGGAACCTCAGCTACAAATCCAATGTAATTTGATCTGAGTACTGGTTGTACTTTTCCGGACATGCAGTGAGAACCAAACCTCGATTTAGTGTGACGGAAACGGATGAAAAACAGCAACATATTGCTGAAGTGCTTTTCAATTGGCCTATTGTAAGAGGCAAAACATACCTATCGGTCAATTATAACCGTTCTAAATGTCAGATATCTCTTTAACAGACTGTAAACAATAAAGTTGACTGATTGGTTTGGAAAAAATATGCCCTCTGTAGCCAGATCCAGGTCAGGACAACCATTATGTTTACCCCTCCCCTAGAGAACCCTGTAAAAGTCATATTTGACTTTCATGATAACTAAGCGATCTTCAATATATCGAATTAAATGGAGGGATTTAAAGTCTGTCAAAGCAATAATTTTCTATCATTGACTCCCTGATTAACAATTCTGAAGGTTGCACATAAGTAAAACTCATAAAGTGACTATTATGGTAAAGATTTAACATTCGAGGCATCATTGTGGCGTAAGTTGTAACAACGAAAATTTGACTGATGGCAGTATTCTGGTATGCCAAAGGCATAGCACTTCATTTGAGTTGATAGTACACTATTTGCAAGCCTACAAGAGTTAATATTGTTTACAATCTTATCTATACATGATAATACTGTAATATATTCAGATATCATTCATTCATTTCCATTTTCAGTATTTAAATCATGCTCTTATATTTAACCATACAATTCGAGAAAAAAATACCCGAAAACATGTGCTGATTTTTAAGGTAATTTTCTGTGTCCGTTGTCCAAAATCTCTCTCTGGTTTTGACCGCGTCATAACAAAAGTAAAACAGATATCAATTATCATTGACTACACATGTGTAGCTATGATTCGGAGCTATAATCATGAAAAGGATGTCATGAGGTTGACATTAATATTACCGATGTTATGAGGGAGGAGGTAGAACTTATTGAATGACCCTCGTATAATGGTTATAATTTCAGGTCAAACTGTATGAATAATTTAAACTATTTCTGTTCTACTCCTATTGACATGCGTACCCAGGGCTACAAAATCCACGGGAATAGAGTTCCCAGAAATCATGGGTCACAGAAGAAAAAAACCATAACCAAATTATTTTAATGACATTAATTGAATAACAAATACAATAAAATAAAAGATGAAAATAGATAAACTGGACCTGTGATGTTCATGAATTTATTCAGATGTTAGTACGACCACCATTGTGTTACGAAGAGGTACCACTATTCACTTTCAAATGTCTGAAACTTATCAGAATGTTAATAAAACATTTATAAGATAGAATGCCTGAGTGATTGATTGATATCAGAAAGGCTAAATCCAGGGGGTGTGGGGTCAAAAATGTATAGTCTCAGACCAAATGAAGCTTATTTCACAAATACAGGACGAGTCAAAAAGACTGCAATAGTGGAAAGAAGCCAATTTGTTTTCAAAACCAAAATGAATTTTAAAACTTTTTAAACGTTGCAAGAATTATGTATTTAATTCTAACTTTGTGTGAACAAATGAAGTCGATCGCATTTTTCGTTTGTCTTTGGTGAACCTCTTTGCTGCACAACCAAATTTACTTGTTTGTCCACGAGCACAGTGATTTTCATTTGAAATGGCACACATTGCATTTTCATATTTGAATATCCTGCCAACAAAAAAATGGAAAATGTCAGTTTTATATTAAAATTTAGAACATTATACGCTTTCATAGCATGGGTATGATTATAATTGATTATGCTAACTCACATGTAAACAAGAAAGGATGCATCAAATTCCAATAACATCACAAATGAACTCAAGTTTCTAAATTTGAATGAGAGGCACATTTTGTGATCTGATGCATATCGTGGACAAACGTGTGAAATGGGTGCACTGGTCAAAAGGTTCACCAAAGGCAAACAGAAAATGATATTGACTTCATTTTTTCACGCAAAGTTAGGATTAAATACATCATTCTTGCAACATTTAAAAAGTTTTAAAATTCATTTTGGTTTTGAAAACAAAATGGTTTCTTTCCACTATTGCAGTCTTTTTGACTCACCCTGTATAACCAACTACCGCAAAGATTCCCAGAAAGAAAATATTATTTCTCTGCCCTGTGTGTACCTTTAATGAAATATAACTTGAATTTTTAACAAAATGTTTGCATTTGGCTATTGATTTGAACATATTTCCTTTGTAAATATATGAAAGTAAAACTTTTCTTCTTCAATGTACCCCAGACAAAATACAAATGCAGCATTAGGCGAAAAAACACACACCTCGTTTTACAGATTTTCAGACCGATCAGGTGTCGGACGCTCGATCAAAAAATATAATAAAACAATTGTGTTAATTTTTTCTTTTCTTTTGTCATTTTTAACAAATTTCAACCTTTTAAAGACAGTTTTCAACAATTTCCATACACAAAATAAATATATCAACATTTGAAATAATAATAAAAAAAAGTTCTCAAATAAAAAATATATATGGGTCGGTCGATCACATACAGCGTGTTTTTACTAAAGTAAAAAAGATGGCATATGCCTGCTAACGGATTTAAATTCCCCAATAAAAACACACCTCCACCGGCATTTGCCCGCTCATACCGGTTTTATTCCCCTGGATTTTAGCCGCCCTTTATCCTTCAAAACAAAGAATAATAGCGGTTGAAACCGGCTAAAAAAAGCTGGTTTTCGCCAGTATAAACACACACGGTTCAAGCTCATCGCGTTTGCCGGTGGAAAAGCGAAAGTGTGCACGATCACCTGACAATTAAATGACCTTTGCGTAGCAAGTTTGTAAACCCATCACAAACACGTACGCCGCCATTATACCCAGAAATACCACACAACACTGCGCCGTGTTTTTTTTTAAAGAAGATGAGTTCTTTTCCTTTCCCTGGCATTTATGAGGTCAACGGCAGCCGGCAAGTTTGGCCGTCGGATTTCAATAAAAACACTTCACTCACACGATCAACCGGTTGTTAACCGCCTTTTTGTCAAGCAGATAAAAGCCGGTTATCTTATTAAAACACGTTGATAGAACAGGGTTTTTCCCTTGGTCTTACCTACAATGTACTGTAAAAGTGTAGATGTTCGCACTTTATTTATGTTTGCACTTTTCGCGCTACGATCAGCAAGCGCGAAAATCAAAATGCGCGAAAATATTCCTTTTGTATGTAGGTCTATGTAAGGAAGCTATAAATTGCAAAAATAAAAACAAGCACACTTTTTCAAAATGTGCGAAGTGCGATTTTACAGTAGTATTGAAAAACTCCCCTGGACATCATTTGGCTATAAACGGACTGATCGACCCCATTTCTTTCACATTGAAGAATGCCTCAAGTAATAAAGAGTAATTCTCTGGAGGGGGGGTACTTAGTGGTTATGAAGTCACAGGGATGTGCGGCCAAAAAGGGTCCCCCTTTTTCACCCATCTGGTAAACGAATGATCCTTCATAGCCATTTGTGGTAAATTGATGGGTCCAAAATCCTTAAATTTGCTGTTTTTCACAGAAATTGTAGCAAAATCTGTTGGAAAATTATGGGTCTCTGGCAAATATATGGGTCTATTTTCAGCAGAAAATTGGTAAATGTTTGGATCAATTTTGATTTTGCTGACGGCACGTCCCTACCAAAAAATATCTGAGTATCCCCCCCCCCCCTCCCCCTCCCTGTGTAATTTTTCAACACTACCTTTTTTACTCCCTCGTTTTATTGGGTTAAATTTTAATGAATTTTACAAAGTCACTTGTGCCACTATATGATATCTCATAATTCATTGACTTATTATTTGAGTGACGTTATTTCCATGTTATAACGTTATGCGATGCATTTTTAATGTAGCCTGGAGACATGATTTGTCACTGGCTTTGTGTTGTGATACATATACTGAACAGTAGTTTTAGTCTTGATAAAATTATTCTATTATCCATATTTCAACATGACTTTTGAAAGAAATGGAAATAGATTGAATGCTTGATAGGCGGAAATACAAAAATCCTATGATGAGCAAGTCTACTTGATAATACTGTAAAGTGGTAATTTTAGCGCAATGAATTTTTCATGCTTTCATGGGTTTTCGACAGTTTTGTGTGTTTTAGAAAAAACATGGACATATTATTTTAAAACTTACTAACATGACACCATCCAGGGGAGGGGCGTATCCAGGATTCAGCACTCACGGGTGCGCTGAATCCAGACGCGGATCCCGAAAATATTTGTAAAAGGTTAACCAAAGCGGTGCGGACAGGGGGAGTGTGAGGGTTGATGTGCCCCCCCTCGCAAGTGGAAACAATTTCAATTTTCGAAGTAATTTGGTACGATCTGGTGAATAATTTTCACCAATATTTTATCGAAAAGCCATAGTTGTTTTTTTACCAATACAAGAAAGAAGTTGAGCATATAATGATATTTTCTTTATTTAAGTATAGATGGTTTAAAAGCGCGGAGAGGGGGGAGTCTGAGGGGGATGTGCCCCCATCAGAATCAATTTATTTTTTTTCCTTCAATTTTCGAGCCCATTTGGTGCGATTTGGTGTGTACTTTTGACCGATATTTTATTGAAACGCAATCAATATTGGTTTTTTATATAGGCCTATGCCAGAAAGAAGTGTTGCATACTGATATATATATTCTTGATTTAAAATTGTTATGTTGAAAAAACTTAAGGTTTAAAAAGGTATATTGATAGTTATACTAGTGTGGCACTCGTTGATTGATGTAAATATATATTATCATTATTCATGTTATCAAAGTTTCTTCCTGTAACGCCCTCATTCGTTTTAAGATATCCAGCCGAAAGATGCTTGATGACGTCATTCTCAAACATGACGACTTCACAGTCAACATCTCTATCGATTTGCTATTATTAAAACGGATATATTCTTATTATTATTTACAGGTAAGAAACTATCTTTTGTTATAAGTATTGTATTGCATAACGCTTACTAATTAGATATGGTGTAGTATCATTTTCATATAAACAATGTCTGTATTTTGATGAAGATTGAAGATCAATTGTTAGTTTTAAATGGTTAACGCCTATATAACAGTACAAGTGCCTCGAGTGTTACAAGTTTCAGAATATTAAAGAGTTACTCTGGAGATATTATTTTTGGGTGTTATTTCATACTAAATTAAAAATTCAGAGTCACTGAAATATGTTCCCGTTTAAATTATTGAAAACAGCCGACGGAAAAGTGTTGAATTCTTAGTTTGAAAGTTGCTTTTTTCGCTCTAAAATAAGTCTACTAGACGGAATAGCCAAAAACTATTTATTGCGGCGTACAAACAGAGGTCATCGTGTGACGTCATAGAAAGTAGAAAAAAATCATATCGAAACAAATTACAATCGCTGTCAGCCAACTCCCCTCCTGGTGTAGTGGTTAGCGTACAGGACTCATGAACAAAAGGTTACAGGTTCGAATCCCGGTGTTGTAGAATTTTGCGTATAAACCTTGTTTGATATTTTTTCGACAAAAGAAATATATTGTATATCAGTTTCAATCTAAATGTTGATAACGGAAAATAAACAGACTAAGGTACTGCCGACACGGCAGCAACACACGGCAGCTTGTGTTGGTTATCACTGGAACTGGTAGGCTAGCAGCAGCAGCCTGTTACATTTTCGCTAAGCAGTCTAGTCGTTTGATCTCGGGAAAAGATCGTTTTCTTTTTACTTTCTTCTAAGCTTGAAATTATGTAAAAATATCGAGAAACCTGTGTGTGTGTACAGTACAATACAATACAAAGGAAGGCTTCTTAAAAAACTTAATATCAACAAACAGAAATAACTGATTTATATTTTAAATTGCAAGGACGCTAAAGTTTTATTTTATGTATTACATTCAAAATGAACACTGAACTCAGACCGTATAATTTGTGAACCTGGCAAATATTGAAACTGATATACAATATATTTCTTTTGTCGAAAAAATATCAAACAAGGTTTATACGCAAAATTCTACAACACCGGGATTCGAACCAGTAACCTTTTGTTCATGAGTCCTGTACGCTAACCACTAGACCATGAGGGGAGTTGGCTGACAGCGATTGTAATTTGTATCGATATGATTTTTTTCTACTTTCTATGACGTCACACGATGACCTCTGTTTGTACGCCGCAATAAATCGTTTTTGGCTATTCCGTCTAGTAGAGCGAACTTTCAAACTATAGATTTCAACACTTTTCCGTCGGTTGTTTTCATTACTTTAAACGGGAAAATGTTTCAGAGATTCTGAATTTTTAATTTAGTACGAAAAAACACACCAAAAAAATCTCCCAAGAAGCTCTTTAAGGTTAACAAGTGTTGGTAATTTCATTTAGTTACGCATACTGCAGTAATATGATTACGTCATAAATCCGTTACACTTGAATCCGAAATAATGATGAACTTGGCGTATGATATCAAACGTTCAGATGTATTTTGTTCCAATGAGTTTGATAATGTGGCCAACATCGTGTATAATATAGGGTGTAACATATATAATGTATATAATTCTGCTAGTAAACTACCAGTAATATCCAATGTCCACGATTTATGTACTTATGATTTGGATCACCCTAGATACACAAGTCTTTACTACCATGACCATGCCACGTATCCTTGCACATAATTATATTAAAGGAACACTGTATCGCTTATACCATTCAGTCCTATGTACTGTATACTTGTTGATATATAATATTGTTTAATGTAATAATTAATCATTTTGTATGTCATTCTCAAACATGACGACTTCACAGTCAACATCTCTATCGATTTGCTATTATTAAAACGGATATATTCTTATTATTATTTACAGATACGTCTGTCTGATGTTCTTCGTTTAATACTTCACTATACTATGTAGTAGCTACCACACTCTCTGAGTGCCTTTAAAACAAAAGGGCTACATATGGCGATCTTGCCCAGTCCGTACCGTCCGATCCGAGGTCTCACGTCAAATCCCTGGACGACATGAACACGATGCACATAACTATATAGTTGCATGTAAATGGAAGGACACAAATCCTCTACTGCGTCTGAGCTGATTGAGTTTCGACCTCGTCTCGTCTGGAAATAATAATCACGCAGGAAATACTTTACATGAAGTAACTTTCACATGCCCTGGCTGACGAGAATTACCGTGGCATGAACATATTCCGCCACATAAATTCGTCCGATGGTTCTACGATGGTTGAACTTGGAATACCCGCAGTAACTTTTACTAGTGGCGATTTTGAAGATAAGAGCGACCAGCTAGACGCGTGACAGTGGAATACATGATGAATGTAATGTTGTTCTGTTTTGAATTTGATGTATATATGTTCTTGTATTGTATGTGTTTTGTGATGTGTACTGTGTAAACTATATTTGCATGTTACTGGTTTCACGATTTTAATTTACTACATAATAATACTGGGTACATTATTATATATGTCCGCGCGTGACTGATTTCCAACTTTAATTTAACAGTACATGTACTGCATAAGTAATTTGCGCGCACATATATTTCTCAATTTTAATTGACGTTACTGTGTACCAATAAGTATGCGCAGATAATTTTGAAATTTCACTATCGTTGGTATTTAAAGGTTTATGGTTAACCTTCACAACATATTTCATTAGCGTATAAACGCTAATTTTGCAAAGGTACAAACAATACGCCAAAACTAATTGCTTTTAAATATCACTCACCACCGTCTTTTGTTTTAACATGAATGCTAGGCCACTTTTGACGGTTTTCTGATTTTGACATACTTGTGTGTTGTTCATTATATATACTAGGTTCATATAATTACGACAAAACGCGGGTAAACACCCGTGAAAGGTTAAGCTCAACATTTTGTAATCGACTATTTTCATGATTATTGCTATCATTCTGTATCTCATTTTGCTTTGTGGTATACATGTTTAGTTACATATATTTTACACTTACCGTTTAATGTTGTTGAAACATTTATTCTTTAAAATTCCTTATTTACTTTGAACACTTAAAAATTCAAATTACCCTGATTTTTTTTAAGTGTCATTGTCATCATCCTGCTTTTATTATCAAACGCATTTTTGTAACTTTGTTTTACTGCTTTGATTTACGAACCAAAGTGTTCCATTCTCAAAATAACTACATAATTTTAACATTATGGCACAACCAGCTGAACAACTTGTTGACGTAAGTACTGCCAGCGCACAACACTCGACGCCTGTGCAACGTCATACTAGCAGCCTGGCACAGTATCTTGATCAGTACCCGATCATGGACATGCCAGCCCCGTTGGACCTCACCTATTATGGTAATTCTCATCAACCACCCCCACCTGGCGTCTCCCCACCCCCTCAGCATCATACGAACCCGCCTGGTGCAACCCCTCCGCAGCAGCCATCGCCCGATATGCCTCTGGTTACAGATGCTGCTCCCCCGATGGGATCACAATATCAGCCACAACAACCAGCTCCATATCATGGCCATGCTCCAATGACGCTTACCTCTAGGGATTTATCCATTCCGGGGGTACAGCCCCCTCAACATGGCTTAACCTTGCCAACCCATGGGTTGCCACATCATACACCCGCTGCTCCGTACAGTAATCAAATTCCGAGCTCTGCTCCAGTGGAAGCATTGGTTAATCGCCAATTTCCACTAAATGGACAACACAGCTACGGACAACCGCCGATTGCTGGCCGCTTTCATCCATTAAGCTTTCACGGCCAGGCCGATCCTATTGATCTGACATATAGGAGTCCGTCAAATCACGCAGCGCCAGTAGCCAGGAGTCATTGGTCACACCACCAACCATTACAAGTACCACCAATGCCTCAGCAACACCCTCATCTTCAGTATGCTACATCCTACAATGAAGAGCCTCGTCCACCTCCAATACAACATACTCCATCACGTCAGTATCCGATCGACCCTCGTGGCGTTGCACCTTCTCGGGCTTCCCACCAGGTGCGCCCCCCACCTGTGTTCTCCGGTCTGGCTGAATCTAAGGTGGCGGTGCGAGATTGGATTAAGGATATGAATTATATGCTGGAAGCCACTTGCCCGCCGCAAGCGCTTCAGTTTGACACGATTGTCCGATACCTAAGTAATGATGCGAGGAGGTTGGTCGACAATTTACGAGGCTCACATCGTACGGCGACGCGTGCTTTTGAGGAATTGGAAATGGAATACGGGGAGGATTTCGACACCATTGACCCTCTCGCCAATTTCTATCAACGCACCCAAAGGCCGTCGGAGACTCCAAGCTCGTACGCAATTGTATTGGAGGCTCTACTTAAGGAGGTCGAGGTCAAGACAGGGCTCCGGCTTTCGGAAGAGGAGCGAAACAGAAAACTGTCAACCCAGCTCTTCGCTGGAATTTTTGACCAGCGAGTTCGAGATAGACTGGCACCGATGAAGCCGCAGCGGATGTCTTTCCAGGATCTGCGTGGCGAGCTTCATGCTATCTCACGGGAGGAGCGTATCCTCCGCAAACAGGTGGGACGAAAAGTCCAAATCCACCAAGTAGTACCGGTTGTGGAAGGATCAAAGGAGATGGCTGACCTTCTAACCCAGATGAAATTCCAGCGGGAACAAATGGAAAAAGTCCAAGGTCTGGTGGAAGACATGAGAACATTTATGTCCATCACACCGCCGCCTTCTCTCCCTAGGCAGGCGCCACCAAGGCGTGGCTACAGGGGGCGCCACGAAAACCGCAGTACTTTAAACTCGCCCAGCCCGCAGCACTAGGCGTAGCGGCGGGCACTAAAATAAACACGCCTTCTCCCTTAGTGGGGCCCTCAGCCGAGGATGTTGTCGTCATTGATGGGGAGTGTTGCAATGCCTTAATCGATTCAGGTTCGCAAGTCACCACCATCACTGACAATTTCTACAGACACCATCCTACGTTACGGGACCATGAACTACAGACATCTTCAGTACCCATAGAGGGCGCTACTGGAACGCAGGTGTCTTACCTAGGTGTCCTAACGGTTACGGTGCAAGCCCTCGGAGTCATCTGTGAAGGTTTGCGCGTTTTTGTCGTACCAACTATACCTTATCGCCACAGGGTACCGGCTCTGGTGGGTACTAACCATCCAGCAGTGGCGGCCCTGGTTCGCAATTACAACATAAAATCAGAAAGGGTGGTCCTTGGTGGTGCTGTTGTCCAAGATGATAACAACCCTGTTGCCCAAGAAGATAACATCCCTATTGTCCGAGAGAAAAATGTCAGCAGACCGGATGCGCAATCGCTTTTCGATCTTACCAAAATTGACTTTGATTTAGTCCAAACTGAATCGGACGATGAGCTAGGAAAGCTGAAGGCTCTTCTCCTTGCAAACTCGGCGTGCTTCTCAAAACACTCAGGCGATTTCGGATGTACGTCAATAGTGCAACACGAGATCCCGGTCACGAGTAACACGCCATTTCGTCTGCCGCATAGGCGTATACCTCCATCCCAGTATCAGGCTGTACGCAAGCATCTCGAAGAGATGGTTGAGTCTGGCGCCATACGGGAAAGCAAGTCACCATACGCGTCGCAGATTGTGTTGGTCCCAAAGAAGGATGGCTCCCTTCGGATCTGCGTTGATTTTAGGAAACTGAACAAGATGTCCACACGTGACGCCTTCCCGCTTCCCAGAATTGAAGAGGCCCTCGATGCCCTCGGAGGAGCAAAGTTTTTCACGGTTCTTGACCTTACTTGCGGCTACTGGCAGGTCAAGGTCAAGGAGTCTGACCGTCACAAAACGGCCTTTGCGACTCCGATGGGTTTATTTGAATGTAACAGGATGCCATTTGGACTCCAGAATGCGCCCGCTACATTTCAAAGACTGATGAATACAATCCTTGGCGACCAACAGTTTGTCACTCTGCTCCTGTATCTCGATGACATAATCGTTTTCTCGCGGACGTTCGAGGAGCATCTGGAAAGGTTACAACTGGTTTTCGATCGCCTGAGAGAAAACGGGCTGAAGCTTAAGCCATCGAAGTGCCACTTTCTCCAGAAGCAGGTAACATACCTGGGACACGTGGTTTCTGCAGAGGGCGTTGCGACCGATCCGCAGAAGATCGAGAAGGTAGCAGAGTGGCCACGTCCATCTAACCCAAGAGAAGTACTCCAGTTTCTAGGCTTCGCTGGGTATTACAGGCGTTTCATCCGACAGTACGCCACTATTGCGTCCCCGCTCTATGCATTAACCACCGGGACTGCACGAAAGAAGCGGAAAGGGCAGAAGAAACTCGCTAAATTGCCCCCACGCGTCTGTGAGTGGACCGAAGTCTGCGAGACCGCATTCACTGCTTTAAAAGACAGATTAACGAGTACCCCAATTATGGGCTATCCCGACTTTGCACTTCCGTTTATTCTGCAGACCGACGCCTCTGGAGACGGGTTGGGAGCAGTCTTAGCCCAAGTTCAAGATGAGAAGGAGCGAGTGGTGGCTTACGCCAGTCGTGCGGTCCGCCCAGCGGAACGTAACTACCCTGCCCACAAATTAGAATTTTTGGCCCTAAAGTGGGCTGTCACGGAGAAATTCCATGACTACCTGTATGGACACCACTTCGTGGCATACACTGACAACAATCCGCTTGTATACGCCATGACGTCTGCCAAGCTTGATTGCCACGGTCAGCGTTGGGTAGGACAGCTGGCAACGTACGACTTTTCCGTCACCTACCGCCCGGGTAAGAGTAATGCAAACGCTGACGGGCTTTCCAGAATTCCCAATGCAAAGCATATCTCTTCGGCAACGGTGGCGGCACTCATGAATGACGCCCTTGACCGCTCCACCTCGCCTGTAACTGAAGTAACAGCAAATATGGTGCGATGGACCGATGAATTGGAGGAGGTGTGCATGTACTCTCCGGATGATCCTCCTATCTCTGTCCACACAGGACAGACGGAGAAGGAGAGGGAGACGTCTAACGACGAACCAGCAGAACCCATTGAAAGCGAAATTAATATCAACAGTATAGTAGCTGGTGTGGCTGGCTCCCGTACCCTCCCGTCAATGTCCAGCAAGGATATCCGTCATCACCAACAACAGGACAGCGATCTTTCACGAGTTATTACATTTTTGAACACCGGGGTAAAGCCTACCAAGGGCCAAAGACAAGCTGAATCCTATGCCGTCAACATTATTCTTAAACAATGGGAAAGATTGTCTTTGGAGACTGGGACGTTAGTCCGCACGGTCCAAAAGAATGATGGCACCCAAATCGATCAACTCGTACTTCCGGTTAGTCTGCGTCCTACTGCCTTGAAAGGCCTCCACGATGACGTTGGTCATCTTGGTCTCGACCGGACCTTGGAGCTAACACGCAAACGCTTTTATTGGCCGAAAATGGCCGACGACGTCCACCAGCACATCACTAGGTGTGTCCGATGTGGTCTCAGGAAAACCCCTACATCATATGTTAGAGCTCCGTTAATGTCCATAAACACCAGTTCTAAATTCGAATTGGTGTGTATGGACTTTCTGACCTTGGAAAGATCACGGGGAGGATATGAACACGTCCTAGTTGTAACGGATCATTTCTCCCGGTTTTCGAAAGCTTTTCCTACCAAAGATCAAAAAGCAACAAATGTGGCAAAACTTCTTTGGCATAGCTTTTTCATGGTATACGATATGCCCCAGAGACTCCATTCAGATCAAGGCCGAAATTTCGAAAGCAACATAATAAAAGAGCTATGCCGGCTAAGTGGAGTGTCTCGTAGTCGAACGACACCGTATCATCCCCAAGGAAACGGCGCGACGGAACGGTTCAACCGGACGTTGTTGCAAATGCTGGGAACCCTAGAGTCCAAGAAGAAGGAAAAGTGGGCTGACTACATCGATGAGGTTGTGCGAGCATATAACGTAACCCAGCACGATGCTACTGGATTCTCGCCGCACTTCCTCATGTTCGTCCAGCACCCACGTCTGCCGATCGATCTGATATTTGGCCAAGAAGATGGGAATGGTACCGGTGAAGACCATACCACCCTCAACGAAATTGTTGATGGTATGAAAACCCGCATGTCTTACGCACTGCAAACCGCCGAGAGACAGGCTAGGGCATCAAAGCTGAGGCAGCAACATGGTTATAACCGAAAAGTAACGGATGTACCGTTTGCCCCAGGCGACAGAGTACTTGTCAAGAGAACTGGGGTAATTGGACGCAACAAGATAGGGGATCGCTGGGAGTCTGTTCCCTACACTGTTCTAGATCGTCGTGAGGACGGGCCTGTTTACACCATACAACGAGAAGGGTCAACAGGAACCAGAACAGTTCACAGGAACATGCTAACACAATGCATGTTCCTTCCTCTTGATGATGAGTCAGCTGATGAGGGTGAGGCTATAGACGACCACGCGGAAAACGAAATTGTAAATATATCTTTGGAAGATAATGTTGAGGACGTGGGCGTAGAGGACGAGGATCCACAAGATATAATAACTATACCACCACCCTCATGGCAAAGCGAGGAAGAGGAAGACGAATCTCAGCGTTACCCATCCAGATCTAGACACGAGCCCCTGTTCTATGGCATGTATGGGAGCCAGCGTGTCTGCACAGAGCTGTTGGATGATGCTGAGATCGTACTGTGGGAGAGAACAGCTCCCACCCAATTGTTGTCGTCATGAAGTTGTCAGTATGATTGTTGTATAAAGCTCATGATATGTTTCAATTTTTATTACAATTTATTCTATTTCTGTTTGCATTCGAACTTAACCCCCTCTAAGCGAGTTTTGTCTTCTTTTTTTAAGACTCTTCTTGTTTTAGTATATCTTTGAGACCGTGAAAAAGTATAACGTGCAGTAAAACAAAGCTTTTTGGTTGTTTTTATTTTTCGGTGTAATTAGTGTTAGCCCTAAGATGAACGTTTCAACAACAATAGTCAAACAGCGGTATTGAACGACTACATCCATAGTCGATTTTTTTTCTTATTCGAAATACGAATTATCATATTAATGCGGTTGTTGAACAAATGCATTCCATGCCTAATGTCCATTATATAATGTTTTTTCTGAGTAATTATCTTTTATTTTATTTGGTTTTTTTTAATGTTTGCTGGTCATTTGCATATTTGTTTCACTTACCTTAATCAGTCGGTTAGCATGTATGAAGTTTTGATATACGTTCCATGGGCGTAAATCTCTACGTAAATGCCACAATATGTGTACGATAAGTAAGATATTCGGAATTGTATATAGTTGTTGTGACGCTTGACACGACGAATAGTTGATTGACCCGAGTAATATTTTAGCCTTTTAATACTCTACTGAGTCTTGCATTGTTTGTATCGATCTGCATTTTAGACGACTTGTTTCAATACTGATACACACAGTTTATGTCACTAATGTTTGGTAGTATTTCTTTTGTTAAATTGAGTAGACATCCTATTATGTTACTATGTTACCGATGTTACCATTTTTACACTGTTGTATACTCTGCGCCAAATTAGCATCATGAATGTAAATTATATCGCAGGAAAGGTATTGGGTAATTTTGTTGTTCAATGATGTTCACTATTATGTTTCTAGATAGCGTACTGTTTTTAGTATTTTGACCCTAAAGTTTAACGTCAATTCTAAAGTCTGCATACATTTTAATGTCATCATTGTTTTTGTATTAAATTCACTTATGTTTTTTTACTCATGCACACGTCCATGTCTCAACAAAGATATGTTATATACTGTATTGCGAAATTTCTCACTGCAGCCTTCTAATGGTTAACCAATACCTTATTGAAGTTAATGCCTTGTGTTAATATTTCTGATTGATAGATGTACGTACATGTACTATGTACCTGTGTTCAAAATGTAACCTATATATGATTTAATGCGAGTTATTGTTTTGTACTACATAAATGTAAATTACAATGGTTTAATGTTATATACTGTATTTCGAAATTTCTCACTGCAGCCTTCTAATGGTTAACCAACACTTTATTGAAGTTAATGCCTTGTGTTACTATTTCTGATTGATAAATGTACTATGTATGTGTTCAAAATGTAACCTTTATATGATTTAATGTGAGTTATTGTTTTGTACTACATAAATTTAGATTACAATTGTTTACTCCACATGCTCAGCTTTGCTCTAATCATACAACGGAAAGTTGGAACTTTGTCCGTTTTGCGGGTTTCTCGTTTTGTATTGATGAAAGAAATTATGCTACTTTATAGAATGTGTTTTGATAACAATGAATGCTAATCACGAGTCTTCGAAATGTTGAAAATCAGTTCATGGTAATTCATCTTAATTAATAGATTGAATTGACATTTCTATTACCTTTTTATTGAAGGCTCATGTAATGCTGTATTGTTTTTTATTATGAAGGTTTTTTTTCTCAGAACGCATGGCTCGATATGTTATGCGTATTTGTTGACAGATGAACTTGAGACATGACACAACAAATGGTAGTGGTAGCTTGTAACTGCAACCGAAACAACATCAAATTTATTCACCATGACCCATGGTCAGTCATGTGATCGCACACAACATTAATATTAATTTTCCAAACACAACAAATACAAACTTGACAAGTTTGATATTTTAGTTCCCTACGAGAGGGATTCATGTACAGTAGAATTGAACTTGTTGAAAATAATTTGTAAACCAATTGACATGTGGATGTCGCCGGATTAAGCCCGATATGTGAATATCGGATGCCAAAAATCTGAAAGTTGTTCAAATTCTAAAACCTGACATATTTATTTTAATTTGGAATTAGTGCGAGTTTGATGATACAATTAAGACCACACAAAGCAGATCGGTATAATTATTACTATGTCTATCTATACCTCTCACTGTTCTCATTTCAATGAGATTAATTATTAAAATTTAGCAAATTTATTCCAGCGACCTTTCGGTTCCGCCATGTGGATGGACGGTTAAGACAATATTTGAATGAGTCCGGAAAGGAACTGTTATTAAGCTATCAAATTCTTAAATATGACATTTCCTTTTCAATTTTAATTTGTAGCTAAATGTAGTACAATTTGAAAAAGTCCAAGTCTATGTCTACGCAAAGACGCAAAGGCAGATAGGTACACTTTAATACAATGACTGTACCAATACATTTTTATAAACACCAATGAGATTAATTCATTACTTATTTCCAATTTTCTGATGAAAATACACCAATTTGAGGCCTTAAAAACGACCCACATAAGCAAAAGCACCCACGGAAAGATACCATCTTGAAGATACAATCTCATTGCCAGCATGCTCTGCTGAACAGCACTTGAATGTGCAATATACGTCCAACATGGTCCATGGATTACCAGCCCTAGGATAAGAGTACCGCAAGCACCTGTACTCTCCCATCCTAATGGCTGAATCTGAAAAAACATTGGAACAGGAGCCGAAATAAGAATACCGCACGCACCTGTACTCTCCCGGCTTAATGCCTGAAACCAGCAACCCACTGGGCCCACCGCAGGTTGCCAGGAATGGATTACAACTGCTCAACAGCCTTGGCGGGTTATCTTTGCAAGACCGCAGCAAACATTCCCTTAATTAAAGCCTGACCTGCGGACCGAAAAGGCTCCATGCATGATAAATTATCTTATCAATCGCCCCAGAAGTGCCGGGGAAGAATTTACGACCGCAGTCCTCCGGCCCACTAAACCTGCATAGACGACAGAGTGGAGTTGGATCCACTTGAGCACAACCAGATCATGCAGGTTTGCCGGTTTTTTTCGGGATTTTTAGGACCGCGGCGTATTCCCTCTTTAAAAAGGTCTACCTCTGGGACATAATTATTTAATATATATTTTATATATATATATCGGACCCATGTGGAACCTAACAATTAGCATATATCTGGCATGATATGAGCCGAATATTCAAATATTTTAATATCCATCGACTATAAATTATTTCCAGCTTAACAACTGGGAGTGGAGGGTGGGTTTTATACTCCTCTGAGCAAGTGTGTTGCGGTTGCAGTCGCAAGACAGAATGCACGAAATGGTGCGGTGTGAACCCCGAGACAAAATGATGGCGGGAAAAAAGTGCCTCGTGACCGGAAGTAACCCCTGACGGGGTTAACGGGCAATGCTCAATTTCCTGTCAACAACTTGGTTTTCTTTATATTCACTTCAGAAAACTTTATTGTTGACAGATGAACTTGAGACATGACACAACAAATGGTAGTGGTAGCTTGTAACTGCAACCGAAACAACATCAAATTTATTCACCATGACCCATGGTCAGTCATGTGATCGCACACAACATTAATATTAATTTTCCAAACACAACAAATACAAACTTGACAAGTTTGATATTTTAGTTCCCTACGAGAGGGATTCATGTACAGTAGAATTGAACTTGTTGAAAATAATTTGTAAACCAATTGACATGTGGATGTCGCCGGATTAAGCCCGATATGTGAATATCGGATGCCAAAAATCTGAAAGTTGTTCAAATTCTAAAACCTGACATATTTATTTTAATTTGGAATTAGTGCGAGTTTGATGATACAATTAAGACCACACAAAGCAGATCGGTATAATTATTACTATGTCTATCTATACCTCTCACTGTTCTCATTTCAATGAGATTAATTATTAAAATTTAGCAAATTTATTCCAGCGACCTTTCGGTTCCGCCATGTGGATGTACGGTTAAGACAATATTTGAATGAGTCCGGAAAGGAACTGTTATTAAGCTATCAAATTCTTAAATATGACATTTCCTTTTCAATTTTAATTTGTAGCTAAATGTAGTACAATTTGAAAAAGTCCAAGTCTATGTCTACGCAAAGACGCAAAGGCAGATAGGTACACTTTAATACAATGACTGTACCAATACATTTTTATAAACACCAATGAGATTAATTCATTACTTATTTCCAATTTTCTCATGAAAATACACCAATTTGAGGCCTTAAAAACGACCCACATAAGCAAAAGCACCCAACAAAGGACTCATCAGGGACTTTGCCCCAACAGAAAAAGACCCCCCCCCCCCCCCCCTGATTACGGACTAATATCTATCACTGGTTGGAAGGCAGAAAAGCCACAACTTCATGATAAATTCAGACAAATTCAGACTATTAAAGCTAGAATAATCCTGGATGTCTTATTGACTAAACCAATCGATTTTTTCCTTTTTTTCTTTTTTTCTTCTTTTCTTTCTATATGCTGTTGATAAAACTGACCAAACAAATCTTAAAAGATCCCATTCAATGGTATTTACACTGTTTCGTCCAATCTAACAATTTGACAGCGGTGCTAGAAGGACTATACCGAGATATCTTGTCTCAAGTGTGCAATTGTATTTATTATTTATATTTAGTTCATGCACTATTAACATTATATTATGTCCTGGCATGAGAGATGATAGTAGTGGAGTACGAGACCTACTAACTACCCTTTTACAGGTTTAGATTCATGGTTCATGTACAGTAGAATTGAACTTGTTGAAAATGATTTTTTAAACCAATTGACATGTGGATGTCGCCGGATTAAGCCCGATTATGTGCTAGAATGACTATACCGAGATGTCTTGTCTCAAATGTGCAATTTTATTTATTTATTTGTTATATTTATTTTATGCACTATTAACATTATATTTCCTGGCATGAGTAATGATAGTAGTGGAGTACGAGTCCCTACTAACTACCCCTTTAACGGTTTAGTACATGTCCAACTAAAGACTGCTAGGCTCTCGCCAGTTTTATGGAAACCTGTAATACTGAGGAACGAACCACCGACCTGTAAACGCTGATAGCTGATCAATTGACCACTAATTGCAAGGCGCAAGGTGCCTAACCAATACTTTAATACATGTAAAATAATATAATCTTATTATAATTCAATCCAGCCATTATACATGCACTTATAGCGTAACAACCGTTTTGTGATTTTTAAAACCTTCAACGGGATAACATTATGTAATACCGTATTTAGGATTGAATTTATTTATAACACCCTATACACCTCGTAAACCCCCGTGTGTCGGAGTGTGTAGCGTCAAGCACCAAGTGTTCTTTTAAACCATGATCGTCAATACAGGGATGATTATCTCCCGGATTATCTCTATTGAAATGATGTGTGAAGCTGATCTATGTTTAGCACACACTTATCCATCCCCGCCTAGATTATAATCTATGGATAAACCAAGATGTAACAATAGTAAGGTGCATACATTGTAGGTCTACGTGCTAGCCAACTCCAAAATTATAAATGCTTTATTATGTAATAATTCTAATACATACCATACCGGTGAGGACATACTGATTAATATTCCAGTGAATGGACTAACCGACTAAGATTAAATATAACCAAATAATTATGATACTTAACATTTATCCCCTCCAATATGAAGAGACAACATACATAACCTAACTTATTTGCAAATTTATTTGTATTTGTATTTTTCCATCATGTCTTTTCGTTCCCCCTATTATTATTATACGCCTAAAACCGTCATTAAGGCGACAGAGAACAATGCGTTTTATTCCGTTTTTTGCTGGTTGATATGAATGGTTTAAAATGACGTTAAGGCGAATTTTTGTCAAAGAAAATTCGCCTTATTCCACTATTTGGATTATTTTTATTATTATTAGGATTATTATTATTATTATTTAAATTATCTCTTTTTAAATTACCGTTATTGATGAGCAACAACTCTATTTGTAATAAATAGTAATTTTAATATCAATGATGGAGAAGGACATGTCCAATTATCCGACGGACTATAACGACACTACAAGTACAAAGACAGTAATAATTAATATTCAATTAATGTAAACATATGGACTGTAATAGAAAATCCACCACGGTACCTGAATTAGGGCTAGTGTAAACTAGCCTATTACTGACTGGATTGCAGATGAAAACAGGCCCTCTATGTTGACTGACGCAAAGGCGTAGGCCTTGAATCCGGATAGCAATCATACGTTGGAAGCAGATTCTAATATTTGTGCACCTGACCATTTTATCTGCTGAACACTTTAGTATGTCCCTTCTGATCAGAAAATGTTTATAGATGCATGGTCAACGAAGACATGTTAGCCTCGTCATTTAAATATGCATCGACTTATGTTATGACAAATTACTGCACATTACTGCTGCTAAACGAAAGCACGATGTTTTGGTGTGCCTGGCTTGATGAGGCTGTGGATTATTGCGTTTGACTATCACTGTGCATTCGAAGGCATAAATGGTTAAACCAGCGTATTACCATGGCTGCGAGTTGTAATGGTTAAACCAGCGTATTACCATGGCTGCGAGTTGTATAATAGACCAGCTACTTCAGACTTTATACCTTGCTCCCATTTAGTATTTTGATTTAAGATGACAGCACTTTGACTGGAATACGATAAACCTTGAAATCTCGATGCTGGTTGAATATTTGAAGAAATGGTGCATGGGTAAGTAAGATGACGGTGACTGGACCCGTAACGTGTGTGGCAACACATTGATGGATAGCTTCAAAACAATTATCTGCAAGTGATAAACAAGCAAACAAACAGCAGCAAAACAAGCAAAATATACCATTTACTTACAAGTGTTATATAATGTATGCACACCGGGAGAACAGTGATATTATGCAGAAAGGGACAATTGCTTTTGATCTTTAATTCTATATTTTTTAATCTCATTTATGCCCTCATGAGTAACAGCAAACCAAAGACTATACACCGTGAGCAAAAGCTTACCCACTCTCGCGAAAGATTGACTGATTATTTATCAGTTGAGTAGGTTGAAAAGGCAGAGGAAACTCATTGCATAAAAAATGTCATGCGTAAACCTCAAAACTTTAAAAGACCCGGCAGCAATCATAATTTACCCCCGCCGTTGAAAACAAGGTTAACTTCTACATATTTACCCTCAAACGCTGGAACACTAACTGTTATTTACGATGTTAGGTTTTCTGGTGAAAGCTGTAGACAAATCCACACAGACAGGCGAGCGAGCCACATAAATCCCTCCCGGAGAGCGTCCCAGATGAAAGCCGCTATGCAAC
Source organism: Ophiura sarsii (assembly GCA_035610835.1). Taxonomy (NCBI): domain Eukaryota; kingdom Metazoa; phylum Echinodermata; class Ophiuroidea; order Amphilepidida; family Ophiuridae; genus Ophiura; species Ophiura sarsii. The sequence continues at coordinate 74,555,304 of CM069450.1, read as the reverse complement.
GCCCGTAATACAAATAGTGCCCTCTATTATTAAAACGGACCTGGCTAGATCAAAACCGTCCTATATTATATGCGGATTTATTGAAAGCACCGATAAAAGATGCCCCTATACAGTGGCGTAACTAGACTTTTTCATTTGGGGGGGGGGCAAGAAGGGGCAGCGACTTGAAATGGGGGGGCTCCTAAGATTTGTTGAGTCAAGAGATGCGCGCATAGCGCGCGAAAATTTTCGACTTTACAGCTATTTTGTAGACAATTGAGCTACATTTTGGCTCTAAACAAGCTTGTACCAAAGAATATTTCATTTTGGGAAGACATATGCGCGCGTAGCGCGCGACATTTTTTCATATGTGTACTTTTGACCATCATAATTCCATGATTCCTGCCAATCTCAACCGACACGATGTCATTATTGGGGGGGATTTGGTGTGTACTTTGTTTTTTACAGCCGTACTTGATTTCATTTGGGGGGGCAAGCGGGGGGGGCAAGGGTTCCAAGTGGGGGGGCTCCCGCCCCCCCTGCCCCCCCGCTGGTTACGCCACTGCCCCTATATGCTCACCAAATTAACCTTAAAATATTTGGGAGTAAAATAAACCGAAACCTAATTATTAAACCTCCTAGCGTACCGAAGGATAAAAGGAACCACTGAAAATAGCATTTCCCAAACGTCTAGCCGGAGTACAGCCTTTATAAATTAAAATACCATACCCGCTATATCACGTATTATTTTAATTTTATTTATTTTATTTACTTGTATGGACATACACTTTTGAAACAGTGGAAAGAATCATCCGACTGATTTACCCGGACCAGTTCAATACACCGATCCAGACACTCGTATAACAAACCAGGTATTCAATGAAAGGTGGCTGGCGTATCCAATCGATTCTGATTGTTAAACCTTCCAAAAATCCACTTATCGGCTTAATCATGCTATTGTAAGGATAACGGATTTGTAAACCCAGCAAAGCGAGACCTACCCTAATATCCTAACCCACGTAACCGTGTCAGTTTCCTACAATACAAGATAGAACCTGAATAGGTCTTGCAGAGAAACGATCAATTTAACTTTATTACATAGGCATACCCATAAGATCTGTATAATGAGATCTAAACCCGATTGAAAAGGAGGTACAAATGTAACCAGGATAACAAGCCCGATTATTTTAGCCCTACCGTCAATACAAAGATATTTATATAGCCCATTATTTTTGACTAGCCGTATATGACGCCAGCGGTAGCCAAATAGGTTTGGAATATTCATTGGAAATTGCAATAAAACCAATACTATTTCGAGGATAACAACCTATTATAGCTATCTCCTATTGATTGTAACATAGCATAATTATTCTCACCTACATTTATCTGATTTCAAGCTTGCCACATTTACACGGTATCCTCAGGAGTCGGATTGGCAGGTATAGAAACCCTGATATTCTTGCCGTAGTTTGCCCTCGACTAGCTATGGTGATGATGCAGTCAGCGCATCGCTCGTACTATATATATGACGGCCAGCCTATGATCCAGAACTTCGAATAAGAGTACATTTTCTTCCTCGTACGGAACCAAAACCGGCTGAAGATCAACCGATTTGGTATAAAATACTTAACATTTGGCGACAGCCGTAAAATAATTGAAAGAGACGCCGTGAAGCGAAGAAAACGAGATCGAGCGATACAATTGATTATTTTTATACTCCTCTGAGCAAGTGTGTTGCGGTTGCAGTCGCAAGACAGAATGCACGAAATGGTGCGGTGTGAACCCCGAGACAAAATGATGGCGGGAAAAAAGTGCCTCGTGACCGGAAGTAACCCCTGACGGGGTTAACGGGCAATGCTCAATTTCCTGTCAACAACTTGGTTTTCTTTATATTCACTTCAGAAAACTTTATTATTGGTAAAATGTACTATCATGAATAAGTATGTGTTGGCGTGAACGACGGGGACGCCATTTCTCAAACATGGGGTAGAAGGTGTCTGTACATAAATTTCACTAACCAAATATTTGTTTCAACATAACAAGATTTGTCATTTGTAAATACATGATTGCGTATTAATTATTATGCTTGGTAAAGTTAGTCAAAATATCTCACTGGAGTACTATTGAACATTCACCAGTTTGTAATAATTTTGTAATAGGTTTATGTACATGATATGTATGTGGTTATAAACACTGTACATGTAATGCAGGTTTGCTTGGGAAATATTTACGCATTTTAAAAGTAATCCTCTGTGCTATGTAAAAACAACATGTTGATGTCATTATGAACAAGAAGTATGGTATGTCTAACGGAAACATATTTATAAACATTGTATCTTACGCAATTAAGAATTTTATTTGAAAACAGTCGTACCAAAAATGTTATGCCATTTTGTATGAATCAAATTTTGTTTAGACATTTTTGAAAGTACCCACAATGTATGCCATTTTGTACGGAAGTTGGACGACGAGGACGTCTTTTCTTAAACGAGGGGACAATGTGGCACTCGTTGATTGATGTAAATATATATTATCATTATTCATGTTATCAAAGTTTCTTCCTGTAACGCCCTCATTCGTTTTAAGATATCCAGCCGAAAGATGCTTGATGACGTCATTCTCAAACATGACGACTTCACAGTCAACATCTCTATCGATTTGCTATTATTAAAACGGATATATTCTTATTATTATTTACAGGTAAGAAACTATCTTTTGTTATAAGTATTGTATTGCATAACGCTTACTAATTAGATATGGTGTAGTATCATTTTCATATAAACAATGTCTGTATTTTGATGAAGATTGAAGATCAATTGTTAGTTTTAAATGGTTAACGCCTATATAACAGTACAAGTGCCTCGAGTGTTACAAGTTTCAGAATATTAAGGTTAACAAGTGTTGGTAATTTCATTTAGTTACGCATACTGCAGTAATATGATTACGTCATAAATCCGTTACACTTGAATCCGAAATAATGATGAACTTGGCGTATGATATCAAACGTTCAGATGTATTTTGTTCCAATGAGTTTGATAATGCGGCCAACATCGTGTATAATATAGGGTGTAACATATATAATGTATATAATTCTGCTAGTAAACTACCAGTAATATCCAATGTCCACGATTTATGTACTTATGATTTGGATCACCCTAGATACACAAGTCTTTACTACCATGACCATGCCACGTATCCTTGCACATAATTATATTAAAGGAACACTGTATCGCTTATACCATTCAGTCCTATGTACTGTATACTTGTTGATATATAATATTGTTTAATGTAATAATTAATCATTTTGTATGTCATTCTCAAACATGACGACTTCACAGTCAACATCTCTATCGATTTGCTATTATTAAAACGGATATATTATTATTATTATTTACAGATACGTCTGTCTGATGTTCTTCGTTTAATACTTCACTATACTATGTAGTAGCTACCACACTCTCTGAGTGCCTTTAAAACAAAAGGGCTACACTAGTTACCTCCAAAATATCAGATTTCTTGTCAACGAACGGCACAATTGGTTCGTAACTAAGAGTGTATGAATATATTTTATTAAAATCTCATCCTTAATTGCTAATGAGATCCCAGCCTTGTTCTGATGTACCATATGAATCAATTGAATAAACCACATGAAATGAAATGCCTATTATCCACACAGCTATCAAATGATATTTCAATGCATAACTGATGCATATTTATTAATATATCGCTACGTTTTTATACAGAACCTTTGCCAGCTCTTTACAGTCAGGAAATCATGAAATTAATTATTTCCATTTCATGATCAGGTGGTTTGTATGCACATATAAATTCTGGCCCAATTACATGATTCTGGACTATTTAAGTTAAGAATTTAACTTTAATTTATTTAAAGAATTTTGCTACCGAAGAAATGATATTTGCAAAACATAACTAACTAATAAATCAATCAAACCAAATCAAAACCAAACTGGATATCTTACTAGCTTTATGCTATTCAAAAGCTATTCAAGGAATAAATCGCAATGTATGTTTGACACAGCTTTAGTATGACTTATAGCACGAGGCAGCGTAGCTGCCGAGTGCTATAAGGAATTAATAGCACTCATCGACAGTGACCATTTTAGTGATGATTTATATGGCAGAGCTCTACCCTACACACCAGACACCACTTTCACAGTAGGACACCTCTCACTCACCCAGACTTAGACAATCATCTACTATTAAACACACACACACCAAGTTGGGTAATAATTACAGTGCTGTATGTAATTAATCAGGTTATTTACGATGTCAAATTTACAGCATTCTGAAGCTGTACAATAAGTGAAATTTGTGGAATTCTGGATTGGCTGTGTATGTGCTATTATTCCATTTATAGTCCTGGACCATAATATCGGTCCAAAATCTCACAAAACCGGTTTGTATTGAGTGTTTCTAGATCATAATGCTATCAAGCCAAGTGCAAGATTTTCTATTACATCATCATGATGACATGGAATTTGATAAGATGGGAAAGGTATGAATATCATGAAGAATAAATTCAGTCATATTTCAATAAAGGCTCATTTGTTAAAGATTGTGCATTGTGATACAAAACTTGTGGTCAGGCCTGGAAATAGCACCCACCCACATGCCCATAGCGGGTAACTTTTGCGTCCGGCAAGTGAAGATGCAAAAGTACACGACCGACTGGGTGATAAACATCTTTAAACTCGCAGTGTAAGTGAGTTTACACTGGCTGGTGGAATTTCTGCCGGGCAGGTATAATTTTGACTTGCCTGCCCGACGGGCTGGTTGAAAAAATAATAAGTTCCAGCCCTGGGCATGATAATCCCAAAAGGGTGATTCAAAAAGCTAATGAGATAATCAGTCTGCCTCAATAAAAAATTGTGCAAAATTTGTGCACAGATTTTAAGATATAAAATCCCAAAGTTGAGTACACTTTTTTTTTCGACTCACCCTGTATTGTATGTTGATTGATGTATCCCTAGAAGGCCCTAATTCCTTAATTCATGAGTTAAAACACTGATTGTTAGTGTACACTACAATAGTAAAAGCACTTGGTTGTTGCACGCCATGTTGTCTGTTTCCGTAGTTGAAATCAGACTCAAAATAATGTCAATCTGCATTTGAAATTATTTTTGTAAAATTTTAAATAGTTGTATTGAAACAATGTATTATTTCATGACAATACCTTTTAACCTTAAATTATTTTTACAAATCATTTAAATTGAAATATTTGGTACAGTTCACATTTAGATTGTTAAAACCCTTATTTACAAAATCATTTATAAAGAAATATATGGCACAGTTCACATTTGATCACTTTGAAAAGGCGCTATATAAATACTAATTATTATTATTATTTATTTTATTTATTATTATTATTATTATTATTATTATTATTATTATTATTATTATTATTATTATTATTATTATTATTATTATTATTATTATTATTATTATTATTATTATTATTATTATTATTATTATTATTATTATTATTATTATTATTATTATTATTATTATTATTATTATTATTATTATTATTATTATTATTATTATTATTATTATTATTATTATTATAATTATTATTATTATTATTATTATTATTATTATTATTATTATTATTATTATTATTATTATTATTATTATTATTATTATTATTATTATTATTATTATTATTATTATTATTATTATTATTATTATTATTATTATTATTATTATTATTATTATTATTATTATTATTATTATTATTATTATTATTATTATTATTATTATTATTATTATTATTATTATTATTATTATTACCTTTAAAGGTACGTTAGGGGGAAAGAGGTTTTTGTTATTCGTTCATTATTACGTTAGGTCGAAAATACTGTTTCCCCTCAACGTAATTTCTTTCATAAATAATAATGCGCTTTATTCCGTTATAAATAACAAAGTAAATTACTATTCATGAGCTAATTAATTATGCAAATTTATTCAAATATTCAATAAATTTGCATAATTTGTACGACGGGCTGTCTTAACCAAGTGACTAAAGACAGCCCGTCGTACAAATTATGCAAATTTTTTGAATATTTGAATAAATTTGCATAATTAATTAATTTATGTAAATGAATGTTATTGTTAGTTAATCTCATGTAATTTTTCCCCTTATGGTTGTTATTAGCGTTATTATTATTATTATTATTATTATTATTATTATTATTATTATTATTATTATTATTATTATTATTATTATTATTATTATTATTATTATTATTATTATTATTATTATTATTATTATTATTATTATTATTATTATTATTATTATTATTATTATTATTATTATTATTATTATTATTATTATTATTATTATTATTATTATTATTATTATTATTATTATTATTATTATTATTATTATTATTATTATTATTATTATTATTATTATTATTATTATTACCTTTAAAGGTACGTTAGAGGGAAAGAGGTTTTTGTTATTCGTTCATTATTACGTTAGGTCGAAAATAATGTTTCCCCTCAACGTAATTTCTTTCATAAATAATAATGCGCTTTATTCCGTTATAAATAACAAAGTAAATTACTATTCATGAGCTAATTAATTATGCAAATTTATTCAAATATTCAATAAATTTGCATAATTTGTACGACGGGCTGTCTCTAACAGTGACTAAAGACAGCCCGTCGTACAAATTATGCAAATTTTGTGAATATTTGAATAAATTAGCATAATTAATTAATTTATGTAAATGAATGTTATTGTTAGTTAATCTCATGTAATTTTTCCCCTTATGGTTATCATTAGCGTTATTATTATTATTATTATTATTATTATTATTATTATTATTATTATTTATTTATTATTATTATTATTATTATTTATTATTATTATTTAGATTGTTAAAACAAATTTGTAAGTAGTGTGAACTGTTCCATTTCACAACATTAACAATGAATTGGTTTGTAAACTTGTAGGTATGTCTCACTACTACATCATATTCAAATGCATTTTCTTTACCAAGGTAGGTAAAATCAAGGTTAATGTACTTTATGTATAAAAGGCTCATAAAATATTAAAATATCAACTCAATTATTCAGCCATGAACTAACAGATTAACCGCACTATCCAAATGGCAGTTGGATATACTTCGCCATCACAGGAATTTCAACAATTCCAATATAACAATACATTTTTCATGCATCAGAAACATTTCTTGTCTTTTATTGTTCTATTGAATTTTATATTTAAGACACACATTACTTCATACGTTCATTTCAGTCTAAACTCCGCCTTGAGGACCTATCCTTTTGCTAAGAGTGTGATTTGTAGAGTTTAATATTTTGTAGAGCTTGATGAGCTCCATAATAATTTGAAATTTGAGCTTGATCGGATGAGCGGTTCAAAAGTTATGACAATTTTAGTGTCAAAAATATGGCAAAATTGAAGCGTTCATTCATTTCTTATTTTTACACAAAAAGTATAAATGCTACAAAGCTGTAATTTCGGGAGCTTATACAGTCTTTAGAAACGTTCCTGTGCTGCGGGAGTCTGTAAGACATATGCACAATTAATGATACTTAATTATCTAAGGAAGCTTTTAGGGGTCGTCCATAATTTTCGCCCTTTTCAGTTACGTACAAAGCGTACGTAACAGGGGGGAGGGGGTCGAAATATACCCCAACCGTACGTAACTTAAATGGCGATCTTGACTAGAGGCGGGACTTTTTTTAAAGTACAAAATAAAGGAATATATCAATAATAAAAAAATAAAAAGACCTATTCATAGATATTTTTTGTAAATAAAAATAGTAGGAGTAGAAAATAATTATACAGTAGATAGAAAACATTCTAGAAAAGGTGGGATAGCATCATTGTTCTATAGTAAATCCTGACTCGACAACGTTGACCGCAACCATGGCTGGGAGCTTCGACAATAGGTGGCGCGACGCTTTGGACATTTTGTACCACAAGGCCGTCCTAAGCATATAAACGAAAAGCTTTAATACAAGACGTCGAAAGCCAGACTATGATTTACTTTTACCATGACAGAAATCAGTGGCGTAGCCAGAGAGGAGGGGTGAGGGGGCGATCGCCCTGACTGTCGTGTCGGTTGAGATTGGTACTGATTTGACAAGAGGAATCATGGAATTAATATGATGGTCAAAAGTACACAGATGGAATTTTTTCGCACGCTACGCGCACATGTCTCCAAAATGCAATATGTTTGGGTATAAAGCTTGTTTAGAGCCAAAATGTACCTCAATCTTAGCAAAAATTAGGGGAATGTCAAAATGTTCGCGCTACGCGAAAATTTCTTTTGTCACAATAATCGTGTCGGTTCACTTTCATTTCTGCCTCCCCCATATGAAATACCTAGCCACGCCACTGAAAACAATGTTTCATGAGATATGACAATACATATTGTGTACCGTACAGTTTCTACTGTTGTATACAGCAATTTGTCTCTAGTACAATAGTTTTAATCAAACATGAGGGTATATCAAGCCATGAAAATGTCGCCATTTATTGCGTACGTAACTCGAGGGGGGGAGGGGCGTAAAAAGTTACGTACGCTCTGTACGTAAGTGAAAATGGTGATAATTTTGGACGACCCCTTAATAGGTTATCAAAAAATGGCCATTTAGCCATTTGCTGTTGAGGAAAGTGGCGTTTGATTTTATCATAAACATGCTTTATGAATGCTTATGTAGAGCCTTAACACTTTCCACGCTGCTAGTAGTTTTACCATTACACTTAAACAGATTTTTCAGTAACCTTTCCCAATTTTCTCAAGGATTACCGAACCAATACTACAGGGTGAGTCAGAAAGAATGGCGCCTGCAGAAGGATATAAATCTAGTAGTATTTTGTTACATGGTGCCAGCAAGTTACTTGTTCAGATACACACTTTGCTTTAAAAGGTAAACTTGTTATGGATGGTTGCTACTGTCACATAAGTGTTCAAGCAGTTGATATATCATAATTATTGATTGCATAATATAACCCTAGCATAATACAACATATTGATCAATTAAAAGTATGTACATCACACCTAACTGGAACATGGTGCAGACTGAGTAAAGCGGACATTTTCGCGCTTTGCACATTTTGAACACGTTTGATTGTTATTATTTTCGATATTTTGACCTTCCTATACATATATAGACCTACATAAAAAAGGAATATATATTCATGCATCTTTATTTTCACGCTTGCTGATCTAAGCTCGAAAATAAATGTAGCTTGAAAATGTCCACTTTGACAGTACTGTAAAAGCTGATATTTTCGCGTACACATATTTTCGCGGATTTGTAAATCAAAGACATTTCGAATTGTTGTTTTTTCGCGGGCAACCGTCTGGATGCACTGCATGAATGTTGAAAACAATATTTTCGCGGAAAAAAAAGTTTGCGCGAAAACCGCGGAAAAAAGAGTTTGCGCGAAACCGCGAAAATAAAACCACCGCGAATATTTCAGCTTTTACAGTACTTGCCTACAATTTCCCAATGTGTTGCTCAGTGTGACAACTATTTTATGATTGTTGTATTATTATATTAGGTGTACATTCACCCTACTGTAGTGAGTCATATGTAATGTGTGGTAGTGCTAAAAGCAGCACCCTGCTGTAATCTAAACTGAAATCAATGCCAAGGTCAAACCATGTACATGTAGAATGGTCATAATAGTCTACTTTCAAAGTCAACTATATATGGAGAAATAAAAAGATAAAAAATAAAAAAGATTTGGTATTTAAGATTGAAAATAAAAACCCATAAGAAAAACGAAACACTTTCCTTTTTTATATTGATAATCCCATTTTATAACTACTTCATATATTTTAAAATAGGCAAATATTGTCCAATTGTTTTGATTTTAACACAATCAATGGTTATTTGGCAAAAATCCTCATTTGCCACCAATTGCGACAATAAAATAATATAAATCAATAGATGCATTGCACAATATTAGTCAAATTGTTTGGATATGACAATAACATAATAGTATCTAGTATAAAGTAGTATAAAAATAGCATCTTTTATTCAACAACAAAATCTAAAATACAATTTTTTAGCAATTTTATTTGAAAAACAAATGATAAATACCATAAATGATTGCACATTGCCAAAAATAATTTTATTAAAGCAAAATAAATCGAACAAGCCAAACACAACTAAACCTACTAGTACTACTAAAATAAACAATTTTGAAAATATTTACTCCCCTTTCTTTTGTAACCAAAATCTCACCTTTGCCACAAATTTGTATCAAAACAAATATCATCATTTACTATGTATGTTACTACCTCGTGTGTCATGACTCGAGACCATTCATTCCATACCCAAAGGCCTAAAATTAACAAGAAATTTGTTAGGCTGACAGAAATTCAGTCCTCTCTGTTTAGCCATGGATGCCATTGTAATCTGGTTTTTAAAATGCCTTTACATTTCTCAAATATCCCTCATTTGCCACCAATTGTAAAACAAAAATCTGCATTAGCATACATGTAGTACAGTATAATGTGTCCAATTGTTATGGTTTTTTGCTTGTTCGCCAAGGCGAACTAGCATATATAGGCTTGGAATTGGTACGCGTTATTTATGGCTCCGTTCCGAGTGTCACTTTGCACAGAAAACCTAATTGGTGTCACTGGTATAATATGCCAAACGATACTTTCATACGCTCATAATTGATGGACGAGAAGTGTGCCATCCGTGTCGATGGTTTGATTGGACGAGAGATTGATATATCATCGCCAGTGAATATTAAACTGGGTAGGCGTTGTAACTGGTACTTATACCGAACATTGTATGGGCGGCCAATGGGGTTAAATATATTGAATATATACTTGGAATTTGTTAGAGATTTATAAATGATAACTTTTTTATAATGAATATTAATAAGTAATATGAATATTCATGATTAATTTGGGATCCTCTTGAATCATCTCGGTTATCTCGGTCAGTGGCGTAACAGCCGGGGGTGGGGGGGGGGGGGGGGGGGGGGGGGGGGGGGGGGGGGGGTGTTAGGGGGTCGCACAGTGCCCCCCTGAAGGTGCTCAGCAGGAAATGCAAACCTACCCACCAGGGAAAATGGAGGGGAAGGGAAAGAAAAGAGAGAGAGAAAGGAAAAAGGAGGAAAAAGAAAAAAGGAAAAGGAGAAAAAAAGGGGAAAGAAATAAAAGAAGAAAGGGAAAGAAAGAAAGAAAATTTCGCCGTACAAAAAACACAACAGTCAACACATTGTGAAGTTTTTGACCCTCCCCCCCACCCCCCCCCCCCCCCCACAACCCCCCCCCCCCCCACACACACACCTACGTGAAATTCACGAGGTGACTGAATGGGAAAAAAATTGGGGCAACCTTTTAAAATTCCGGGACGGAATTATTCTAACCACAATTTTTTGGCTGTGCCCCCCCCCCCCCCCACGACAACCAACCTCTGTTACGCCACTGATCTCGGTTCAACCTGGACATTTCAGTTCAATCCGGATCATTCATATTCATGTTAATTATAATTCATTATTGCAAATAGTAGTCATTACAAAATTATAATTTATCTTTTTTTACCCCGATTTTAGACTATATTCAATCAATTAACCTCATTGGCCGCCCATACAATGTTCGGTATAAGTACCAGTTACAACGCCTACCTAATAGGCTAGCTGTGTCATCGTATTGAACTTTTCGTGAAATTTTGAAGTGGATTTGCGTGATAGATCGCAGTTGTCTTCTTCATTACCTATAGATTAAAGGGCCGTGTACTACATTTTTATTACACTTTTAAAAACAGCTCATAATCTTAGATCAAGTTGAGACTCGATTTGACTCATACGGTGAATTTTGGATTTAATTTTTGGTAGACGGAAGGTTTATTTCGTATGCTTCCGCCATATGAAAAATACGTTGATTTTCGTCTTATATAGGAAATGTATATTATTACGTAATGTTTTGAGAAATTGTTTTCCAATTGATCCATCAGAGAGTTATCTCTAGAACAGGTCTGCAACTGATTTTTGTCTGCATTATTATTTTTGAGTGATTTTTTTTGGCCAGTTTCAGTTTAACCAATGAATGAATTTGTAGTAAGCTTACTTACCATTTTAAGCTTACAACTTCTGACTTTGATATTTCTAATCCGAGATTTTAACCACCCATAATCATGTTTATGGTGCTAGGGCATCTAGTACAACAAATGTCTTTTGATCACAAATCTGTTACTGATTATAGGTAGCTCAAATTCGTATCATAAAAAGCAAATAAAGCCCGGTTTAATAAAGGCACATTATATGATATTTGCCTATTTTTTCGGAATTGGTTGAAAAAAACCCACATTTTTCCTTGAGATTTCTACACGAATGTCATTTATGTTCTCAAATTGGTTGCGGATTGACCGTGCAGTGATACTGATATATGATACGTAGCTCAAACTGTGATATCGTCCTTTAAAAAGTAAATCAGGGCACATTATATGAAGATACTTTAGCATATGGCTAGTTTGTCCACAATTGAATTGGTCGGTAAAAAAACTGTTTTTCCTTGCGATTTGATCATAGGGAATGTCATTTATGACATCAAATTGGTTGCGGATTGACCGATCAGTGACACAGATATTATACGTAACTCAAAATGTGATATCGTATCCTAAAAAGCAAATCAGGGCACATATGATAGTTTGTTTATTTAGTCCCTAATTGGTAGAAGAAGAAAAAGTGTTTCCTTGTGTGATGTCAACGGCAACGCTATTTGTCGTCAAATTGGTTGCTGATTGACCGATCAGTGACACCGATATCATACGTAGCTCAAAATGTGATATCATATCCTGAAAAGCAATTCAGGGCACATTATATGATATTTAGCCTATTTTGTCCGGAATTGGTTGGAGAAGAAAAAAACACGATTAGGTTTTGCGATTTCAATGTGAACGTCATTGTCGTCAAATTGGTTGCGGATTGACCGATCAGTAACACCGATATCATACGTAACTCAAAATGTGATATCGTATCCTAAAAAGCAAATCAGGGCACATTATATGATAGTTTGTCTATTTAGTCCCTAATTGGTAGAAGAAGAAAAAAAGTTTTTCCTTGTGTGATGTCAACGGCAACGCTATTTGTCGTCAAATTGGTTGCTGATTGACCGATCAGTGACACCGATATCATACATAGCTCAAAATGTGATATCATATCCTAAAAGCAAATCAGGGCACATTATATGATATTTAGCCTATTTTGTCCGGAATTGGTTGGAGAAAAAAAATCATTGCGATTTCAAAGCGAACATCCTTTATGTTGTCAAGTTGGTTGCGGATTGACCGATCAGTATAACACCGATATCATACGTAACTCAAAATGTGATACGTATCCTAAAAAGCAAATCAGGGCACATGATATGATAGTTTGTCTATTTTGTCCGGAATTGGTTGAAGAAAAAAAAATCACGATTTGGATTTGCGATTTCAATGTGAACATCATTGTCGTCAAATTGGTTGCGGATTGACCGATTTGTGACACCGATATCATATGTGGCTAAAATGTGATATCGTATCCTAAAAAGCAAATCAAGGCACATCATATGAAATTTTGTTTATTTTGTCCGCAATTGCTAGGAAAAAAACCTGTTTTCCCCGGCGATTTCAACGTGAACGTCATTTATGTCGTCAAATTGGTCGCGGATTGACCGATTAGTGACACAGATATCATACACAGCTCAAAATGTGATATCATATCCTGAAAAGCAAATCAGGGCACATAATATGATATTTAGCCTATTTTTCCGGAATTGGTTGAAGAAAAACCCCAATTTTTGCGATTTCAATGTGAACATCATTTATGTCGTCAAATTGGTTGCGGATTGACCGATTAGTGACACTGATATCATACGTAGCTACAAATGTGATATCGTATCCTAAAAAGCAAATCAGGGCACATCATATGAAATTTTGATTATTTTGTCCGCAATTGCTAGGAAAAAACCCTGTTTTTCCCGGCGATTTCAACGTGAACGTCATTTATGTCGTCAAATTGGTCGCGGATTGACCGATTAGTGACACAGATATCATACGCAGCTCAAAATGTGATATCATATCCTGAAATGCAAATCAGGGCACATTATATGATAATTAGCAATTTTTTTCCGGAATTGGTTGAAGAAAAACCACAATTTTTGCGATTTCAATGTGAACGTCATTTATGTCGTCAAATTGGTTGCGGATTGATCGATTAGTGACACTGATATTATACGTAGCTACAAATGTGATATCGTATCCTAAAAAGCAAATCTGGGCACATTATATGATATTTTCTGGATGCATGATATGGGAATTGCTCACATAAAACTCTAATATGTTTCACACTTGTTACAAGCATTTCCCTTTTTAAAGGGTTTTTTATTGTATACAAAATTGCATTTTTTAATTTCTCCCTTCTCTCCCTGATCAATGTTGAATCCCACAATTTGTCCACCATCAGCACATGGCCTCGCAACATTGATCGGTGGGGAAGGGGGAGGAGCATGAGGAAAAGGATACTTCAGGCTGCCATAAACAAGGACGGTATCTATTTTCATGTTACTGAAAGAGCGTGCGTTTTCAAAAACCAGTAAATGACATGGTTTACGCAAAGTACGCTAGTTTTCTTATTTTGCATCGGATTGATTTTATATTTTCAGGATATCATAATAATTAATTGGGCTTTACATTGAGACTAAATTGGTCATGGTCCAATGATTATAATAAGAATTACATCGTCATGAAACAGAGTCCTAATTTTTTTGATACACCCTGTACTCCTTATTTGACCCATTTTCCCTGATAGTATACCCAAAACTTGTTCTAGTCTAGGGGGATCTTATCAGAGATGTATTTTAACTTACTACTACTTTGGCTAGTATACATGTATAGGGTAAATTGAAGAACTGATAATCATGACCTGATGAACAAAATTGGGTCTATGCAAAGTATACTGATCTGTATAATATATTTAGGGGTTCAATAAGGTTTCGGAGTTGTTTATCTTGAATCGACAACGGTAAGACGGGTTTATTTTGCGAGGGCAGCTTTAGCTGCCCGAGCAAAATAAACCCGTCTTACCGTTGTCGATTCAAGATAAACAACGACGAAGACCTTGTTGAACCCCGTTCAACAACGACCAAACATATTTACATCATTCAAATGTGAATATCGTTTTGGATAATTAATGAAAACAAGTACAAAACTTGTTTTAATAGGCTTAATTTGACATAAAAAAAATAGCTGCTCTTTAAAAATCGAGAAAAAAAAGGTTTACGTTTATTATAATTAGGCCCTTATTTGGACATCGTCCATTCCCCGTAAATGGACGATCGAACTTCAGAATGGGCTGGGTTACAAAAGGTAAACATGAGAGAAGACAAATTATTTCGCAAGTAATTGTGAAATTAAAAATATTTTGTAAATAGCATTTTATTCACACACCACCTTTAACATTCGGAGAAAAATTAAATCAAGAATGCGTTTAATTTACACAACACATTTTGATACATGTTTATAGAATATTTGTATAATATCAAAACACACCCCTCCGTTTCAATAGTGATACGGTCCTGGAGATCAAAGCGAACACATTTCGCCGCGATGATGCAAAAATTGCGATTCTCTTGCGCTCAGGTAGCGACGGTTCGGCTAAAATTGTGGCTTTAGAAGTGAACCTTTACATATGGCCCTCGCCAAGAATATTTTCCTCAGGGGTATAGCTACATTTCGGTATATAAAGCTATTTGCTAACTTTAAGGATTTCATGGCGAAATGCATTTATACATGTACGCCGAAAAAATGAACAAATTTTTGCGAACATTTTTGTTTGTTTACAATTTTGCGGTTTCCAAATAAGGTTCGCTATCCTAGTAATTTGCATATGAACAGTGGGTTTATCTCAAATCAACAACGCTTTGTTACTGTACTTAAGGTATGGGGGAGTTGTTGAACAAGTAAATAAACTCCTTGATATTACCAATATTACCATAAAATGTTGAGGAATCACAGTACTTTATACCTTATGATTTACCAGGACTTTGATATGATCTACTTCAGGCTCAGGGATAGTGAACAATGACTACGCCCTGAATATGCAACAGAAATCCCACGTCAGGCTGTCACTTAGGCTTTACAGCCAAGACTGTTATGCACAACTGAGACAATTTTATAAACGTCTCAGATGTGTTTGCAATTATTCAAAATCACATCCCCGTTCATGTCACCTCTTTGCCTAGGTCCTAGTGAGCCATGGACTGCTAGGCCATGTCACATCCCGTTCATGTCACCTCTTTGCCTAGGTCCTAGTGAGCCATGGACTGCTAGGCCATGTCACATCCCGTTCATGTCACCTCTTTGCCTAGGTCCTAGTGAGCCATGGACCCCGTTCATGTCACCTCTTTGCCTAGGTCCTAGTGAGCCATGGACCCCGTTCATGTCACCTCTTTGCCTAGGTCCTAGTGTGCCATGGACCCCGTTCATGTCACCTCTTTGCCTAGGTCCTAGTGAGCCATGGACTGCTAGGCCATGTCACATCCCGTTCATGTCACCTCTTTGCCTAGGTCCTAGTGAGTCATGGACCCCGTTCATGTCACCTCTTTGCCTAGGTCCTAGTGAGCCATGGACCCCGTTCATGTCACCTCTTTGCCTAGGTCCTAGTGAGCCATGGACCCCGTTCATGTCACCTCTTTGCCTAGGTCCTAGTGAGCCATGGACCCCGTTCATGTCACCTCTTTGCCTAGGTCCTAGTGAGCCATGGACTGCTAGGCCATGTCACATCCCGTTCATGTCACCTCTTTGCCTAGGTCCTAGTGAGCCATGGACCCCGTTCATGTCACCTCTTTGCCTAGGTCCTAGTGAGCCATGGACTGCTAGGCCATGTCACATCCCGTTCATGTCACCTCTTTGCCTAGGTCCTAGTGAGCCATGGACCCCGTTCATGTCACCTCTTTGCCTAGGTCCTAGTGAGCCATGGACTGCTAGACTAGGGCACTTGGTGTGTTTATTCTGTTTTACGGGGCAGCAGACAATAACATTGCTAATCCTTCAACATTGCCAATTTTCAATGAAACATTTTGATATTGGCATTGATATTGACCTAATTATCAGTCTGGTAGCAAAACAATTGGTTTTATTTACAAATTCGTAACCCTTGACTTCACTTTACCCAAAAGTTATGCACTTGTGAATTTGACCCTAAAGGGGCATGAATTCCCTCACCACCGCGGGAAAAGTAGGCAATACGGAAAGCTCCTTGCCGGGAAATGAATACCTCTCGCGGGGAAAATGCAAAGAGTGAGAAAAAATAAAATAATAATAAATTAAATTAAAAAGTTCAAAGGGAAAAAAATGTTGGAAAAACAGTATATTTTTTTAATACAGTGCGTGTAAAATTTACAAGGCAAGCCAAACCTTATTGTAAACTTAAGTGTACTAGTGGTACAAAAACTCTCACTTTATTAGCGTATTTAACCCACAATGTGCACACAACATTACGTGATGATGGAGGCTACCATTTTGGAATCGGAATACATCGTGTTTACGTTGTTGCCAGTTGGTTCAAGCTAGGCCATAAATCGCTAGTGTGGTAACATGATAAAAATCCCTATATTTTTGTTCATAGTTTCGTCTCTAATTTTCATTATTTTTTAAATTCATTTCTATAGTTTATCTTCTTTGTTTAATGTTTGATATGACTTTTATATGTATTTTTTCGTTTATGTACATGAAACAAGGGATAAGGGAAGAACAACATTTGTTGATTCTGATTATCGTATCGTTAATGACCACGTGGTAGGCCTATAGTAATGAGTACGACGTTATTAGAGATATTCCAATGACGTTATCATGGGGATTCCCTGTGATTACGTCATTGGAATATCCTAATAATGTGTTTAACCCAGTTTAGTTTGTTATTTATTTCAACTCCTAGGGAGGTGTGGCTGTTGACCTTCTGGAGAAGACTATCGTTCATCATTTAAGTCGATTGACAAGGTTCCCTTTTGTGCATGATGTGCATTGCATAACATTTGGCTACATTAAACCTCATTTGCCATCTAGACTCCCAGTTGCAGAGGATGTCAATATCATTTTGTATTTTTGACTTGTCTTCCGGAGAGTTGACTTCACGATATAAAATACAGTCATCAGCAAGCAGTCTCACTTGAGATGTTACGCCTTCCGTGAGGTCGTTGAGGTATAGGATGAAGAACAATGGGCCTAGCACAGTGCCTTAAGGTACTCCAGATGTCACAGGAATCGACGAAGATGAGCTTCCTTCTAATACGACTTGTTGTGATCTTTTGGTTAGGAAGTTTCCTGCCCAATTTAGGAGTGGTCCAGTGATAGTCCCAATAGTGACCTGTCCTAGGTAGCTGGCTACCTAGGGTCACAAAACTCCCTATTAACTGTTCACGTCGCGAAATTCACATTGAGTGTCAGCACTGCCGATTTTTTACCTCAATATTTCCCCCAAAATGAGGATGCTTGATCAAAATTAATTAAGAGTGTGATCCAAAACTGGTAAACATTTGATGAAAATTTTAGAATCGCTCACATTAATCAAAAAAGTATTTTAAATAGTAGAGGAAAGTCTATATTTTATTATACCAAATTAAAAAAAAAAAATTAAAAAAATTGCTAGGCGTACCGTGACGTTAAAATTTAATGTGCTTTTTTATAGCGTGAGGGACGGACAAATGGAACATAAAAGGAAATTGAGGTTTGAATATGAAAATAATGAATACATCCTTTTTTATTTTACATATTGTAAGTATACAAACCATTTCATTGATATGTGATGGTACTTTCAATAAACATCAACTTATGTAGTTGTTAGAGGTCGTAAAATGCGAATTCCAGTGATTTTGTCCGTCCCTCATGGAAAAAATACAATTTTTTTGTCTCCTAGCTACAAAACTTTTTTTTAAAAATAACGAAGTACCCTATCTATCGACAGACCCTATCAGCTCTCCAAAAATAAATATTACAAGTCCCTGAAACCTTATCGGTCCTAGTAATTTAACTTTAAATGTGATGTCCGTCCCTCACTTTACTCTCCGTCCGTCCCTCACGTTATTGTTGTTTTTTCCCTTGCATCAAAGCTGTTGTAAAATTGATTATTTATTTTGCTGTAATCTTGTTTACAAATGCACTTAGATGTCAAAGATTATATCTCAATTGATTAAAATCACTTTAAGCAATGTAAAACACATATAAATGATAATGTGCTGCTGAAGGACAATAATGTCCGTCCCTCACGTCCGTCCCTCACATTATGAAATAAGGTCATAAAAGGGGCCTACACCCCAACCAAAAATAATGTTCTTGTTTTTTTCTCTCAAATGCTATTAGTTAACTGTCAAATATTATATTTCAAATTGAATTTGATCAATATTGTTGATTTTAAAAATTAGTCTCATTTTGTCCGTCCCTCACATAAAAAAGTGTCCGTCCCTCACACTAGAAGCCTATCGCGTCTCAACAATTTCAAATGCGTCTCAACTTCGCGTCTCAACAATATCAAATGCGTCTAAGTTGAGACGCATTTGAAATTGTTGAGACGCGATAGGCTTCTAGTGTCACACATTTTTAACGACGTCCCTCGGCTATCCCAAGTGCATTGGACTTGCAATTGTTTGATATTCATAAATGGTTTTATTCTCGAATTCATAATTTGTGAGAAAAATTAATAAAAGTTGCATAGTTTCAATAAAATATTGTAAAGTGTACAGAATGGTTGTGATACCCATTTCTATTGATGTCCGTCCCTCACGCATCAAAAACGACCCCTACTTAAAATTGTAATGTTAATTTCACTTTATAATACATTTAATATGTGTATAACCATCATTAGCAAGTACACATATATGTTCAATTTAGTTTCCATTTGTCATTTTCACTAAAGAAAGCATTTTATCTATTGATTTCCGTCCCTCACGTGAGGGACGGAATTGGATCACACTCTTAACTCAATGTATTACTAAGACTAAGAGTTCTAGGAACAACATGTGAGCGCATTTTGATTAATTTAAATTATATTTGATGTGACAATCTTGAATTAAAAATGTGATTTTCGCGACGTCGTGTGTCTATAGAGGGTGTTGTGGTAGTATAGTGAAGCATGAACGATAGTATAGCCACCATTAGGTCTAGTCCAGTGATACCAGCTTGTTTGATCTTTAACAACAGTCTCTGGTGAGGCACAAGATCGAAGGCTTTGCTAAAGTCCACAATTATAACATCTGCCCTGCCTTTGGTTTCAAGAATCTTAGCCAGATCATTAACTGTAAGGGCGAGTTGTGTTTCACAGGAACGGCCTTTACGGAAACCATGCTGTTGGTCGTTTAAGATGTTTGCTCCTCAAGGAACAAGATGACCATCGCCTCGACATGATTCAAAGATCCGCTGCAAGAATGTGCATGAACGACTATTCAAGAGAATCCAGCGTCACAGCCATGCTAGAGGAGCTAAAGTGGACCAGCCTTGAAACCAAACGCGCCATAATACGATTAACTATGATGTTCAAAATTAGTCACTCCCTTGTTGACATAAATTGGCAAGACCACCTCACTAAGCCCCAACGACTTCTAAAAAAGACTCACACACAATCCTATCAACGACAATCTACCAGAACTCGGACCTACGACCGCAGCTTCTTCCCTTGGACAACAAAAGCATGGAACAACCTACCTCACAACATTTTAGACTGCAATAAACTCACGTCCTTCAAATCGGAACTCAACAAATACCTTTGTGGTACCAACATGGACAATGTCAACACAACCACAACCCACTCACAACCCAGTCACCAATAAGTCAAGTCACCTCAACTCTAATGCGATGCAGTAACCTGCTTTATTGGAGTATAAACAAATCCAGATCCAGATCCAGATCCAGATCCAGATCCAGGTGACTCATCATATTGGTATGAATGATTGTGCTCCAGTAAATTTGCATGGTATTGATGTCAAGGACACTGGTCTATAGTTGGCTGGCTCTGAGCGGTTTCCTTTTTTGAAGATGGGTGAGACGTTTAGCGGTTAACCAATCTTCTGGAAGCTCTCCAGTATCAACCGACTTCTGGTAGATTTGTTGGAGGAGTGGAGCAATCTGTCAGCACATTCCTTTAAGATTGTTGCTGTTACATTGTCAGGACCCGGCGCTTTTTGTGTGTTTAATCCCTTGAGAAGTTCGAGAATACCCTCGGTTGTGATGACAATCCTAGACATTGGTTTGCGTAGTAAACTACGATTACGATGACTACGATTCAGATACTAATATTTTGGCTCCGATAAATCTTGACTATTTCATAGCCATAATTTACATGCAATAGGTATATCAATTATCAAACCTCATGTAATTGTTATTGTATCATGGTATTGCAGATTGTATTGTTGTAAATAAGCTTACTTTTTATTACTCAAAATATAAATTCTTGATTCTTACCCGTTAACAAGGAAGGAGTCCATCCTATTGTCTGTATCGTAAATCTCTTTTCCAACTCAGCATGGAATGAATAAAACTGGAATCTTGGCCGCAAAAGGACTACGATCGAGATACAGAAGGTCAACAAAGTCGAGAAATCGGAAGTTTGGAAACCGGAAGAAAAGGATTCCTTTTTTATGGTCGATATATAGTATCATCTACTGAGTATCACACAGTCACTTTCTTTACTACAGTATAGGATTTTTGTTCGTACACTCTATGTATTGTAGCGGAGTTGATTTTAAGCGTTTGTGTTTTGATTAGAGCGACCTCTCCCGGTCAACATACCAATTAGTTCTGTCATCCATCTGGTGTATTGTTTTTCGCTGTGGAATTTGATACAGAAAATCTACTATTATAAATGACATTTAAATTAATTATTGGGTATGAATAGGGATGCAATCAATCAATCAATCAATCAATCAATCAATCAATCAATCAATCAATCAATCAATCAATCAATCAATCAATCAATCAATCAATCAATCAATCAATCAATCAATCAATCAATCAATCAATCAATCAATCAATCAATCAATCAATCAATCAATCAATCAATCAATCAATCAATCAATCAATCAATCAATCAATCAATCAATCAATCAATCAATCAATCAATCAATCAATCAATCAATCAATCAATCAATCAATCAATCAATCAATCAATCAATCAATCAATCAATCAATCAATCAATCAATCAGTCAATCAATCAATCAATCAATCAATCAATCAATCAATCAATCAATCAATCAATCAATCAATCAATCAATCAATCAATCAATCAATCAATATTTCAATCAATATTTCAATCAATATTTCAATCAATATTTCAAGATGAACATTAAAAATTGCCATTAGTGTTGTTTCTACTAAAAAAACACCCAGCAAAACTTGATTAAAACAATGTTTGAAATAGGTTGGAATACCACCCTTAAAGGTATATTATGTGATCTTTCCAGGGAACGCCCTCAACATCGAAAAAAAAATAGAAAGCAGATTTTCTTGCAGATTTACATTTCTGATCATAAATCATGCATACATTCCAAGTTACAGGGCGATACGATTCTTAATTACTTCAAAATCATGGTTTTAGAGTGAAAATAAACTGTCCGAATCCGGACACTTTATATTTTTCACTCTAAATTCACTCTAAAACCATGATTTTGAGGTAATTAGGAATCGTATCGCTCTGTAACTTGGAATGTATGTATGATTTATGATCGGAAATGTAAATCTGCAAGAAAATCTACTTTCTAAAAAAAATAATGAATAGAGGGCGCCCTCTGGAAAAGATCACATAATATGCCTTTAACCCTTAACCATGTAAAATGCTGGTTGCGGCTCTACCAGCATTTTTGAATCGACGTTTTGTTGTAGGGCGGATTTTTCTTAAAGGGGCATTAAGAGATGTGGTGGAGGCAGCGCCCTCAATTACAAAAATATATGATAAAAACTGGGATTTGTATATTTTTACAATTGTATTACATGTATGAACTTACACCTATAAGGATTAAGAAAAATCAGCCCTCTTTGTACAACAAACAAAACGTCGATTCAAAAATGCTGGTAGAGCCGCAACCAGCATTTTACATGGTTAAAGGGGCATTAAGAGATGTGGTGGAGGCAGCGCCCTCAGTTACAAAAATATATGATAAAAACTGGGATTTGTATATTTCACATGAACTTACACCTATAAGGATTAAGAAAAATCAGCCCTCTTTGTACAACAAAACATTGATTCAAAAATGCTGGTAGAGCCGCAACCAGCATTTTACATGGTTAAGGGTGGTATTCCAACGTTTTTATCCAGTTTTGCCGTGTATTTTTTTTAGTAGAAACAACAATTGGCCATTTTTAATGTTCATCTTGAATGCTGAAGTAAATTAATTAAAATTAAAAAAAATCAACATGACATTGTGTCCCTTTAATCCTTATAGGTGTAAGTTCATACATGTAATACAATTGTAAAAAAAAAATACTAATCCCAGTTTTTATCATATATTTTTGTAATTGAGGGCGCTGCCTACACCACATCTCTTAATAATAATAATAATGCATTTATAATGCGCCATCTATCTAGACAACCTATTCCGAGGCGCAAACATTAAAACAAATAAAAACAAACAGTTACAATATAAAAACAATTACATCAGTCAATCAGTCAAATCATAAGCAATCTTAAACAGATGAGTTTTTAAAGTCTTTTTGAAACCATCAAGTGAATCACAGAATCGAAGATCTGAAGGAAGTGAGTTCCACAGTTTAGGTGCACAAGCATAGAAAGCCCGGTCGCCATATGAAGAATGTGTCCGAGGAACAGAGAGAAACTGTTTATCTGATGATCTGAGGCGACGTGATGGAATATGTGGATTGAGAAGATCGCTGATATAAGAAGGTGCCATATCATGTAGGGCTTTCCAGGTTAGGAGAAGAAGTTTGAAATGGATGCGATACCGAATAGGTAACCAATGGAGATGCTCTAAAACAGGTGAAATGTGATCAAATTTTCTAGTCCTTGTGAGCATTCGTGCAGCAGCATTCTGAGCTCGTTGAAGTTTATTGAGATTTCGTTCAGTGATCCCATATAATAAAGCATTGCCATTGTCAAGACGTGATGTGACTAAGGCGTGAACAAGTGTAGCAGCAGTATCATCATCAAGCACTTGGCGAATTTCATTTATGTTCCTTATTTGGAAATATGTTGATTTGCACACATTTTTGATGTGGTTGTCCATTGACAGCGTGTTATCAAATATAATTCCTAGATTTCGAGCACTAGTAGAAGCCTTAATGTTGGAGGAAGCGATTTGAAGAAAATCAGTGCTAGGTTTTGATTGATGGTATTTTGAAGTAATAATGAGAAGCTCAGTTTTGTCATCATTCAATTTCAACTTATTTGCAGTCATCCAAGATTTTATGTCCTTGATACAAGATTCAATTCGAGAACGAGAGGCAATTTCATCGCAAGCACTATCCAAGTCAAAAGATAAATATAGCCCCTTTAAATAAGTGGTACCCTATGCGCTGTACAACGATAAAACTGCAAAAGACCAATATTAAAACTATGTAAAATACACAAAAGGGAACAATATTTTAAAATGCGTAAATAAGACAATTACATATTAAAACCAAACTGCCAGCCGGTTGGGTATGGAGACGCAAGGCGGCAAGAGTAACGCCCCGGTAACGCCACCGCAAGCATGGCAAGTAAACGAACTTGCAAGATAATACACTAAAATGACAATTTATAATTACATTGATATGAGTATAGAACACACAAAATACAATAAAATACATGATAGCAGAGCGTCAATATACGTACAAGTATTAAAACACAAAGAGTTTAAAAAAAACCCGGGGGGCCCAGTCAAACATAATAGTGTACACAGGCGTGACCAAAAAAACGCGTAAAAAGGGGTGTTTTTTCAGTTTTGGACGCGTCACGCGCGTGACGCGTTAAGGGTATCAAAAACGCTGATTTTCAAGAAAAAGGGTGGCTTAAAATACCGGTCGAACGTGTTTAGGGTAACTTGTTTTGTTCCTCGTTCCCAGAAGAATGTTATTCCCGTGTTTGCGATTTCTTTTGAGCGTCTCATTTCCAATTTGAGAACGCATGTGTGTCACTCGTTTCTACAGACAAAACAAACAAAACTTGTTTAGGGGTCATATTCTGGCAAGAACTTTTTTAGGGCTCAAAATTTGCAAGGAAAGCGCGCTAAAAACTTGTTTAGGGGGTAATTTTGCTTGCAGGGTAAAACTTGTTTAGGGGGTGTCTGGAAAAAATTTGGTCACGCGTGTGTACACTATTATGTTTGACTGGCCCCCCCCCCCCCGGGAAAAAACCACAACTGAAGCAATATACATGGTTGACTACAAACAGTGTGGGCAGTGAAGAAACTTCTTGTACATGTACAACTACAGGAACTTTCTATCGGCCAGTTACCTAGGCCTACTCATAATTGGTTTATTGGCTCATTGACTCGTGAAACAAAAAAGGATACCTCCACATCTTGCAAACGTAAACGCATCCATCCTTAACCTTTAAATAAAACGAAAAATATAGCCAGAGAAAATGTGTAACTTTCGATTCTCATTCATTATCCCAATTAAGCTAATGGACAACTATATGGCCGTGCTTGAACTCGAACTATAATAATTATGATATTAACCTTTAAACCGATCATTCAGGGCACCCTTCTCCTAAAATGTGCTCCAAGTGCTCCCAAAATATATGCCCCAAACCCTCCCTATATAATGGTACATCAGTATGTAATACCGGCGCGCATGTCACTTCTGCGTGTCATCAGCAATTAAAACTGATCACTTTGGGAACATATAGGCCTACCTCATTTTCCATAAAATCTTACCTCTCTCCCATGTCAGGAATGCCGTCGCAGTAAACCTACTCCA
The DNA here is from genome assembly GCA_035610835.1 of Ophiura sarsii. Taxonomy (NCBI): domain Eukaryota; kingdom Metazoa; phylum Echinodermata; class Ophiuroidea; order Amphilepidida; family Ophiuridae; genus Ophiura; species Ophiura sarsii. The sequence goes on along the minus strand of CM069450.1, from coordinate 74,529,416 downwards.
TCTCTGACAGAAGATTTTGAATGGTAATTCGGTCACTAGGCCATATGCTAATGTCAATAAATGAACGATGCAAAGACAGATTATATATCCTTCAATCAGAAGCAAGTGCCTGAAATTACCACAAATGAAGTTATGGGCCCTACGCCTTGATGAAGTTGAGGAATTGAGATGTGAAAAATGAGGACCTAGGCTGTACGGGGATCTACAAAGTCTCGGATAAGATCAAAGAACGTAGAGTAAGAGTTGCCGGACACTGCTTCAGCGGGTCTAATGAGCCTGTCTCCAAACTCATTCACTGGATTCCAAAACATGGAACAAGAAAAAGCTTTGTAGACCAGCCCTAACTTATATACTGACCTACTAAATTGTGACACAGGATTGAAGGTAGAAGAAATCAAGACAGCTATGTTGGAAAGGAAGATTTGGAGAAGATTCGTGGTTCGAGAAAATCGCCCGACATAATAAGTCAAGTCAAGTAGTGTCAATTGAGAAGTATACGGTATCTCTTGACAGTAGTTAGTTCAGTCACCGGACAGTCATTCGTATAAGTAATTGCAGCTGATGGGATAGGGGATCTCGCGTAGTAGGCCTATAGTAAATGTCAGCTGAGAGAGCAGATCTTTTAAATAAGATTGGCAGGAACGGACATTCTTAAGTCATCTAGTTAATTTCATCTGGGGAAGTAAAGTGTGTATCTTTGAATGTAGATAAGCCGAGTCGGTCCTACTCAATCCATCTAGGTTACTAAGCTAAGGAAAGCGTCTCTCAATAGTAAATGTAGTCAGTCAGAGTCGGTCATTCTTAAACCACCTGATTCACAATTTCAGCTGATGGGAGACGGGATCTCTTAAATAAGAGTTAGCGAAAAAGATGTTCTAAGCCATCTAAGCTAGGATAGATCTCAAGACAGCACATTGACCAATAATATGATCTAACCGTCTTTGGTCTTACAACAAGTAGCAGGTAATAGCTAGGGATAACATATCTTGACAACAGATAGATTAAGAAAAGCAATGTCAATGTCTCGATGCGGATCTTCACCTTCCCAACGGTACGTCCGCTCTGCTTGTAGGCCGACATTTCAATCGATCACGTTGATTTGGCGGCAAGCTTAATCATGTTAACTCCCCCATGTTACAAACATTTCTTGATATGGCTCTCCGCATTTTCCGTCAATGTCGAAGAGAAATTCTCTTGTGGGGGCAAAAGACTTAACGTTGATTGATGTTGTTGTTGCCTCGATAACGATTGATTGGGAGTATGTCGTTAAGATTATTACTGGGTAAATCTGAAGAACTTTGCTCAGTATGTATTATTTCCTTCACACTTTCCACGCGGCTATTAGTTTTACCATATACAAAACAGATTTTTAAGAAACCTCTCCCAACTTTTAAGGTCTATCTCAAGGATTACTGAACCAATACTAGGCATGTTTGTACTTATTACAATGCATTTCTCGTAGTGTGTCCAAATATGGTAATGAAATTCAATCATTTTGACATTTTTTAAACATTTTGTGACATTTTGGAATGTCGTCTGCAGCAGCCGCCTGCCGCGTGGAAAGTGTTAACATTTGATAAACGATAGGGAAAAGGTTGAAGTTAATACAAAACCAACGTTTTGTCTCCTACGGAAATGTTTTATTTTAAATTTCATAGTGACGAAGGAAATGTTAAGATTAGGATGGAATCCATTTGACCTAACCATAAATCTATCTTTGTGATTAAACTAATGATCGTATTCATAAATCTTCCTAGACTACAAATATTATTTCAAATTTACCATTCACAACTATTTTGTCATGTATGTAACCCCGAAACTATAGGCCTAAGTCTTAGATTGGGCAAATGTGTTTGGAATCATTTTGATCAGACAAATAAACGTTTGTGTCGTGACAATGGGGGATCTGTAATTTCTTACTCCGTGTCACCTATAAATTCCTTAAAGGAAATCCTTGCCATGGAACTTCAGCGCTCAGATATGTAGCATTATTATTATACAGGTTAAAGTTTATAAAAGCGCCGCGTTAAGACACAATCGCTTTAAAAAGAAAACCAATCACCTTTATGGACGTCGCCATATTGATCGAAAAATGACGAAATACGAGATTTCATGTATTGATATTTTACAGGGCGATACGATTCTTAATTACTTCAAAATCATAGTTTTAGAGTGAAAATAAACTGTCGGGATAACACTACAGTTTATATTTTCACTCTAAATTCACTCTAAAACCATGATTTTGAGGTAATTAGGAATCGTATCGCTCTGTAACTTGGAATGTATGCACGATTTATGATCAGAAATGTAACTCTGCAAGAAAATCTACTTTCTAAAAGAAATCATGAATAGAGGGCGCTCTCTGGAAAAGATCACATAATATGCCTCTGAGGGGGGACTCAAGGAAGTTACTTTTTGAATTTTGTGAATGCTGTAGTTATTGAACTATGACTCAAATGTATATAAAAGTATACATTTTTGGAAAGGATATGGGTCAGAGAATCCAAATTTTGCGTCAGTTTGGACCAAAAATTGTGATTTTATGAGAAAAAAAGTGAAAAAAATCACTTTTTTGGCACTTTTGGTCAAAATTGCAAAAAAATTAATATTAGAATAGGTTTAAAAAAAAAATCGACCCTAAGTTAGTGTCTTTACATCATAATCTAGCAATTTGGGAATTTTTTACTCAAAAACATTTTTGTTAGCTTTGTTGAACTTTTTTGGGTCAAAAATTTTTTTTGTGATTTTCTCAAAAAAATCAACATTTTTGGTCAAAATTGACGCAAAATTTGGATTTTTTTTCATACCAATTTCCTTTCCAAAACTGTATACTTTTATATACATTTGAGTCATAGTTCAATAACTACAGCACTCACAAAATTCAAAAAAATCAAGTCAAAAACTTCCTTAAGTCCCCCTTAACACGCCCGACAGCAATCTTGTTGCAGTGGCGCAGCTAGGTAGGTTTCCATATTTGACATATGTTGGGGTGTGAGGGGGGGGGGGGGGGGGGGGGGGGGGGGGGGTTAGGGGTCGTTGGGTAAATATAAAGAAAAGTGAACCAACAAGATATTTTTTAATACGGAGTATTATAGTCCCGGAGTACATGTATAGTTTTCGAGTTGTGGACAAAAATGTAGATTCAACACCCCCACCAAAAAAAGAAGAAAAAAAAGAAGAAGATACATGTCTTGATAATTTGTTGTTGTTGTTGTTGTTGTTGTTGTTGTTGATAGAACAAAGAGTGCGTACCCATGTATTTACTTTAAAACGTTTTAAAGCTGATTACACACTTTGTTGAAAACCATGATTTAACAAAATATCACGGAAATTCCATACTTCATTTGTCAAAAGTTAATTTATACATGTAGGATAATGTTGAATTGTGGCAACATATTCCACCATTTGACCTTTTTTGTTTGCTTTCTTTGGTTTTTAAATTGCTAAATAGTCACCATTGGGAATGCTACGCCTGTTACCTTTATGTTGCAGTGTACGTCACTGACGTGTTGTGTATCTTAGCGAAGACTGTTTATACAGTGTGTATCAAAAAAATTAGGACACTTTTTCATGACAGTGTAATACTTGTTATAATCATTGGACCATGACCAATTTAGTCTCAATGTAAAGCCCAATTAATTATTATGATATCCTGAAGATATGAGATCAATCCGATGAACAATAAGAACACTAGCATAATTTGCGTAAACCATGTCATTTACTGGTTTGTACAATGGGATTTACATGTATAGACCAGTAAATAGCATGGTTTACGTTTCAATACGTTTCAATAATTATAAACATAGAAAATAATCTATCAGTCAATAGCAAAGATTAGTTTGGTAATCCATTATTCTGGCACAAATCAATACTGGCTAAATAGGCCTAATCCACAAATCAGATGCATGCATATTCTGTGCAAATTAAAACAGTTCTCGAACCCACTGTAGATGGTTCATTAGCATGATAAGAAGTAGAATTGGCATTAACAGTGTGCACGTTCATGTTAATCTACTGTTACTGTGTGAATGACCATTGTACATACTACAAAATAGATTGCCTTGCCTAATAGGTCACAATTTTCTTAATTAATAATGGATTTTTCTCATCTTTTCAGGATTTTATCTTTATCAGTTGTTCTTTACATTAAAATAAAAATTGGTCATGCTTCAGTGATTTAACAAGGATTTAAACCATCATCAAAAAGTGTCCTAATTTTTTTGATACACCCTGTACATCCACAGATCGCATCAAACCTTGAAATAAATAGAACTGTAGATGCTTTAAAGAAGCTTATTTAACACATACTTCTAAACCACAAAGTCAGCAATACATTATTGCCATGATCATAAGAATCGATCGGACTCACTTAAAGGCAAAGGTCCACTCTGGCCAGTTCACCCAAGGTGAACTGGCTTGTACATGTTCATTTGGTGACAGATGAAATAGAGTTAAGATGGAGAAATCTCAACCTTGAGATATTCAAAAGGGATCTGGCTGGTAAGAATTTGTCCGGTTGATCTTGTCTGACAAATGATAACAGTTTGACATCGACCTCTCGAAGAAATATCCGCTTAGAACCTCAAAACATCCCCTCTGTCATCAACTTTCATCTCTCACAACGTAGACCATACAAATTGCGTCGGTTTAAACAAATAATTAATTAATGCTGTGAGCAAAACAATAGGAAATCCAATTATATTTAATTAAAAACGATTTCTATACCTTGTGCAAAAGCGGGCACATTTGGAAAAATTGTATTTTAGAAATCGATATTAATATCGTGAAAGCCAACAACACGTAGTAGAAATTTGCCCGAAACCATAAATTTAACATTGGTTAAGACTTGGCAATCCTGTTATCCGCTAAGCCGATATCTAAGATTGGCAAGTGGATAATTCTAGCTGCAGGGAACAGTGTGAAATCAATTCTTGGCTTCAAATATACTTATTAGATTTGACATCAATCATGAACATAAGTAGGCAGTTGTACTCCGTAATTAGAAAAGAGAAAATCTGATCACAGTTTTGTATTTGACCATGACATAGTATACACCTGTATACTTGAGGCTTGTTGTATTGATAGATGTATATGGTTATAGTGGATACACGATATTAATTCATAGGTCATCAATATCACAGAGGTCGAAGATGGGCAATTCTTAAAGCGATACTGAGTCAATTTAAACTCTGTCTTCACGGGGATTAGAAACTTGATGATGTTCATCTGATGCAATATAATTTACTTGTATCGTAATACAACATACAACATCCAACAATCCAGGGGCGGATCCAGGGGGGGGGGGTGGGGGGTGCTGCGGTGGCTGCAGCACCCCGGGGTATGAAGAAGAAAAAAAGAAAAAAAGGGGAGAAAGAAAAAGGAAAGGGGGGGGGGGGGGGAAAGGAAAGGAGACAAAAAAGGAAAGATAAGAGAGCATAGCTCGGAGGGCGGTGCTGTGCACCGCTTGGATGGTACCTGATCAATTTCATTTTTTTGGGATCGTCTTTTCACAGCACCCCGGGGTGCATTACAATTTGCCAAACGAATTGATTGTTGAATTCGTTTGGCAAATTGTAATGCAAGAATACGATCTGATTTGTTTTCAACAACCAATCGGTTACCGTCCTTAGTGATTTGTGACTAATAAAGAGCTTGAGTTTCTAGGTAGTTTTCTGGTAACGTCATCTGAAGGCGATAGCGCCCTCTGGATTAATATATCGTGTCTGAGTTGACAGGCTCCCTCGTCGCCAATCATGAGGTGTGTTTATGGTCTGTGCTTCCTTTCACATGACTCCTGCAGGTTCAGATCGATTCACGTGAAATTAAAACAATGTTTCAAAAGAATATATGTATCGACGGTGTCTCATTGCATATTGTGAAAAAAAGGAGATCAATAAAGTTTCAAAAATGACCAAATCCTAAATTTACAGAAACTGTTATAAAATTGTAATGAATAAAAATTAATACATGTTTTACTTGTGGTTATTAAAGAAAATGGCTTACTCAGTGAAAATATTGTCAACCCCCGTTTTCAGAAATCATCAAGATGTGCAAGTTACCTCCCTTGCCTATCACTAGCTAATAATAATAATAATAATAATAATAATACAAAATACTTATATAGCACCTTATAACAAGTTCTCAAAGCGCTTAAATACATAGAGAAAAGTACAATACATAAAATACAAACCTAGTTAAGGATAGGAAAGGATAGGTAAGTATAGGTAAGGATAGGAAAGGATAGGTAAGTATAGGTAAGTATAGGTAAGTATAGGTAAGGATAGGAAAGGATAGGTAAGTATAGGTAAGTATAGGTAAGTATAGGTAAGGATAGGAAAGGATAGGTAAGTATAGGAAAGCATGGGTAAGTATAGGTAAGTATAGGTAAGTTTAGGAACTGCATATCAAAAATATAGAGGGCCTGCACAATAGTTGACAATATATATACTAAACAATCAGACACTATGTATGGACTTAAAGATATGAGTCTTGAGACAATCATAGCTACGCCACTGATGGTATTGTAGGGAGGGGTGGAGGGGGTCAGGTTGATTATGAAATTAAACCAATAATATCTATATTCTCATCTTGCAATAATACTGAAACATAGCAGATTACGATACATAGCAGATTATGTATTAATAATCAAATTGATATAACAATAAATTATTGTTTACATTTTATTTGGATAAGTTCTCTATGACGTATTAGAAGTCTACGATTTTTATTTTTTGAACAGGTGGATCTACTATGGCCATCAAGTGAGCGCACCGCCCTCTATATACTATGTAAAGTACTTAATCTCATTGAAATGATACACTAGCACGAGTATGATAACACTCATCTCTTCGATACAGTCACCATGTCGAACCAATAGTCCACAAAGATTTACGAAACGAGAACACGAGGCGGTAAGGATAAGCTTGAAATTAGAGGGGGCTAGAAAAGGGTCATAGAGAGTAATATGGAGAGAAGGGGTCTGGTGTGTGGTAAATGCTGACTGCAACCCCAAGTCGCGATTCGTGCTTAAATCGTGTAGAATTAAACTTAAAGTAAGATCTCATATAAAAGCTCTCTTGAGGACAGATAAAATAATGATTCTAGCCCATAAAAGACACTGGAATCAATAGATGTTAAATCTGAATTAGTATAACGGAGGACAATTTCTCGTATCATTAACTTCCGTGCAGGTACGCAATGTGGTGATAAGATAGCACATTGTACATGTTGTATGCATCATGCTGGATTAGATTACATGGGTAGATAACTAGAGTCAACTTTAACCACTCGACCAATCGAAGAAAAGTGTTATACATTGAACTTGTCGGTCGAAGTAACGCAATGGTTCTACATGTAGTATATAACACACAATTGAATCACTAGATCTTAAATATGAATTAGTATGTGCGGGTGGACAATATCCGCAGGTATGCAATGTGGTGATCAGACAGCACATTGTATATGCATCATGATGGATGAGATGGCATGGAAGGTATGCAATATGGTGATAATATGGCACATTGTATATGCATCATGATGTATAAGATGGCATGGTAGGTATGCAATGTGGTGATAAGATGGCACATTGAATATGCATCATGATCGATTAGATGGCATGGTAGATATGCAATGTGGTGATAAGATGGCACATTGAATATGAATCATGATAGATTAGATGGCATGGTAGGTATGCAATGTGGTGATAAGATGGCACATTGAATATGCATCATGATGGATTAGATGGCATGGTAGATATGCAATGTGGTGATAAGATGGCACATTGAATATGCATCATGATGGATTAGATGGCATGGTAGATATGCAATGTGGTGATAAGATGGCACATTGTATTTGCATTATGATGGATTAGATGGCATGATAGGTATGCAATGTGGTGATAAGATGGCACATTGAATATGCATCATGATGGATTAGATGGCATTGTAGGTACGCAATGTTGGGATAAGATGGTACACTGAGATGGCATGGTAGGTATGTAATGTGTTGATAAGATGGCACATTGTATATGCATCATGATGGATTAGATGGTATGGTAGGTATGCAATGTGGTGATAAGATGGCACATTGTATATGCATCATGATGCAATAGATGGCATTGTAGGTATGCAATGTGGTGATAAGATGGCACATTGGATATGAATCATGATAGATTAGATGGCATGGTAGATATGCAATGTGGTGATAAGATGGCACATTGTATATGCATCATGATAGATTAGATGGCATGGTAGATATGCAATGTGGTGATAAGATGGCACATTGTATATGCATCATGATGGATTAGATGGCACGGTAGGTATGCAATGTGGTGATAAGATGGCACATTGTATATGCATCATGATGGATTAGATGGCATGGTAGGTATGCAATGTGGGGATAAGATGGCACATTGTATATGCATCATGATGGATTAGATGGCATGGTAGGTATGTAATGTGGTGATAAGATGGCACATTGGATATGAATCATGATAGATTAGATGGCATGGTATGGCATCTAATGGCATGGCATGGCATGGATGGCATGGCATGGATGGCATGGCATCTAATGATGGATTAGATGGCATGGTAGGTATGCAATGTGGTGATAAGATGGCACATTGTATATGCATCATGATGGATTAGATGGCATGGTAGGTATGCAATGTGGTGATAAGATGGCACATTGTATATGCATCATGATGGATTAGATGGCATGGTAGGTATGTAATGTGGTGATAAGATGGCACATTGGATATGAATCATGATAGATTAGATGGCATGGTATGGCATCTAATGGCATGGCATGGCATGGATGGCATGGCATGGATGGCATGGCATCTAATGATGGATTAGATGGCATGGTAGGTATGCAATGTGGTGATAAGATGGCACATTGTATATGCATCATGATGCATTAGATGGTATTGTAGGTATGCAATGTGGTGATAAGATGGCACATTAGATATGAATCATGATAGATTAGATGGCATGGTAGATATGCAATGTGGTGATAAGATGGCACATTGTATATGCATCATGATGGATTAGATGGCACGGCAGGTATGTAATGTGGTGATAAAATGGCACATTGTATATGCATCATGATGGATTAGATGGCATGGTAGGTATGCAATGTGGTGATAAGATGGCACATTGTATATGCATCATGATGGATTAGATGACATGGTAGGTATGCAATGTGGTGATAAGATGGCACATTGTATATGCATCATGATGGATTAGATGGCATGGTAGGTATGCAATATGGTGATAAGATGGCACATTGTATATGCATCATGATGGATTAGATGGCATGGTAGGTATGCAATGTGGTGATAAGATAGCGCATTGTATATGCATCATGATGGATTAGATGGCATGGTAGGTATGAAATGTGGTGATAAGATGGCACATTGTATATGCATCATGATCGATTAGATGGCATGGTAGATATGCAATGTGATGATAAGATGGTATATTGTATATGCACCATGATGAGATGGCATAGAAGGCATGCAATGTGGTGATAAGATGGCACATTGTATATGCATCATGATGGATTAGATGGCATGGTAGGTATGCAATGTGGTGATAAGACAGCGCATTGTATATGCATCATGATGGATTAGATGGCATGGTAGGTATGCAATGTGGTGATAAGATGGCACATTGTATATGCATCATGATGGATTAGATGGCACGGCAGGTATGTAATGTGGTGATAAGACAGCACATTGTATATGCATCATGATGGATTAGATGGCATGGCTGGTATGCAATGTGGTGATAAGATGGCACATTGTATATGCATCATGATGGATTAGATGGCATGGTAGGTATGCAATGTGGTGATAAGATGGCACATTGTATATGCATCATGATGGATTAGATGGCATGGTAGGTATGCAATGTGGTGATAAGATGGCACATTGTATATGCATCATGACGTATTAGATGGCATGGTAGGTATGCAATGTGGTGATAAGATGGCACATTGCATATGCATCATGATGCATTAGATGGCATGGTAGGTATGCAATGTGGTGATAAGATGGCACATTGTATATGCATCATGATAGATTAGATGGCATGGTAGATATGCAATGTGTTGATAAGATGACACGTTGTATATGCATCATGATGGATTAGATGGCATGGTAGGTATGTAATGTGTAGATAAGATGGCACATTGTGTATGCATTATGATGGATTATATGGCATGGTATGTATGTAATGTGGTGATAAGATGGCACATTGAATATGCATCATGATGGATTAGATGGCATGGTAGATATGCAATGTGGTGATAAGATGGCACATTGAATATGCATCATGATGGATTAGATGGCATGGTAGATATGCAATGTGGTGATAAGATGGCACATTGTATATGCATCATGATGGATTAGATGGCACGGTAGGTATGCAATGTGGTGATAAGATGGCACATTGTATATGCATCATGATAGATTAGATGGCATGGTAGATATGCAATGTGGGGATAAGATGGCACATTGTATTTGCATCATGATGGATTAGATGGCATGGTAGGTATGCAATATGGTGATAAGATGGCACATTGTATATGCATCATGTTGGATTAGATGGCATGGTAGGTATGCAATGTGGGGATAAGATGGCACGTTGTATATGCATCATGATGGATTAGATGGCATGGTAGGTATGCAATGTGGTGATAAGATGGCACATTGTATATGCATCATGATGGATTAGATGGCATGGTAGGTATGCAATGTGGGGATAAGATGGCACATTGTATATGCATCATGATGGATTAGATGGCATGGTAGGTATGCAATGTGGTGATAAGATGGCACATTGTATATGCATCATGATGGATTAGATGGCATGGTAGGTATGCAATGTGTTGATAAGATGGCACATTGTATATGCATCATGATGCATTAGATGGCATGGTAGGTATGTAATGTGGTGATAAGATGGCACATTGGATATGAATCATGATAGATTAGATGGCATGGTATGGCATCTAATGGCATGGCATGGCATGGATGGCATGGCATGGCATGGATGGCATGGCATCTAATGATGGATTAGATGGCATGGTAGGTATGCAATGTGGTGATAAGATGGCACATTGTATATGCATCATGATGCATTAGATGGCATTGTAGGTATGCAATGTGGTGATAAGATGGCACATTAGATATGAATCATGATAGATTAGATGGCATGGTAGATATGCAATGTGGTGATAAGATGGCACATTGTATATGCATCATGATAGATTAGATGGCATGGTAGATATGCAATGTGGTGATAAGATGGCACATTGTATATGCATCATGATAGATTAGATGGCATGGTAGGTATGCAATTTGGTGATAAGATGGCACATTGTATATGCATCATGATAGATTAGATGGCATGGTAGGTATGCAATGTGGTGATAAGATGGCACATTGTATATGCATCATGATGCATTAGATGGCATTGTAGGTATGCAATGTGGTGATAAGATGGCACATTGGATATGAATCATGATAGATTAGATGGCATGGTAGATATGCAATGTGTTGATAAGATGGCACATTGTATATGCATCATGATGTATAAGATGGCATGGTAGGTATGCAATGTGGTGATAAGATGGCACATTGTATATGCATCATGACGTATTAGATGGCATGGTAGGTATGCAATGTGGTGATAAGATGGCACATTGTATATGCATCATGATGGATTAGATGGCATGGTAGATATGCAATATGGTGATAAGATGGTATATTGTATATGCATCATGATGGATTAGATGGCACGGTAGGTATGCAATGTGGTGATTAAAGATGGCACATTGTATATGCATCATGATGGATTAGATGGCATGGTAGGTATGCAATGTGGTGATAAGATGGTATATTGTTTATGCATCATGACGTATTAGATGGCATGGTAGATATGCAATGTGGTGATAAGATGGCACATTGTATATGCATCATGATGGATTAGATGGCATGGTAGGTATGCAATGTGTTGATAAGATGGCACATTGTATATGCATCATGATGCATTAGATGGCATGGTAGGTATGCAATGTGTTGATAAGATGGCACATTGTATATGCATCATGATGGATTAGATGGCATGGTAGGTATGTAATGTGGTGATAAGATGGCACATTGTATATGCATCATGAAGGATTAGATGGCATGGTAGGTATGTAATGTGGTGATAAGATGGCACATTGTATATGCATCATGATGGATTAGATGGCATAATAGGTATATAATGTGTTGATAAGATGGCACATTGTATATGCATCATGATGGATTAGATGGCATGGTAGGTATGCAATGTGTTGATAAGATGGCACATTGTATATGCATCATGATGGATTAGATGGCATGGTAGGTATGCAATGTGTTGATAAGATGGCACATTGTATATGCATCATGATGGATTAGATGGCATGGTAGGTATGCAATGTGGTGATAAGATGGCACATTGTATATGCATCATGATGGATTAGATGGCATGGTAGGTATGCAATGTGTTGATAAGATGGCACGTTGTATATGCATCATGATGGATTAGATGGCATGGTAGGTATGCAATGTGTTGATAAGATGGCACATTGTATATGTATCATGATGGATTAGATGGCATGGTAGGTATGCAATGTGGTGATAAGATGGCACATTGTATATGCATCATGATGGATTAGATGGCATGGTAGGTATGCAATGTGGTGATAAGATGGCACATTGTATATGCATCATGATGGATTAGATGGCATGGTAGGTATGCAATGTGGTGATAAGATGGCATATTGTATATGCATCATGATGGATTAGATGGCATGGTAGGTATGCAATGTGGTGATAAGATGGCACATTGTATATGCATCATGATGGATTAGATGGCATGGTAGGTATGCAATGTGTTGATAAGATGGCACATTGTATATGCATCATGATGGATTAGATGGCATGGTAGGTATGTAATGTGTTGATAAGATGGCACGTTGTATATGCATCATGATGGATTAGATGGCATGGTAGGTATGCAATGTGTTGATAAGATGGCACGTTGTATATGCATCATGATGGATTAGATGGCATGGTAGGTATGCAATGTGGTGATCAGATGGCACATTGTGTATGCATTATGATGGATTAGATGGCATGGTAGGTATGCAATGTAATGATAAGATGGCACATTGTATATGCATCATGATGGATTAGATGGCATGGTAGGTATGCAATGTGATGATAAGATGGTACATTATATATGCATCATGATGGATCAGATGACATGGGTAGGCAATTACTTTATTTGATTTTGTGATAAATTTTAACAAAATGTTTAAATACATGCCAACATAACTAACTTACCGATATGATGATTACCCTAATGATCCCGAAAAGAAATAAATACATTTGTACAACTAACTCACACAGTAACGAGTAGTGTCTCACCAACCCGTTGAGCGCACTACCACACTGTTTTGGCCCTTAGCTTAAGCGGTGGAACCATTGTAGAATTTCCGCGGGACATTTGAGTAAGGCAATTAAAACATGGACTATATATACTACGTGTATTATGTTACTTGTAAGCAGCCAATGATGTAGGTACTCGGTCTCGCGACACCACAGTTTTACTGCATGGACACCACAGGAAGGGATGCATAAAGAGAAGTCTATCCACCAAATACACTATCGGGGATTAGAGGGAAGATAAACCAAAACGGATAGTTGTTCAACTGATTTATGCCATGACTAATCACACCAAAAGGATATCAATTCCTCCCTCAATTTCAAAATTCCCCGGGAAATCATCTGTGTAGATTGGCAGTTCACCCACTTCACCCGCCTCTATTAAAGCCAAGTGAATGGACTCTAACATTAGAATCTCAAAGATATCAGGTGTAAGCCAAGCCCTGTTTCGTATGACCTTGAAGTTCTATTAAAACACTCGACTGTAACAAATACTCCGTATCTTGAGACCTAATTCATTTTGAGACGTAATCTTACACCCGTTTACTTCAAAACCTAAGGCCTCTTAGGTATTTGATACATAATTATTCTCATTTTTATATTCAATCACTAAGCGCTGCCATAGAAAATGCTCCTTTAAATAGGTTGATCGAGTACTTGCATTTCAAACATTATTCATTGCAATTTCCAAGTCGATTTTGAAGGTATGATTAGATGCGGGATTAGATGATAAGAATTAAGTCACGATGCTGGTTAAGGACTGACGTTTTCTCCTTTCCTCACAAACTGCAGTTATGAAAACCGTAAAAACCAGGAATCTGCAACTAATTGCAATGGAGACATCCCTTGCAATTAAACTATGCCCACTATTGTGCTGCCATTTTAGAGAATATAACAACACCAACAACAAATTCGCCGGCTAAAGATATGATCCGTTCAATCTTATTACAACAGAATCAACAATGAATGAGAGCAATTTATAAGACCAGCCATCTAAAGATGATTGAAAACTAGTTAATAAATATCGCTTTGACACCGAATACAATACCCCAGGGTACCATCAAAACATGATGCAATATTAAATCAGAGCAAAGTTCAGATTACTTCATCAATCGATTAGTTAGCACGTTGACAGTGATCAAATAACATTATTGATGACACTGGAGATTATCTATGATAAAATAAGTCTTTGTTTCAACTTTCATTCTAGACTCCTTTTGGTAGAGTCAAGTTATTCATAATGTTTCGGATTTTATCTTTGTACTAATAAAAACGCATTTCCCAATTGGCAGATGTGTCACGAAAATGATATATGAACCAAGGACATAACAATAATAAAATGTTTTCAATCTCACGGACTTTATAAATATTAATTAGCCGTATCTGTAACAGGTGATCCAGTAAGAAATAGAACGTGATCGGCATTTAACGGATATTGGTTTCCATTATGAATTCAAAAGTGTGCTTCATTGACAAAACCGCACTTAAATTTAGTAAGGATAAAGCGTACTTATGGTCCAGTATCGGTCGATACTGGAACAATTTATGTTCCAGTATCGAGCGATACTATCGGTCAGTGGAGCAGGATCTCATTTTCTTTCTTGACCAATCATAGGAGTGTCCGACTCCTTCATTGATGAGACCTCAAATTAATCCGTATATATTATCATACGTTCTTATATGGAATGGAGGTTTAAAATGGTTCCCATACTTACTATCAAAATTAAAATTTCCAGTTTAAAAAAATGCTGTTGCAAGTTTGGTACAATGTCATTGCATTTGTGACCCGTTAAATAAACCAGGGGGAACGAACCAGGAAAACTTACTTGCAGTCAAAGATTAAGCTTAGTATCCGGGCTTTGAATTTTAATAAAACCATCAAAAAGTGTTACGCCTTTCTATTTTAATGATCTTAGCTCAGTGAACACCCCGGCAAGATAGCTCATCTAGTGGTAAGCACGGGCATTCCGTTAGGGATTTTCCAGTGGGCACTTAAATATTCTATGAAACACAAGGTATGACGGTTCAGTTGCCGAAAAGTTTAAGCGGATAAACAATAAGGGTACACTATTTGGACGTTTTAAAGACGAAAAGGAAAAATACATTCCATTATTGGACGATACTGGTACATTTTTATGTTACAGTATTGGGCGATACTGATATAATTATTACATTCCAGTTTAGGAAGATACTGGTACACATTATTATTAAACAATACTGGTACATTTTTATGTTACAGTATTGGGCGATACTGATATAATTATTACATTCCAGTTTAGGAAGATACTGGTACACATTACTATTAAACAATACTGGAACATTTTTTCGTTCCAGTATCGGGTCTTTACACTAGTATAACTTATGAATGTCTTATATTCGTACATTCTTAGTAGATGCGTGTGCGCCGTTAAATGAGAGCTCAAATTGTGAATTTTGATTTGTAAAGTGTCGCGCATGAATTAGGTCAATACAAGCGTATGTTTTGTTTTTCGAAAAATAGAAAAGTCAATGCACATGCAAAAATGTTGATATCCTCACAATAGTCCACCCCTTGTGGGGTCGTTCCATTATTCAAACGTCAACGCCAGCGCGCGTGCATTGATTTGTTCAATTTCTCTCGAAACAACACATACGAATTTATTGACCTATAATCAAGGACATATTAATTGTTGACCTTCATTTTATTTTCTATTTTTTACGAAACAATGTATCCATCAGTGTTTTGATAATCAAAAAGATCGTATAACTAATAAAAATGGTCACGTGATCAATCGAAATGGTTTTCTAACGGCGCGTGACCAATCACATTGATCTTTGTTTCTTTATTGGATTATCTTCAATTTTGTTCTCGTTCTCACTGCTATTATTCAAGGCAAGCGTTCTAATTTGCAGACTTTTTATGTCTGGCTATATTTATTATTACAATTTGCGAATTGTTTGAGCTTTTCCTAGGGTTTTTATCTCCTTAGGGATTTTAGTATTGCATTTCGCTTCGTATAAGTTATATTTTACTTATATTCTACCAGTAGCACCTGGTGTAGCATAGCTGAATCGGCTATGGCTATTTAGATAACTTTCGATCATTCCAATGAATTAAAACATAACAGAAAGACACGTTTCCTCTTATGCTTGCATAAGGGAAATACGACATGTAATCTAGGGTATTTTGGAAGTGCCATATCGTGATCAATCGAAATGGTTTTCTAACGGCGCGTGACCAATCACATTGATCTTTGTTTCTTTATTGGATTATCTTCAATTTTGTTCTCGTTCTCACTGCTATTATTCAAGGCAAGCGTTCTAATTTGCAGACTTTTTATGTCTGGCTATATTTATTATTACAATTTGCGAATTGTTTGAGCTTTTCCTAGGGTTTTTATCTCCTTAGGGATTTTAGTATTGCATTTCGCTTCGTATAAGTTATATTTTACTTATATTCTACCAGTAGCACCTGGTGTAGCATAGCTGAATCGGCTATGGCTATTTAGATAACTTTCGATCATTCCAATGAATTAAAACATAACAGAAAGACACGTTTCCTCTTATGCTTGCATAAGGGAAATACGACATGTAATCTAGGGTATTTTGGAAGTGCCATATTTAAAGGTGGATGTTCTGATCACTTTCACATCAACATATTTTTATATATCAAAAGAAAACCCATATTTGTCTCATTATTTCTGTAAAATCTTATGCGCAAGATAAGTTCCATTTAGACGTTATAGGCCAAAATGCATTGAATTATCGCCAAAGGTGGTTTACCACCCGGCTAGTTTGTGTACTACTCAATGGGCAAATTTCGTGTCACCGTGTGCTTCTAAAATAAGAACCATTGGAGTTATACAACTCACACTTATTGAATCTGACTATTTTAAGGATAACTCTTCATGTAAAATAAAAAACATCAAGTTGAAAATTGGGCGAGAAATCGGAACATACACCTAAATTAAGTATAAACAAACCAGCACCAGAAAAATGTTAAAGAAAAAAACTTACCGTTTACATACGGGGCCATGAGGCAAATATATGTATGGTCTCAGCCAGTCCTTCAAATTCCTATCTTGTGGTTGTCTTATTGGTGTTTTACGGGCTGGCATCTAAGGGCAAGTTATAATATATAGCTATCTATATATGAAATATAAAAACAAGACAGAAAAGAAAAATATTAACAACTTTTAAAAAATAACTACGGCATTGTTACATTTGGTTGTTGGGTCATTATACATTATGAATGTGTGAAACATACCCATTAAAAGAATAATTTAATTCATCATTAGATTATTTAATGTTTTGATTTCCTATTTAATCACATATAATTTCAACAAATTATCCTACACCGAAGTAGGCAACATTTTCAGCATTGTTGATATCAATTTACTGGATTACTTATTTAGAGCATAGTGTTGTTTTTCCCAACCGGACACACCTCGCAACGCATATTACCACAACACACTTGGTGATACTAGAGTAGTGATTTAATCGTTTATAACCTTAATTTGGAATCATTCCCAAAATATGCCTAGAAAAGATCACCATAAAATGACTATTTAGTAGTATTCTTTCTCTTATTTACATTTCACAGTTTGAATAGTTTTCTATGATTCTTTATTGCATACGAGTGAAGGGGTGCACTTTTTCAGAGACAGATTTCTCAAAATATTTACATATTCTTTAATTTGGCCGTATCGTTGGCATTCGTGGTGAAAATGGCGTTGAAACCGAAGCTCTAATAACAAAATAGTAGGATTTCAAAGAAAAATAATTAAAACCAATTTGACCTGAATTAAGCCAATGTGTGTGAAATGTACAGAATTTCACAAAAATATTTACATTTGTTTTAAACGCAGGTACCTTGAAACTCGGGCAACTTTAACAAATCGTTTTATATTAGTAGCTTAATGGTAGGCTATGTGTTTAAATGACAGTTGAACAAAAGAAAAACAAAGTTTAATGACAATTTGTGAAAACTAGTGTGTTTTGTCAACTTGAGCTGAGAATGAATAATGCAACGAATTCTGAGATGCCATTCCACACAATAGCTCTATGTGCACAAAAAAAGGCATGGGCATCATATCTACGTGTGGTTAAACAAGATTTATAACAATGAAATGGTCATTATTGCACTTTAACACTTTCCACGTGGCTATTAGTTTTGCCATATACAAAACAGATTTGTCAGAATCCTTTCCCAATTTACAAAGTCTACCTCGAGGATAACTGAACCTGACTAGGCATGTTTGTACTTCTTTCAATGCATTTCTCATGGTGATTCCAAATAGGGTATTGAAAATCAATACAATATGTCTTTTTTAAAAACATTTTGTGAAATTTTGGAATGTCGTCTGCAGACGCCTGCCGCGTGGAAAGTGTTAAGAATATTGTTAATTTAATTCTATGATGTTTTGACAATGCTGTGAAATCGGACTCTTAAAAGATGTTGGACCACTCTGTCTACGTATACCCTATGGTCAAATTACATACGTGAATCATTCTACCTGGTCTTAGCCTCTTACTCTAAAACCAAACACCTTGACTTGGGTAGTCTGGAGACACTGCACATTCATCATCGGGGAATGTTTGCATATTCAGACGATGCGCTCTAAACCCTAAATAATTTATACACAAAAATAAAGATGAAAGTCAAGACATAAAACTGTTGGGATTTAAAAGTAGTCCTCCACCACAGCCCATTAACAAAGTCGGCACTGGGATAAATCGACCATGAAAACACCTTATACTGTGGTGGGGGAAATCCGACAGGAAATCTCCACTAGTTATCAGAGTACTTATTAAAGCAGTGCATTATTTGTCATAGTAGGTAAACACCATCAGTAGAATGCATTACCCAAACCGTCAGATCTTACTCCAAGAATGATACGATTTTAAAGATAGAGGCGTCATTCGGGTGACATGCTATCTCAAAATATAATCGATGCGGCACCTGAACTAACGTTCATGGCATTACATCGGGATGACAGCAGCGTCGTTATGGACAATGCATCATCTAGAAGTCATTACTGTATCGCTCTATGTACAGTCATAACATACGATGTTTTGTAATCACAGCCACACATGTTCACATTTTATCATAAGGTTTATATCAAGAAGATGAAATGGTTTCCAGTAACCTTCAGTTTGGGCACCATGAGAATTCTCGGAATGTAGATATTATCACCACATGATCATGATGATGGAACTGAGTGAGAAATCTGTAAGTCCACAAGGAAAATGCCTTGCTACCTAATATGTGTTCTGATTTCGACCGATCAGCTCCCAAAGCTCCCAGTTGAGGGAATCGTCTGCAATACTCAACAACTCTGGTACTTACCTCAGGTGAAATACTTCAAATCACATAACATTACGTTTATGTCCAGGTATATATAGCTAATTGCAGGGGCGGCGCAAGGGTGCTACGTTGGGGGGGGGGGGGGGGGGGGGGGGGGGGGGGAGAGGGGTGGAAGCTGTTGCATTTTAGGCCTAATGATGTGTCAAAAACTCTAACATTGTCACATTTTAATGCCACAAATGTGTCCGAACCCCATTACATCTGCACAATTGAAAGCTATAATAATATTCCAAACCTCATAAAATATTCACATCAAATGAATTCAAAACATAACCACGTTGGCGGACCATATACTGCTCGCTTTTATTTGTTATTTACCTTTTAGTGATGTTCTTCGATTACTAGCTGCTTGATCGGTCTTTTATTCATCACATCAACTCATCTTCACAGTGGCGCGTGCTGAATTTTCCTGATGGGAAATCAGAACCGTCAGGTTCTCCATTCCCCCAAATTACTTGACATTATTTTGGTGTTTACTGTTTTTGATATGCAGTACCCGAATCTGGCTATAATTAAGATACATTTTGGTTGATATTTCTGGACTTATGCGTGCGTATAGCTTGCGAAAATCTTCTTTTTATTTAAGGTGGGGGAACACTTTTTAGGCTTCTCCGTTTTCCTCTACTCTCCTCTTATTCCCATTCTTTTCTTTTCCTTTCTTTTCTTCCTTTCTCTTTACGAGGGAGGGGGTGTTGCTCCCCTGCCCCTCCCCTTGTGGCGTCGCCGCTGGTTACTTGTAACTTATGTAAATAAGATTTCTCGAAAATAGTACTTTTTTACGATACTTTTGAATCTACAAACATCTTTTTGTCATGACGCGTGATCAAACTTTATCCCTAAAATAGCAATAAACCTTAATTTTAAAGCTGGCGTGCTTGTCGATTAATGTATATGAGAAGAGTAGCATTCAATAATATGATAGCTATGTGTATAAATGGATTGAGCTTTTGTGGCTAGTAATAATTAAGTATTGGATTATAAGACATTTGGTATCAAAAGTAGCTTGTTAACGCAACCCCTGATTGAGACGCATCAACTATCAATTCATGGAATCTGACCTATAGTGCCATCAAATCATAATGCGTTATTAATGCAGTACTTTATCAAATGGACTGGTCATATGGGAAATAGCACCATAAAGGATTGGTGAGCTTTGATGGAAATAATTAATCCATTGTGAATGGCTGTTTGAGTAAAAGTATGCATTCAATCATTATCAAATTATATGATCAAATTTAGTTAAGGAGTCTGATCAATACCTTAATCATGTTAATTGAATAACTGTGTAGTTGATCTCTCAACCAGCGCCTGTTCATTCAGTAACGGAGCGGCGTTTTATTGCTGATAAACCAACTAAAGAAAGTGCAAATAAAAGTCAAAGACCATTCACTCGATGTGCCGGTAAGAATCAGAAAGATAAGTGATGTTGATCATAGATAATCAAGACGGTGATGGATAAGTGGGTATTTTGTTTGAAGCTAAGTGTGTTTCGGACCAAGGTCGCTCAACGCAAAAAGCCGAAAGCCTTTCTCCTTGTCATAAATAACCTCTCAACATCCATAAGGCCATGTTTTTTGAACTCACAATGGGTGGTGGTGTTGCATTTGTGGTGACGAATCATCCATCTCTCTCTATTAACTTAGGGGAGACGTCAAAACTCGACCGCCCGTTGACTGCCGGTTACGGGCGGTTCCGCCCGGTTCTTTCAGGTCAAATGTTTTACTGGTATATGAATATTCGCGCATGCAACACTGAACAACCGCCGGTTGACTTAATGCTGTAATCTGACCAATTTACACTATCAATCTGTTACTTTGCGGTCATAATAGCTCTCTCTATAATCGTTCTATAAAAAAAACCATTCATAGACTTTCGGTATTGATTTTAAAAAGTTAATTGAGCTATACAGATTGAAAAAGCCAACCCCAGCGAAAATCAATAGCTGTATTGTACTGGTTGTTTAACTGAGACTTTTAAGTCTTAAAAGAGCCCATTACTTCAGATGTTATTGCTCACGTGTGTGACGAGGCACTTTCAACCGGTCGTGTTCACCAGAGTGTTACTATTTGACCTCATTATGTGTGTATATTATAACAGACGACACGTTTTGTGAGAACCGAACGGAACCGGCCGTAACCGGCGGTTGCCGGGCGGTCGAGTTTTGACGTGATCCCTTAACAACTAACTGTGGTAGAGCTATGGTTTAGGTGTCATTCGAAAGCCTATTTATCCAGCTACATTGTTTGTATAAATCAGGTATTTCCAGTAACCTCCAGTTTGGGCACCATGAGAATTTTCGGAGTGTAGATATTATCACCCACATGATCATGATGATGGACTGAGTGAAAAATATGTAAGTCCACAAGGAAAATGCCTTGCTACCTAATATGTGTTCTGATTTCGACCGATCAGCTACCGAAGCTCCCAGTTGAGGGAATCGTCTGCAATACTCAACAACTCTGGTACTTATCTCAGGTGAAGTACTTCAAATCACATAACATTACGTTTTTGTCCAGGTAATATACTTGCAGGGGCGGCGCAAGGGTGCTACGTGGGCGTGGTGGTGGTGGTGGTGGGGGGGGGGGGGGGGGGGGGGGGGGGGGTGGGGGGGGGGGGGGGGGGTGGAAGCTGTTGCATTTAAGGCCTAACGATGTGTCAAAAACTCTAACATTGTCACATTTTAATGCCACAAACGTGTCCGAACCCCATTACATCTGCACAATTGAAAGCTATAGTAATAAAGGGTTCAACAAAAGAAAGTATACCACTTTGTTTATTTCATTTTGAGTAATTTCCAATTTGGTTTTTACCAAATAGGCTAGATAGGCATTTAGATGAATCTTTTAGGCATAATTTGATACCAAATTTGCCCCCTAACAACAAAGATAAACCATGATTAGCACCATTTAAAGGAAAATATCCCATTTTCAAAAGTCGCATTTCCAATATACAGCACGAGAAGATTTGGTTAATCTGTCCATGTTCTACCCATCCATAACATTCCTTTACATTCAAATCCTTCACCCATGCATCAGTTTACATTTGAATTAGCCCGCGCATTGAGGGATATGCGCGGTGATCAGTACGGGATAAATACGGCATATGTGTGTGTTAACAATTGGCCCTTTCTTCTCGTGCTGTGTATTGGAAATGCGACTTTTGAAAATGAGATATTTTCCTTTAAATGGTGCTAATCATGGGTTATCTTTGTTGTTAGGGGGCAAATTTGGTATCAAATTATGCCTAAAAGATTCATCTAAATGCCTATCTAGCCTGTTTGGACAAAAACAAATTGAAAGTTACTCAAAATGACATAAACAAAGTGGTATACTTTCTTTTGTTGAACCCTTTATTCCAAACCTCATAAAATATTCACATCAAATGTATTCAAAACATAACCACGTTGGCGGACAATATGCTGCTCGCTTTTATTTGTTAATTACCTTTTTAGGGATGTTCTTCGATAACCTGCTTCATCGGTCTTTTATTCATCACATCAACTCATCTTCACAGTGGCGCGTGCTGAATTTCCCTGATGGGAAGTCAGAACCGTCAGGTTCTCCATTCCCCCAAATGACTTGACACTATTTTGGGGTTTACTGTTGGTGAAAACTGTTTTGAATTTTTTTTGATATGCAGTACCCGAATCTGGCTATGATTAAGATACATTTTGGTTGATATTTCAGGACTTATGCGTGCGTATAGCGTGCGAAAATCTTCTTTTTTATATTAATTTAAAACCCATTCAATTACCCTGAATGGGTGCAATTTCCTTAAGGTGTGGGAACACTTTTTAGGCTTCCCCGTTTTCCTCTACTCTCCTCTTATTCCCATTCTTTTATTTTCCTTTCTTTTCTTCCTTTCTCTTTACGAGGGAGGGGGTTGCTCCCCTGCCCCCTCCCCCTGTGGCGTCGCCGCTGGGAATTTGTAACTTCTGTAAGGAAGATTTCTCGAAAATAGTACTTTTTCACGATACATTTGAATCTACAAACAGCTTTGCGTCATGACGCGTGATCAAACTTTATCCCTAAAATAGCAATAAACCTTAATTTTAAAGCTGGCGTGCTTGTCGATAAATATATATGAGAAGAGTAGCATTCAATAATATGATAGCTATGTGTATAAATGGATGGAGCTTTTGTGGCTAGTAATAATTTGAATAAAATATTGGATTATAAGACATTTGGTATCAAAAGTAGCTTGTTAACGCAACCCCTGATTGAGACGCATCAACTAGCAATTCATGGAATCTGACCTATAGTGCCATAAAATCATAATGCGTTCTTAATGCAGTATTTTATCAAATGGACTGGTCAAATGGGAAATAGCACCATAAAGGATTGGTGAGCTTTGATGGAATTAATTAATCCATTATGAATGGCTGTTTGAGTGAAAATGTCCATTCAATCATTATCAAATTATATGATCAAATTTAGTTAGGGTGTCTGACTAGTCTCATCAATACCTTAATCAAAGTTAATTGAATTACTGTGTAGTTGATCTCTCAACCAGCTCCTGTTCATTCAGTAACAGAGAGGCGTTTTACTGTTGATGAACCAACTACTTCGCACGCATCTTGTATTAGATGCACTTGCCTCATTTGGTTGACCTTGCGTAATATGGAGTTAATGCGAGATCAACCTACCAACACGGTTAAATGGACTTCAGTTTTACGTATTACGTATAGGCTAGATCTGACGGTTATGATTTGATAGTGTTTGCCCATTAGATGGAATTTGTACATGCGCAATAAGGTAATAGCCGGCTATATACAATTTTGGCGCGGTTTTGTCATCTCCCTTCAATTTACATTGACGTTATATATATATCATATATCAGTAGGCTCTGTCGCGTTCAATGACCTTACTTGAACACGACATTTTAATGTTAAAATACATCTGGTAATAATACGACCCAACATACAGGGTGTTCTATTCCTGAATTTACGAGGCCATTTAGCAGTCATGAATAATCATTTTGAGATGAGCTGCAAACAAAGCCGAGCAGCAATTTCAAGTACCATCCTATGAAGAATATGAAAAGACCCAAGGAACCCACTACCAAATTTAAGACCAAACCTCCAAGCTTGTCAGAATTGAATGCATACCTCCACAAGCAACTCCTGGAACCAATCGTTTTCCTTACTTAGTATTGAAGAAGTGCGTAAGATCATCTGTGGCATTTGGAGAAGTGCTTCAATCCCTACCGACTGGAAAATGGGGGAAACAATCCTCATCTCGAAAGAAAAGAATACAAATGAACCCGCCTACTTTAGACAGAAAACTGTGAAGAATTTTGGCATGGCCATTCTTGTTCAAAAAACCATTGAGTACCTAACAGAGAACAACAATATTTACAAATCTGTCCAAAAGGGCTACATGGGGAGAAAATATCTGGTTGTGTTGTACACACAGAAGCCTTATAGAAATGCTACAAGATGCCAAGAAGAAAGGCAAGCCAATCGTGACAACTTGGTTGGATTTACTGAATGCATATGAACTGTGCCACACAACCTCATACAATTTCCCTTGGATTGATACTATGTGCCGGAACATCAGGAAGATCATAGTACACAACTAGGAAAAAGTGTATTTCAGGTCTCAGATACTGGTATTCCAGTATGGTTCAATAGTGGAATATAAAAGTACGATTTTACTGTTCCAGTATTGTTCGATACTGGAACACCAACTTTTTGTTCCAGTATCGTGCGATACTGGAACGTTTTCGTGCGATACTGGAACGTTTTTATGTTCCAGTATCGGGCGATACTAATTCACATTATACCAGTAAGATTTGTCCCAGTATTAATAATAATAATAATACATTAATACATTAAATTTATAAAGCGCATACAACAAAAATGTAGTTCCAGAGCGCTGTACATACATATAAAAACACAACAATATACAAAGATGCAATCATAAAAATAAGTGAAAGTGATATACAGAATAAATCATTAAGAACTCCAGTATGATACAGATGCATAACTATTAAAAATATACATGAGTTACAAGTTGAACGATACTGGTACATAATTATGTTCCAGTATCGCCCGATACTGGAACACTGACTTTGTACCAGAATCGAACGATACTGGGTGTTCCAGTATCGGACGATACTAGTACAGTCCAGAATATGGGACCTAAAGTACACAATTTCCTACAACTACTATTTGGCATGGCACACATCAAATTCAAATAATCGAGACATGTACAACATTGGTGTCAATTGACAGATTGCAATGAAAGATTTATTTTCCAAAAAAAATTATGACAATCGGTCAATGCGTTCTTTTGTTACGGTGTTTTGACCGAAAACCTGCCAAAAAACCAGTAACAATGCCCAAGAATAGAATTTTTCAGGATTTAGAGAGCTCAATTTGTTAATAATTTAACATTCAAAACACCATTTACACATATTTCTTAACAATTGAATATCTATATACCATGTTTAATAAAAATATGGTAAAATTATATTGCATTAAGCTAAAATAACCTAGTGAAATTGGTCATTTTGACCAGTTTAACTGACCGCAATCAAAAATGACTAAGTCCAGCTAATTAATATGCGTAAATGTTATAAATCCAGATGTTAATGGTGTATTGCAATCAAACTTGGTATACTGGCTAACTGTATGATACCAAATCTTTTAAACTATAATTTAGTTTCATAAGCACATTAAATATGCAAATTAACTAATTATCTATTCAAGTCATTAATATGCAAATGAGCAATGACCGACAATCTTGTTCCCATCATAAGAGTGATATATAACATGTATACCCAATTTGATTGACAAATATTGCTGCATTTAGAAATTACAAGCGTTTCCATTTCTTAAATATCCATATTTAAATTCTCAGTCTTTTACTCACATCGTGCACTTAAAGGATGCAAAATCTGATCGTATCACTAAATGGACTGAAGTGTTTAGTACAATATCGCAGGTTAGGTTTATTTAAAACGGCCCAATATATACAAGTTTAGAGCTAATTTCGAAAATTGGTAAAACAATCCTAACTAAAAAACTAGATGATAGATATTTATACCTGAATCAAGGTTACATAGTGTAAGGTCATGCCTACCATATATGGCAAGCTCACTGCCCTATAGGGAGTGCACAATGTGAGGATAATCAATTTTATATAGGGGTGTTTTCAAAGTGGAGAGGCATACATCATATGCAGAGCTTTTTTGCATAAGGGCTTACAGACCACTCCTACATGTTACTCATTTTGTATTATTGGTTAATCAAATTATTGTATGGCTGTCTTTATGATTTGGAGCAGTGCATCCATGCACGCGAATTGAGGCACCAACAATACAAGCCACAATGAGTAACAGGTAGAAGTGGATGTAGGCCTTTTTGCAACACATCTCTTCAAGTAGTTTTTCACTGGTGTAACGCTTCCAGTGGCAGACTCTGTGTGTGTGCATTGTGCTATGCCTTCTACTATGATGAGGAGTTCGTGCGAAAACAGAGGCGTGGACAACTGACTATATACAGTGCTTCATTGGAGTATTCCAAGTCTGCCCGCTATTATGCATTCTGTTTCTAGCCGTCTTTAATCTCTGTCTTGACCTACTTGACCAATCTCATCATCAGAGCATGTGTGGTCTAGTGGATAGCACGCAGGGTTCATAATACAAAGGTTGTGAATTCTAGCCCCACGATAGCCAACATGTTTGTATCCTTGGGCAAGGTATCTAGTCTTAATTGCCTCGTCGACCCACGCGAGATTGGGGATATTACAATCTAAGTGTTAATACATTGTGTGCGCCGTGTCGGTAGCCTGGTAAATGAAGCGAAGTGATTGTGACGATTTCCAAATGGCAGCAGAAACCAGGGGTTCGGAAGTCACGTAGAAATGGTGGTCCCGTGCATCGGAAGAGCAATACCCGAGCACGTTAAAAAGGTTACAGACTCTTTCGTAAAGAGTAGGGGATCATCCCGGTCTGTATCTGTTATCACATAACGGACTCCAATGGAAATAAGCTATATAAGCTTATTGGGTTATCCAGGGTCGCAGGACCCAAATGATCTCAAATCAAATCAAATCATCATCTTGGATACCGCACGAGTGATTCTATTTCAGCTAAAGCATAATGACGACCTAATACTCTGGTAGCCAGAAGCACAGCGGGTTGTCAGTGACTCATTAATACCACAAACGAATTCCTTAAATGGTCAAGAACCATGACAGCAAAGCCTGCTAAACGTAAATTACATGCCATGACAAAAGTGGTTCCAAATACAGAGTAGGAGCAGAGAGGCCATAAACACAATATAAACCCTACTACCCACAACTAATAATTGACGGATAGCAAATCACATATTATATCCACAGCCAACCAATGAGATTCCTTGGGAAACTAATATATGAAGACCTGAAGGACGATAACATCAGACTAATGGTTGCCAGGAAGATGTCTGCTATGTTAGAATTAACAGATGCAAGCAGATTAAATGGAATCATGAAGATGTGGATATACAATCATGTGATCATCCCAAAATTGGTATGGGGATTTACAATTTACAACTTCCCAATCACGTACATTGAGAGACTAGAGGCAACATGCACAAAGCACCTAAAGAGATGGACAGGAATAACCAGAAGAACTACAAAAAGTGCTTTATACAGGTCTAAAAGACGACTCACCACCTCAGTGAAATGTATGCAGATTACCAAATAGTATCCTAACAAGCACTTCAGAGATTGAAAAAATCAAACACTGTACCAATGAGGTCAGACTGACAAAGAAGGCTTGGGGTTCAAGAAGAATCAGAACCTGATTAAATACATGACCCTGAAAGAACATAGGAATTGCCTGACCAGTTTGGTTAAAGACGTACACGGGGACGAAATGCTAATCTACCTTTATGGATGCGCAAAACAAGGACGGTGGCTGCGATGGGATTCATCCATGTCGACACATCATGGATGAAGCTCATGTATATACGGACGCCAGAACTCCTGTCATTCCAGATTAATGCAATCCATGACCAGCATATATTTATGTTAACGATTCCTAATAAAAAACAAACAAACAACAAACACCCAACACCAACTAGCCTAAGACTATGGTGCAAGACAAATAATATGTGAGTGGGACTGTGCCAGTTATGCCACCACCGCAACTGCACCCGGTTTCACATCCTGAACACACTCAGAGCATTTGTATCAGGACTGATACTATATGTCGATGAAGCACACAATAACAGATCTACATCACAATCTCAAAGATTCAGTCCTAACATAGCTTTCCAAAAAGCAGATGGCATAAAATACCGTAACCTAGTCTTGCCTTACACAAAACTAAAAGAAACAGACATCCGGAGAAATGCTAGTATCTAGAAAACTGCTGGTGGATGAAGAGCACTCACTGATAATCTTTCCCCCAGAAACTGTTGAAACAGCCAAACGATCAGACATTACAATTTTCTCAACTTACACTTAAAATGTTATCATTATTGAATTGACAGTCCCATCAGAGGAGAACCTTGCTAATGCATTCGCAAGGAAGAGATGCAAATACCAATACCTTGTAGCAGACTGCGAAAATAATGGATGGTCTGTGAACTACTTTCCCATAGAAGTTGGGAGCAGGGGGATATACAATACCACGTTCAGCAAATGTCTGGCCTCCCTAAGAATCCCTAACTGGAAAAGAAAACACATCTTAGACATAGTATCCCAAACAGCTCTGCGAGCAAGGTACATCATCTGGCTTTACAAAAGCACCAAGGCGTTCAGACAGTCAGGGTTGATACCACCTCCAACGATATGCCATGAGGGACGCGAAACGGATGAGTGCTCACAAACCGGTTTAATCCGCCAATGTCTGGTCCAAAGCCCAGAGATCTCAGAGCATAATATATTCACAGATGGGATTAATCATGTTCATTGAGATTGGAACTTTGAAAGGTATTTGTATACATTATTTAAGTGTTTACGCCTTCCTACTTTAATGTTGACTTATGATACCCTAATGGTGATAGCAGACGATATATATAGATGATATGGGCTGGTTCCTACACGCATAATATATCAATATTGGATGTGATCATCAATTCATAATTCTTCGCACACTCAATCTGTCGTCTGTCACACATATTAATACACATGACTAACCAAATTGCCTCCAAAATGTCATTTCTAAAAATAGCATAATAACAACACATGTACATGTATATACGTCCATGCTTATTTACCTCCATGTGTCTACTAAATGTAGTCATCCACACCCTCTGATATAAAGGTAAATTACATGTAGTCATCAACACCTGCTATACTTCGTTTAGCATCAAATTGCCGAAAATCATGAGACTCATATCTATCCGCGCGCAAATAGAATCGCTATTGGAGCACGCATATATTCTTGTAAGTGTACTTCGCGTATCGTACATGACAGCTGCAATTATGCTTGTCGCACACGTAAATTTACATCGGAGTAAGGATTACATTTGCGCTCGGATGAATACAAGCCTCACAAAGTTCGCTGATTTGGCACTGAACAAAGTATAGAAACACTGTTTGGGGAATCATAAATAGAGGTCAATCTATATCTTAAACAAGTAAACATCAAAACATAATAGTTTTGAAAGAGGAATCCATGCCTACCTGTATGACTCTTTGATATTTGAAATGATCGATTTCTGCGAATCACCTTTCGTTATATATCTTATGAGTACATTAAACCCATGAAGCGTAACACTGTGTCGCCATGGTAACGTCAGGACAATATTAGCGCAGCACATCATCAATGTAAACATTTCTATACTATCTATTCATCTAAATGTATAATTGTACTAAATTAAAACGTTGCGCCGTCTCTTAGAATCATTAATGATCAACACCAAGTTGCTCACGACAACCATGCGTAAAACATGGAGTTAGGCAGTTGCGAGTTACGAGTGGACTTGCTTGGCGTGGCAAGAGCTATAAATATTCAAATAGATCACCATTTACGGTCCATTATCGTTATTGTTTTTTTAATGAGAATGCAGAAAACCGACCATAGATCATCCAATAATGAAGGTGTACATTTACGGTACCGATTACACTATGCAGTAGTTTTGTAATTATTTAACAAAATAGTTTTGAGGCATGAGTGCTTCATTACTGCCAACTGTAATGTCCCTATGGTGATCGTATGAATGTGTAAAACTGTACAAATTAACGTGATCAGGTTGCAAAAACCAATGAATATTTCATGATCTGGATAACAGGTCCAATGACTTTGTATCAATTGATTTAAGGATATTGTGAACCTTCTTAAAGTTTCATTCTGTAACTGAGAAGTTGCGAATGGGGCGCAGCCATAAATGTAATTGTTAATATGGAGTTGTTAATAGAATGTTCACAGAACCTGATTTTAAAGTAGACCCTCGAAGTAAATAATAATAATAAATAATAAAGGTCTAAATTTTATTGTCATCGCAGCCAACTGGCTGAATTGCAACAACATTACAAATCAAATACATTAATAAACAATGCAACGTCCAGGCAGCAGCTAAATCAGCGCCAAGTTGCGACATAAACCAACATGAACAAACATACATAACCCCTATATAGTAACCCCCAATAGGCAATGTAGACTAAGTGCCTTGCCCAAGGACACAAACACATTGGCACCAGCGGGGCTAGAACTCACGACCTTATGATTATGAGACCGGCAACTACTCCACTGGACCACACATGCTCTACAAGTAATTAGTGTACATATATGTTGACACACCAACAGATTGGTTTGAACAAATGTGATGTATCGCCATAACACATTGAACAGCCCTGATTGTATTATATGCGTTTCAACCAATCACCAGCGTTTTAACACCCAATAGGGCTATATGCAAGAAGTTGCCACTGCGCGCCGAATTAGTAAGAGGGCTATAGTACATTGACGTAGTAGAATGGTTCTGTACACTGTCTCAGTTAAGAGTGTGTGGAAAACATGATAGATCCATAATGCACAATGGAGACATGACATAATGTGTGTTTCGGCCCCTATCAACCACACGCGTAGTGAGCGTTGCATAACCCTATAACCATATTCACAGAGTTACTTTATTTCCGTACAGGTCCAATTGATAGTCTCTATATAAGATGACGTAATAAGTTGCGTCGTTGAAACGTCACAGACATGTTGGATTGTGCCTTGCCCTTAAAGCTGTCTGATTTTATGGGAGTTTTCACACATGGGGCTGACAAGTCTCACACTTTTAGACGCTTTGACGTCATTTACCTTTTAGCTTTAGTCAAAGTTATAAAATACCTACTGCCTTTATCTTATTCTATACTGACACTAAATATATATTTGCCGGACACTTAGATCTTTGACTATTGATCATGTTCTATTGTAACAATTCACGTAATGGCAAACGGATATCGTTACATCTGCAGCCAATCCGCTGAGATCCGTATTAGAAAGGATAAGCAACCCATAATGGCGTATTTATAATGATGAAAGACAGGGGAACATTATTCGTGCGACTTCGTCAATTTTGCTGACGCTATTGAAAGTCTTGGCGCCATTCCGGTTCCTGCGCATGCGCCTCTCTCGGTGTTCTTGATTTCCGGTAACACGGTAGTATTCAATCTGCACAACCATATTTTTTATAAATAGCCTCCCGGATATTCCAGTTTATTAAATGATAAGGTAACAAACTTTACCTGTCTAATTGAAACGATTTACGGTGTTGATATACTATTGTAAAGGATATATATCTTTGGATAAATTCACCATATTTACAGAAGCGTACAATTTTGTTTTATTTGCACTGTTACTAAATCAATACAGAACAAGTAAAATGAAAATACAAATAATAAGTGATACCTTTGATCGAAATTGGGGGATTGGTACCTAATATGGTTATATTTTAAACCAAACAAGTATTTCGTAATCAGTTTTATAACTGCACACGTATCATTGGTGATCACAAAAGCTACAAACGGTAAACTTCCATTTATTAAATATCTACAGAATCTTTCATAGTTTACTATTAACAGCTTGCAAATGGTACAGAAACAAACTAAAAGGGCAATCAAGAAGATTTTAAGAAATGAGAAAGTAAGCATCAGTTGGAAAGAAAGTATCAATTGATTTAAGGATATTGTGAACCTTCTTAACGTTTTATTCTGTAACTGAGAAGTTGCGAATGGGGCGCAGCCATAAATGTAATTGTTAATATGGAGTTGTTAATAGAATGTTCACAGAACCTGATTTTAAAGTAGACCCTCGAAGTAAATAATAATAATAAATAATAAAGGTCTAAATTTTATTGTCATCGCAGCCAACTGGCTGAATTGCAACAACATTACAAATCAAATACATTAATAAACAATGCAACGTCCAGGCAGCAGCTAAATCAGCGCCAAGTTGCGACATAAACCAACATGAACAAACATACATAACCCCTATATAGTAACCCCCAATAGGCAATGTAGACTAAGTGCCTTGCTCAAGGACACAAACACATTGGCACCAGCGGGGCTAGAACTCACGACCTTATGATTATGAGACCGGCAACTACTCCACTGGACCACACGTGCTCTACAAGTAATTAGTGTACATATATGTTGACACACCAACAGATTGTTTTGAACAAATGTGATGTATCGCCATCACATTGAACAGCCCTGATCGTATTATATGCGTTTCAACCAATCACCAGCGTTTTTAAACACCCAATAGGGCTATATGCAAGAAGTTGCCACTGCGCGCCGAATTAGTAAGAGGGCTATAGTACATTGACGTAGAATGGTTATCTAACTGTACACTGTCTCAGTTAAGACTAAAGAGTGTGTGGAAAACATGATGGATCCATATACAATGGAGACATGACATAATGTGTGTTTCGGCCCCTATCAACCACACGCGTAGTGAGCGTTGCATAACCCTATAACCATATTCACAGAGTTACTTTATTTCAGTACAGGTCAATTTGATAGTCTCTATATAAGATGACGTCGCAGACATGTTGGATTGTGCTTTGCCCTTAGAGCTGTCTGATGTTATGGGAGTGTTCACACATTGGGCTGACAAGTCTCACACTTTTAGATGCTTTGACGTCATTCACCTTCTAGCTTGAGTCAAAGTTATAAAATACCTACTGCCTTTATCTTATTCTATAGATGATGTGACCGTTGTTTACATCCAATGATTATCAACAAACGCAACGGTCGAAGGGACTGGACTGTCGATACACGCTTGAGGGAACACCATATAACCACAACACTGTCCGCTATGCCGTATTGCCCTTTATAATGCTTTGGCGCGAGTTTTAAAAAGCACGGGTCCTAAACAAAACAGGATGCGTGCGCAAACTGCCGGGCAAAGAACAATGGCAACTAGCCACGTTTTGCCCGGTGTGACGTCACCTGTCACCCCATCTATACTGACACTAAATATATATTTGCCGGACACTTAGGCCAAACAAAGAAGAAGGTCTGTCTCAGAAGCCCGCCCGCATTGGTATGTGAAATGAGCTACAGCGCGTAGGTCTATGCGCTGGGGGCTAAAAAAACTGTTTTTTATTTATTTTTTTATTTTTTATTTTTTTAAAAAAAGTTTTAAAAAGTTCTCTGTAAGCTTGGATAAGCAAAAAAATAAATAATCGCCTACCTCATAGCCTATTTTCTAAAAAAATAAAATAAAAATAAAATCGCACAGCACTTAGTTTTTTTGCACAATGTTTCTGAGACAGACTTTCTTCTTTGTTTGGCCTTAGAGATGACTAATGATCATAATCCATTGTAATCATTCACGTAATGGCAAACGGTTATCTGCAGGTAATCCGCTGAGATCCGTATTAGAAAGGATAAGCAACCCATAATGGCGCATTTATAATGTTGAAAGACAGGGGGAACATTATTCGCGCGACTTCGTCAATTTTGCTGATGCTATTGAAAGTCTTGACGCCATTCCGGTTCCTGCGCATGCGCCTCTCTCGGTGTTCTTGATTTCCGGTAAGACGGTAGTATTCAATCTGCACAACCATATTTTTTATAAATAGCCTCCCGGATATTCCAGTGTATTTAATGATAAGGTATCAAACTTTACCTGTCTAATTGACACGATTTACGGTGTTGATATAATATTGTAAATGATGTTTATCTTTGGATAAATTCACCAGATTTACAGAAGCGTACAATTTTGTTTTATTTGCACGTTTACTAAATCAATACAGAATTAGTAAAATTAAAATACGAATACTAAGTGATATCTTTGATCGAAATCGGGGGATTGGTTCTTAATATGGTTATATTTTAAACCGCACAAGTTTTTCATCAGCGCTGCCAGAAATTGCTCTTTTAGAAAGGTTCATCGACTACTTGCGTTAGCCGATTTTGAAGGTATGATTAGATGATGAGAATTAAATTACGATGCTGATCAATGGAGACATCCCTTGCCCAACAATAAGCCCACCATTTTGCTGCCATTTTAAAAACATAACAATACCCACAATATAATTTATTGTAACAATATCCTCCAATCTCTTGATGGATTTAATGTTTCCAGGATTTTTCTTGAACAATTCTATCAGCTAAGGATTTGATCCGTACAATCTTACAACAGAATGAAGAATAAATGAGAGCAATTTATAAGACCAGCCATCTAAACACGATTGGAAACTAATTAGTAAATAGCGCTATGACACCGAATACAACATCCCAGGATACCATCAAAACATGATGCAATATTAAATTAGAGGAAAGTTCAGATTACTTCATAATCGATTAGTAAGCACGTTAACAGTGATCAAATATCATTATTGATGACACTGGAGATGATCTATGATAAAATAAGTCAACTTTCATTCTGAAAAAAACACCCCACCCACACCCCTGGACTCCTTTTGGAAGAGTCAAGTAATTCATAATGTTTCGAATTTTATCTTTGAAATAATAATAACGCATTTCCCAATTGGCAGATGTGTCACGAAAATGATATATGAACCAAGGACATAACTATGATAAAATGTTATCAATCTCATGGAATGTATAAATATTAATTAGCCGTATCTGTAACGGATATCGGTATCCATTATGAATTCAGGAGATTTGATGCGAGGTATTTATTATATCCGATTTCTGACTTGAGTGTACTGAATAGGTTTAGAAAACTTGTGGTTGTGTGAGACGTTGGGAGATTAGAGGGCGGTGTCCAATTGTTATTCTTTCAATCGAGTGAGTGCATAAGACTGAAAGGGAAATACTAAAATGTACTAAATTTTTAATTTAGACATGTTTAGTTGTAGGTATGTTGGCCTTTGATTGGTAATATCACAAGAAAATAAACTACAAAACATAGACACAGTATATTGACATATTTCTCTATCGATACCATTTATTGATTTTCAGCTGTAAATATGTTTAAACACGTCGGTTAGTTGTGTTTAAATGAGGTCTTATGGTCAAACTGAAGTTAAAATGAAAGTTGAGGAGACTTGTAAAGTAGAGGATACTTGTACAATTGGACGAGACTTGTACAATTGGACGTGAAATGTAAGGTGGACGAGACTTGTAAAAGTGGACGAGACTTGTAAAAGTGGACGAGACTTGTAAAAGTGGACGAGACTTGTAAAAGTGGACGAGACTTGTAAAAGTGGACGAGACTTGTAAAAGTGGACGAGACTTGTAAAAGTGGACGAGACTTGTAAAAGTGGACGAGACTTGTAAAAGTGGACGAGACTTGTAAAAGTGGAAGAGACTTATACAAGTGGACGATACTTGTAAAAGTGGACGAGACTTGTAAAAGTGAACGAGATTTGTTAAAGTGAACGGGACTTGTGAAAGTGGACGAGACTTGTAAAAGTGGACGAGACTTGTAAATGTGGACGAGATGCGTAAAAGTGGACGAGATTTGTGAAAGTGGACGAGACTTGTGAAAGTGGACGAGACTTTTATCTTAAGTGACACGTAATAGACTTTAAGATCATAACGTGAGCTTAAAATGTTAAGGTTAAAAACATCTTATAAACACCTCGCCAGGTTGTATATCATTTTAAAGCGTTAATCAGTGTTAATGACAATTTTAAAGCGTTAATCAGTGTTAAATGACAATTTCAAAAATATGAATGACTCCAAAAAACATTGAAATGTCAGTAAGAACCTTGTAATTGTACACATGTTGTATATATTTGTTACTTTGTTTTGGTAATTTAAGGTTGTAACGTATGATTGTTTTCTAAATTTTGTAATTCATGAATTTTGTAATTATGTATTTGTTTCATCTTTGTGCGGCGCATTGTGTTTCCTTGCGGTTTGATATGCGTCTTTTAAATGCCTGTTTATTATTATTATTATTATTATTATTATTATTATTATTATTATTATTATTATTATTATTATTATTATTATTATTATTATTATTATTAATTCTCAGCTCACGATAAGCCTTTTGGTACTCTGTTGAAGAAACATCTTAAATGCACCATAATGTTCGTCGTTGGTCGATTGGTGTAAGTATCCCTTACTGACTAACAATGATGTATCATTTCTACTTAATTGAACCTGATACAGCCAAAAACTATAGGCATGTCTATATCAGGTAGATTAGAGTAAATCAAACTCCATTCTCAAATTGTATTGTAAAACCCGGCGATACATTGTATGCATATTGCAAACCCTTAACAGATTTATGAAATTGATTCACAACTGTCCCATTGTTAGAAATATGCATGTTTAAGAGATCATTAGACAGCAAACCTTAACATTTGGTATAATTGCGAAAATTAACACATATTCAATGAATTTAAAAAGAGTAAACAACTGATTAAAATGTAATGACAAATTCTTAACGTTCAAAAGGCTTTTTGCTGCAAAAAATGTATCTCTAATATCGCGTTAATAATAAAAAAAAGATCGTATAACTACGCGTAACCAATCAAATGGTCTTGTATCAGCACGTGACCAATCTCACTGATTTTTTTCTTTATTGGATTATGTTCAATTCTGTTCTCGCTTTCACTTTTATTTGAGGCCAGCGTTCTAATTTGCATACTCTGGCTATATTTGCTATTGCAATTTGCGAATTGTCTGAGCTTTTTGTGTGGGGTTTTATCCCTTTAGGATCTTATCATTGCATTTCGCTTTATTTTGTTTGTTTTCACCTTATAACCTTATTGTATGAGTAGCTGTCGGGTTAGTATAATTGATGTGGTTATGATCATTTTAGAAACCCACTGATTTTATCCAATGAACATAACAAGAAGAAGTACTTGTTAAATACACATGTATAGCGAATACAAAATGTAATCGAGGACTCATTTTAAGTGTCGATTATGACTTCTAATGACGACTGTGAAAACCTGAACAAAGTATTTTAAGCTTCTGATGATAAATAAGTGTTAAGATTTACTCAAATCTAACAATGGACTGTCATGTCCGTCAATCCGTCAACATCTAACAAGGGATGCAGCTGAAACCATCATTCATGTATTTTTACAACCAGACTTGACTCCAGTAACTCACTTCTAAATGGAATTACAATATCACAACTCTCTCGCTTTCAACGATTGCAGAATATAGCCGCCAGGATTCTTACATATATATACTAAAAGAACTGATCATATAACTCCTGTAATAGTATACCTACACTGGCTTCCAATTGAACAAAGACTAAAATACAAGATATGCCTTATAATTTTAAAGATCTTGCATGATAAGGCTCCTTCTTATTTAACAGAACCATATGTTCCAGGGCATTGCGGGCTACGCTCTTCAAAACAAGGGCTTCTTCAGGAAAAACTTGCAAAACATCAGTGAGGACAGCGAAGTTTTCAGGTCACATCACCAAACTATGGAATGAATTGAATATGCTTGAATATGTGAAACTGTCAAACTCTGTACATATTTTTAAGAAAAACCTGAAGACAATATTTGTACTCTGAAGCATTTGCTTGATGTGACTCTCCTCATCTTTGTTCTCATGCATTTTTATGTTATTTTGGTTGTAATGTAGAGAAGCGCCATGAGCGTCGCTTGCGATAGATAGCGACGCTCTATAAATTACCATTATTGTTATTATTATATTGTCGCACTCCAACAAAACCACTAAAAAAGAACAACAACCAAGTTATTTATGCTTTGTTTTTACATATCATCATGTGCAATTTCAACAACAAAAACCCACTTACATCTTATAAGGTACAATACTCAGTCTTGTGGTTATCAATTTGGGGTATATTTGTTTTCAGTACAGGGTGTCTCAGAATGATCTATACCGAAGTAATACGATTGCTTTCGGTATGAACTTGATCGATATTGTCCAAACTGTTTTCATATATATCTTGCGCAACTTAGGAATTTTAGATTTTGAAAATCGGATAGAAAATACATATTTTTTTGTATGTATGTACGAATTATGTGAGCAAAAATATGAAAATACGTTTTTTTTTCTTCAAAAAGAGATATCTCAATCAAATTAATAGAATAAGTAGGAAATATTTCTCCCATAATACATGTCATATCGCAAGTGTTTAAATTTGAAACACTGTTAATTTTGTTTTGTATTTGTAATATATTTTTGACAACCGGTATAGATAATTCTGAGACACCTGTATAGTGTTGTTTTTCCCTAACCAGACACACCTCGCAACACATTAAGGTAAATAGTGCTACTTTCTTTTGCGTGTATGAAAACATTGTAATCTTGATATCATTTCACATAAACTGTATTTAAAGTTATGATTTTATGAACCAAATGAAATGTTACTTATACAGGGTGCTCCAGAATGATTAAGACCACCTTTTGAAAAAAAATGAAAAAATACAAAAACAACAGTGCATGTAAATCTAATACTGCCAATACAATGATTAACGTATTATATTACCGCTCTTGGTATGGCATAACTTTGTGAAAATCGGTGAAAACTTGTGGATCACTTTCAGGGCATTTCGAAGGATAAACCTTACACCACTTTTGAAAAGTACCGCCTAAGAAAGGATGGAATAAAGTCAGTGAGGTTGAACAATTCCTTTACACTGTGCTTCATAAACACCAAACACATTCTGTTGGTATTTATCAACTCTTTGAGAAATTAAATCAGGACACACCAAATTATTTGCATAGTCCTTTATGCCAAACATGGGTAGGTATTTAATAGATTTCAAAAGAAATTATGTCGGTCAAACAACGACTGTACCAGAAACGACAAAATGTTAAAATCGAAAATTCCTTAGAAATCTTAACGTATTTAGATTTGCAATCATAAGTACTATCGCCAGAAGAAAAGGTATTCATCGACAAATAAATGCAACTTTTACGGTATCAATCATTCTGTGACACCCTGTATATCCGTTACTATATGATATGATCAAAAATATGTATGATATTATATATAACAAATTGATACACAATTTTAGAAATATGTAAGCGTATGTTTAATATTGTGTCTTTTATTTAGATGTTAGGGCCTCAGTGCACCCTCGAAACTGCTCCCCAATGACACTTTGTGTATTCATTTATATACTGGATGCGTAGATGCGTAAACGCGTTATTTGCCTTTGTAGTGAATACGCAATGAAGTTGCATACTTTAACTGAGCTACAACTACATGTACCTGGACTTAGCCTTTTCAATTTAAAATCCAACACCTTGTCTCTGTCTACGTATACCCTATGATCAAATTACATACGTGAATCATTCTACCTGGTATTAGCCCCTTACTCTAAAATCAAACACCTTGACTTGGGTAGTCTGGAGACACTGCACATTCATCATCGGGGTAGGTTTGCATATTCAGACGATGGGCTCAAATAATATGTTCAAGTAAAGATGAAAGTCAAGACATAAAACTGTTGGGATTTAAAGTGGTCCTCCACCACAGTCCATTTACATAGTCGGCGCTGGGATAAATCGACCATGAACACCTTATACCGCGTTGAGGGAAATCCGACAGGAAATCCCCACTAGTTATCATAGTACTTATTAAAGCATGGCATT
Organism: Ophiura sarsii; assembly: GCA_035610835.1. NCBI lineage: Eukaryota > Metazoa > Echinodermata > Ophiuroidea > Amphilepidida > Ophiuridae > Ophiura > Ophiura sarsii. The sequence continues at coordinate 74,488,641 of CM069450.1, read as the reverse complement.
ATTTGTCATAGTAGGTAAACACATCAGTAGAATGCATTACCCAAACTGTCAGACCTTACTCCAAGAATGATAGAGGCGTCATTCGGGTGACATGCTATCTCAAAATATAATCGATGCGGCACCTGAAATAACGTTCATGGCATTACATCAGGATGACAGCATCATCTAGAAGTCATTAATACATCGTCCCATGTAAAGTCATAACACCTGCAGAGCCCCGTAGGTGGTGGGAGGGGGGGGGGGGGGGGGGGGGGTGGGGGTCAGCTAGCTGAAGCTGAAAACCTAAATTTATGTCACATTTTAAGGCCACAAACGTGTCAATACCCGATTACATCTGCACATTCATTCCAAAACAGCCACACATGTTCACATTTTTATCATAAAGTTTATATCAACAAGATAATAAAACACATGTACATGACAGCCCATATTATATATTGCTTTGTTTGTCAACTCACCTGGGAAGATCATGTGCCGTTGATGATCTTTAGCCATCTATCTTCATGCTAATGGTAATTGTTGGTATATACATACTGTTCGCTGGTAGAGTCATGGTTTTGTTCATATTTGTAACTTATTGATACCAGTATGTTGAATATATTGTTATAATGTTATATAACTATGTATAGAATGTAGATTAATGAAAAATCAAAAGAATGGAGAAACACTAAAAAAAGAAGAAAAAAGAAAAAAAGAAGAAAAAAAAGAAGAAGAAGATGAAACAGTTTCCAGACACCTTCAGTATGGTCACCACGAGAGTTTTCGGAGTGTAGATATTATTACCCACATAATCATGTTGATGGACAGAGTGAGGAATCTGTTAGTCAACAAGGAAAATGTCTTGCTTCCTACCTAATATGTGTTCTGCTTTCGACCGATGAGCTACCGAAGCTCCAAGTTGAGGGAATCTTCTGCAATGCTCAACAACTCTAGTACTTACCCCAGGTGGAGTACTTCAAATCACATAACATTACGTTTAGGTCCAGGTTATATAGCTACTTGCAGGGGCGGTGCCAGGTTGCTACGTTAGGGGGGAGACGATGGGCCCCAAGGGGAGAGACCCGTAGGTGGGAGGTCAGGGTGCTGAAGCTGAAAACCTAAAATTGTCACATTTTAAGCCCCCAAACGTGTCAAAACCCTTTTACATCTGCACATTTGAAAGCCATAATGATATTCCAAAACCTCATAAAATATTCTTATCAAATCAAAAGTATTCGAAACATAACGACGTTGGCGGACAATATGCTGCTTTTTTGTTTATTAATTGTTGGTTTGGTGATGATCATTCGGTCACCCATTTGATCGGTTATTTATTCTTCACATCAACTCATTTTTTCACGGTGGCGCGTGCCGAATTTCCCTGATGAGAGGGGGTCGAGGGAGTCAGGACCGTTATTACCCCAAATGACTTGACACTATTTTGGTGTTATACCTGTCGGTGAAAATATGCGTACGTAGCGCGAGAATTCATTATCATTATGTACTCAAATCTGGCTATACTTAAGATACATTTTGGTTGATATTCCTGGACTTATGCGTGCGTATAGCGTGCAAACATTTGCTTTTTATACTAATTTTAAAGCCTTTCAATTCTCCCGAATGGGTGCAATCTCCTCCAGGAAGGGGACACTTTTAGGCTTCGTTGTCTTCCTCTCCTCTTTTCTTTCTCTATCCTTTCCCTTTCTTTCCCTTTTTTTCTTTTCTTTCTTTCTTTTTAGGAGAGAGAAGGGGGGGGGGGGGGGGGTTGCTCCCCCCCTCCGTGGTGCCTCCGCTAGTTGCATGCAACGTCTGCTATCCTAAAAGTAAGATTTCCCGAAAATAATTATTTTTCACGATACTTTTGAATCTAGACAAATCTTTTTGTTATGACACGTGAACCAACTTTATCCTTAAAATAGCAATAAACCTCCCTTTTAAAGCTGGCGTACTTGTCGATTAACGGTATGTGAGAAGAGGAGCATTCAATAATTTTGAATCAATTGTTGAATTATATGACAGGTGGTATCAACAGTAGCTTGTTAATGCAAACCCTGATTGAGACGCTTCAACAAGCAATTCATGGGAATGACCTATAGTGCCATTAAATCATAATGCGTTCTTAATGCGGTATTTTATCAAATGGACTGGTCAAATGGGAAATAGCACTATAAAGGATTGGTGAGCTTTGATGGAGGTAATTAATCCATTGTGAATGGCTGTTTGAGTAAAAGTGCGCATTCAATCATTATCAAACTATATGATCAAATTAAGTTAGGGAGTCTTATCAATACCTTAATCTTGTTAATTGAATTACTGTGTAGTTGATCTCTCAACCAGCTCCTTTTCATTCAGTAACGGAGCGGCGTTTTATTGCTGATAAACCAACTAAAGAAAGTGCAAATATATAAAAGTCAAAGACCATTCACTAGATGTGCCGGTAAGAATCAGAAAGATAAGTGATGTTGATCATAGATACCCAAGACGGTGATGGATAAGTGGGTATTTTGTTTGAAGCTAAGTGTGCTTCGGACCAAGGTCGCTCAACGCAAAAGCCGAAAGCCTTTTTTTCTTGTCATAAATAACCTATCAACATCCATAAGGCCATGTGTTTTGAACTCACCACCCAAAAAGGGTGGTGGTGTTGCATTTTTGGTGACGAATCATCCAAGTCTCTCTATTAAGTTAACAACTAAATGTGGAAGAGCTATGATTTAGGTGTCATTTGAAAGCCTATTTATCTAGCTACATAAATCAGGTATTTCTATAATTGTTTGGCTGAGATATGATTGATTATATTTCGAAAGCCAGGGGTGGTGGCGGTGGCGGTGGTTTTGGTGGCGGTGGCGCTGTGTACAATCTCTATGGGGAATATAGAAAATGTTCCCAATTCTACGTTCAATTTACGAAAACTCCTCATCCCTGTATGGTACAAACATGATGTTGCTCTCATTTTATAGATTGTTTTATATTCTATAAGTTTCTGTTTCAACAAACGTGTCAACTATTATGTAACAATTGTGATCATCAATCGATTGCATTTGCTTTGGCTTTCTCCCTATCCGCTACACAGTGAACTTGCCCTAACCATCGGTTTTGCATACATGTCTATAACAAAAAAGTATTCAACCGATGATAGCAAAATTATACATTTTTGGAGAGCTCTCAAATAGGGGAATTCAAAAATGCCTGTTAGGATAGGGTGCATACTCCAAAAGAATATTTGTAAACTCTAATAAATATGAATTTTGAACGTTTGTGCTCATTCACTTCCTGATATAGTTTATTTCACCCGGTTATCCTTGACAACCATTATGTTCTGATGAGTAATTGTATGAGGAACAAATATGCACGATAACATTATGATTTGGGATAGGTTTCAAAATATCATTAAGCTTTAATCAAAATATGAAGAAAAAAACCCCGATATCTTTTAACATTCTTAATCACAACATGTTACCATTAGGCATATTTGGATTCCTTATGAGATAACCGTTCAGAAAAAGAAAGAAAAAATTATGGAGTAGAACAAGTAGATTTTGCGATACGCTAATTCGATGATCAGATGGAGTAAAATGTAAAAATCTGGACATGCAACGGGAAGGTTGGCGAGTTCAAAACACATGGCCATAAATAATACGCCACTCTCGTTCCCAGATGCATTAAATCGCTAGCAATCAATTTCAAAAGATATGCTATTGTCCATCGCGCTCATCATGGGTTCGATTTTTCGTGTAATAAAACCTGGGTGAAATAAGTGTCTTTAAACTTTACAAATAGCGTTACATCTATCGCATGTGTATTAAATTAATATGTTTCAAATATTAGAAGTATTTTAGCTTTCACCGTTGCTTTTTATCAAACTTATTTTATGTATCCCGTTTGCTAGTATTAGATATTGCAGTTGCCGCAATAGACTATCAATACCTATTCTGTTTACCGGGATTTTCAAACATGCTAGTCATGCTTACTGGCTGTAAGTAGCGCAACTCCAACCTTCTCCTCTACCACTAATTTTCCTTTCCCTTATCTCATATCTCTTTCTACTCTGCATGCTTCTTCTATGCAACTGTTTCCATACTTTGCTTTGCTCTAGGTTGTAGATACAGGAGGCACTTCCATCAGCACTCCTGTCCCTAATAGCTTCCCTTGCAGTTACCCATCTCCACGTCCTCTAAGACTGAGATGCATTGTAATACAGTGCATGTTAGTCGCGTGCCACCTGGATAGCCAAACCTTGCGGTTAATGCTAACTGACGGAGCTCTGGGGGGTAGATCTAAGACTATTGGAGTAGTCTGAAGGTCTATTGAACATAGCTTATTAGGTTTCAATCTAAAATATTGAGACTCGGGTAGAATATACTCATTAGCCTTGGCTGGCAAGTATTCTAGAAGAAGGACAACTTTGATAATAAACCATGCTGCAGGAGTTGCGACCGCAGTGATTATAGCAACAGAAAAACCATGATGACAAACCAAACCAACACTAGGGTTAAAGTCCCTACTAACCTAACGTCTCCTGGAGCAGACTCAGATTTTTCAAAATCAACTGATGACGGCATGCCCCCAAACCCGGAAGGGAGGAGTAAGCTTGACGGCAGAGCGCGCAAGAGGAGACGACTTGCAACATGCAAGACAAATATCACTATATCTACCATGAATGTGAGAACTATCAGACAGAGTCGATGTAGGGAGGAGCTTGTATCAAATCTAATCAAATATAAAATTGACATGATCGGGATATAGGAACACCGCATTGTTCATGATGACCCAGTGAAATTTGAGATCATTCTGGGCAGAACACTGATCACTACCTCAGCAACAAGAAATAAAGCAGGTGCAGCTGTAGGTGGAGTTGGGATACTACTCAACAACACAGCACTCCGATCATTAGCGAGTATCAAACCACATTCTGATCGTACACTCATAGTTAACTTCCATGGTAACCCAGCAACAACTGTAGTGGTGACCTACTGCCCTACAAATGTGGCGGAAGAGGACATCATAGAAGAGCACTACAACAGTCTAAAGGAGGCGATTGACTCCATTCCAGCACACAACATCTTGCTTGTTGTCGGCGACTACAATGCCAGACTTGGAAAGGATGAAAAATACCTACGTTCGCAAATACCTACGTTCGCAAGAAAAAAAAGGCAAGTTGTGGACATATGTCAGCCCAGGCGGCAATAAACTACAGCTGGACTACATCCTTGTCAGGCGGAAATGGCGAAACAGTGTTCAAAATTCTGAAGCATACAACACCTTTGCTAGTGTGGGATCTGACCATAGAATAGTCTCTGCTAGCATCCGATTAAGCCTCAGGAAGAGTAAGATCATCAAACGGAAAAAGCAGTACGATTGGAATCTATTGACAACTGATCAAGATCTACAAGCTAAATACAGTATAGAGGTGCGCAATAGGTTTCAGCCCCTTCAGGATGACGTAGAAACTGCAACTGAGAAATACACAAGGTTCATTACAGCCACTCAAGAAGCTGCAGAAGAAGTCATTCCTGCGAGGAAGAAAGAGAAAAGAACCTACTTCTCAAAAGACGCCCAGGTTATCGGGGCGAGAACAAAAATTGATGAAGCTTACGCAAAATATCAACTAGACACTAACAATGAGGAAAATAGCAGAGATTATAAGGATGCTAAGAAGAGCCTAGGGGAGGCTTATGATCAAGTGAAAGAGAAAGACCTTACCAATAAGCTAAGAGAGGTAGAAAATCTCTTAGCTTAAAAACATCTTATAAACACCTCGCCAGGTTGTATATCATTTTAATGCGTTAATCAGTGTTAATGACAATTTTAAAGCGTTAATCAGTGTTAAATGACAATTTCAAAAATATGAATGACTCCAAAAAATACTGAAATGTCAGTAAGAACCTTGTATGTTGTATATATTTGTTACTTTGTTTTGGTAATTTAAGGTTGTAACGTATGATTGTTTTCTTAATTTTGTAATTCATGCATTTTTTAATTATGTATTTGTTTCATCTTTGTGCGGCGCATTGTGTTTCCTTGCGGTTTGATATGCGTCTTTTAAATGCCTGTTTATTATTATTATTATTATTATTAATTCTCAGCTCGCGATAAGCCTTTTTGGTACTCTGTTGAAGAAACATCTTAAATGCACCATAATGTTCATCGTTGGTCGATTGGTGTAAGTATCCCTGACTAACAATGATGTATCATTTGTACTTAATTGAACCTGATACAGCCAAAAACTATAGGAATGTCTATATTAGGTAGATTAGAGTAAATCAAACTCCATTCTCAAATTGTATTGTAAAACCCGGCGATACATTGTATGCATATTGCAAACCCTTAACAGATTTATGAAATTGATTAACAACTTTCCCATTGTTAGAAATATGCATGTTTGAGAGATCATTAGACAGCAAACCTTAACATTTGGTATAATTGCGAAAATTAACACATATTCAATGAAATTAAAAAGAGTAAACAACTGATTAAAATGTAATGACAAATTCTTAACGTTCAAAAGGCTTTTTGCTGCAAAAATGTATCTCTTATCGCGTTAATAATCAAAAAGATCGTATAACTACGCGTAACCAATCAAATGGTCTTGTATCAGCACGTGACCAATCTCACTGATTTTTTTCTTTATTGGATTATGTTCAATTCTGTTCTCGCTTTCACTTTTATTTGATGCCAGCGTTCTAATTTGCAGACTTTTTATGTCTGGCTATATTTGCTATAGCAATTTGCGAATTGTCTGAGCTTTTTGTGTGGGTTTTTATCCCTTTATGATCTTATCATTGCATTTCGCTTTATTTTGTTTGTTTTCACCTTATAACCTTATTGTATGAGTAGCTGTCGGGTTAGTATAATTGATGTGGTTATGATTATTTTAGAAACCCACTGATTTTATCCAATGAACATAAAAAGAAGAAGTACTTTTGTTAGATACACTTGTATAGCAAATACAAAATGTAATCGAGGTTTCATTATAAGTGTCGATTATGACTTCTAATGACGATTGTGAAAACCTGAACAAAGTATTTTAAGCTTCTGATGATAAATAAGTGATAAGATTGACTCAAATCTAACAATGGACTGTCATGTGACAGCAGTATCAAAGGCTGCTTTCAGCTCAATACGAAATATTGGTAGAATCCGTCAACATCTAACAAGGGATGCAGCTGAAACCATCATTCATGTATTTGTAACATCCACACTTGACTCCAGTTACTCACTTCTATATGGAATTACAACATCACAACTCTCTCGCCTTCAACGATTGCAGAATATAACCGTAAGGATTTTTACATTACATATACTAAAAGAACAAATCATATAACTCCTGTATTAGCAAACCTACACTGGCTTCCAATTGAACAGAGACTAAAATACAAGATATGCCTCATAATTTTAAAGATCTTGCTTGATAAGGCTCCTTCTTATTTGACAGAACTTGTGCAACCATATTTTCCAAGGCATTGCGGGCTACGCTCTTCAAAACCAGGGCTTCTTCAGGAAAAACTTGCAAAACATCAGTGAGGACAACGAAGTTTTCAGGTCACATCACCAAACTATGGAATGAATGGAATATGCTTGAATATGTGAAACTGTCAAACTCTGTACATACCTTTAAGAAAAACCTGAAGACAATATTTGTACTCTGAAGCATTTGCTTGATGTGATTCTCCTCATCTTTGTTCTTATGCATTTTTATGTTATTTTGGTGGCTATGTAGAGAAGCGCCACGAGTATCGCTTGCGGTGGATACTGGCGCTCTATAAATTACCATTATTGTTATTATTATATTGTCGCACTCCAACAAAACCAAGCCCCACAAAAAAAGAACAACAAGTTATTTATGCTTTGTTTTCACATTTCATCATGTACAATGTTAACAACAAAATCCCACTTACATCTTTTAAGGTACAATATTCAGTGTTGTGGTTATCAATTTGGTATATTTGTTTTCAGTACAGGGTGTCTCAGAATGATCTATAAGTAATACGATTGCTTTCGGTATGAACTTGATCGATATTGTTCAAACTGTTTTCATATATATCTTGCGCAACTTAGGAATTTTAGATTTTGAAAATCGGATAGAAAATACATACTTTTTTGTATGTATGTACGAATTATGTGAGCAAAAATATGAAAATACGTTTTGTTTTCAAAAAGAGATATCTCAATCAAATTAATGGAATAAGTAGGAAATATTTCTCCCATAATACATGTCATATCGCAAGTGTTTAAATTTGAAACACTATTAATTTTGTTTTGTATTTGTAATATATTTTTGACAACCGGTATAGATAATTCTGAGACACCTGTATAGTGTTGTTTTTCCCTAACCAGACACACCTCGCAACACATTAATGTAAATAGTGATATTTCCTTTTGCGTGTATGAAAACATTGTAATCTTGATATTATTATCACTTCACATAAACTGTATTTAAAGTTATGATTTTATGAACCAAATGAAATGTTACTTATACAGGGTGCTCCAGAATTATTAAGACCACCTTTTGAAAAAAAAATACAAAAAATACAAAAACAACAGTGCATGTAAATCTAATACTGCCAATACAATGATTAACGTATTATATTACCGCTCTTGGTATGGCATAACTTTGTGAAAATCGGTGAAAACTTGTGGATCACTTTCAGGGCATTTCGAAGGATAAACCTTACACCACTTTTCAAAAGTACCGCCTAAGAAAGGATGGAATAAAGTCAGTGAGGTTGAACAATTCCTTTACACTGTGCTTCATAAACACCAAACACATTCTGTTGGTATTTATCAACTCTTTGAGAAATTAAATCAGGACACACCAAATTATTTGCATAGTCCTTTATGCCAAACATGGGTAGGTATTTAATAGATTTCAAAAGAAATTATGTCGGTCAAACAACGACTGTACCAGAAACGACAAAATGTTAAAATCGAAAATTCCTTAGAAATCTTAACGTATTTAGATTTGCAATCATAAGTACTATCGCCAGAAGAAAAGGTATTCATCGACAAATAAATGCAACTTTTACGGTATCAATCATTCTGTGACACCCTGTATATCCGTTACTATATGATATGATTAAAAATATGTATGATATTATATATAACAAATTGATACACAATTTTAGAAATATTTAAGCGTATGTTTAATATTGTGTCTTTTATTTAGATGTAAGGGCCTCAGTGCACCCTCGAAACTGCTCCCCAATGACACTTTGTGTATTCATTTATATACTGGATGCGTAGATGCGTATACGCGTTATTTGCCTTTGTAGTGAATACGCAATGAAGTTGCATACTTTAACTGAACTACAACTACATGTACCTGGACTTAGCCTTTTCAATTTAAAATCCAACACCTTGTCTCTGTCTACGTATACCCTATGATCAAATTACATACGTGAATTATTCTACCTGGTATTAGCCCCTTACTCTAAAATCAAACACCTTGACTTGGGTAGTCTGGAGACACTGCACATTCATCATCGGGGTAGGTTTGCATATTCAGACGATGGGCTCAAATAATATGTTCAAGTAAAGATGAAAGTCAAGACATAAAACTGTTGGGATTTAAAGTGGTCCTCCACCACAGTCCATTTACATAGTCGGCGCTGGGATAAATCGACCATGAACACCTTATACCGCGTTGAGGGAAATCCGACAGGAAATCCCCACTAGTTATCATAGTACTTATTAAAGCATGGCATTATTTGTCATAGTAGGTAAACACATCAGTAGAATGCATTACCCAAACTGTCAGACCTTACTCCAAGAATGATAAGATTATAAAGATAGAGGCGTCATTCGGGTGACATGCTATCTCAAAATATAATCGATGCGGCACCTGAAATAACGTTCATGGCATTACATCGGGATGACAGCATTTTTCGTTATGGACAATGCATCATCTAGAAGTCATTAATACATCGTCCCATGTAAAGTCATAACACCTGCAGAGCCCCGTAGGTGGTGGGAGGGGGGGGGGGGGGGGGGGGGCGGGGGTGGGGGTCAGCTAGCTGAAGCTGAAAACCTAAATTTATGTCACATTTTAAGGCCACAAACGTGTCAATACCCGATTACATCTGCACATTCATTCCAAAACAGCCACACATATTCACATTTTTATCATAAAGTTTATATCAACAAGATAATAAAACACATGTACATGACAGCCCATATTATATATCGCTTTGTTTGTCAACTCACCTGGGAAGATCATGTGCCGTTGATGATCTTTAGCCATCTATCTTCATGCTAATGGTAATTGTTGGTATATACATACTGTTCGCTGGTAGAGTCATGTTTTTGTTCATATTTGTAACTTATTGATACCAGTATGTTGAATATATTGTTATAATGTTATATAACTATGTATAGAATGTAGATGAATGAAAAATTAAAAGAATGGAGAAACACTAAAAAAAAAAAAAAAAAAAAAGAAGAAAAAAAAAGAAGAAGAAGATGAAACAGTTTCCAGACACCTTCAGTATGGTCACCACGAGAGTTTTCGGAGTGTAGATATTATTACCCACATAAACATGTTGATGGACAGAGTGAGGAATCTGTTAGTCAACAAGGAAAATGTCTTGCTTCCTACCTAATATGTGTTCTGCTTTCGACCGATGAGCTACCGAAGCTCCAAGTTGAGGGAATCTTCTGCAATGCTCAACAACTCTAGTACTTACCCCAGGTGGAGTACTTCAAATCACATAACATTACGTTTAGGTCCAGGTAATATAGCTACTTGCAGGGGCGGTGCCAGGGTGCTACGTTAGGGGGGAGACGATGGGCCCCAAGGGGAGAGACCCGTAGGTGGGAGGTCAGGGTGCTGAAGCTGAAAACCTAAAACTGTCACATTTTAAGCCCCCAAACGTGTCAAAACCCTTTTACATCTGCACATTTGAAAGCCATAATGATATTCCAAAACCTCATAAAATATTCTTATCAAATCAAAAGTATTCGAAACATAACGACGTTGGCGGACAATATGCTGCTTTTTTGTTTATTAATTGTTGGTTTGGTGATGATCATTCGGTCACCCACTTGATCGGTTATTTATTCTTCACATCAACTCATTTTCACGGTGGCGCGTGCCGAATTTCCCTGATGAGAGGGGGTCGAGGGAGTCAGGGCCGTCATTACCCCAAATGACTTGACACTATTTTGGTGTTATACCTGTTGGTGAAAACATGCGTTGTTAGCGCGAGAATTCATTATCAATATGTACTCAAATCTGGCTATACTTAAGATACATTTTGGTTGATATTTCTGGACTTATGCGTGCGTATAGCGTGCAAACATTTGCTTTTTATTCTAATTTTAAAGCCTTTCAATTCTCCCGAATGGGTGCAATCTCCTCCAGGAAGGGGACACTTTTAGGCTTCGTTGTCTTCCTCTCCTCTTTTCTTTCTCTATCCTTTCCCTTTCTTTCCCTTTCTTTCTTTCTTTTTAGGAGAGGGGGGGGGGGGGGGGAGGGGGGTTGCTCCCCTCCCCTCCGTGGTGCCTCCGCTAGTTGCATGCAACTTCTGCTATCCTAAAAGTAAGATTTCCCGAAAATAATTATTTTTCACGATACTTTTGAATCTAGACAAATCTTTTTGTTATGACACGTGAACCAACTTTATCCTTAAAATAGCAATAAACCTCCCTTTTAAAGCTGGCGTACTTGTCGATTAACGGTATGTAAGAAGAGGAGCATTCAATAATTTTGAATCAATTGTTGAATTATATGACAGTTGGTATCAACAGTAGCTAATTGTTAATGCAACCCCTGATTGAGACGCATCAACTAGCAATTTATGGAATCTGACCTATAGTGCCATTAAATCATAATGCGTTCTTAATGCAGTATTTTATCAAATGGACTGGTCAAATGGCAGGCCCGTCACCAGCTTTTGCCCAAGGGGGGTGCGTTTTCACTAAAATACTGAAAGAAAAGAAATATTTCCGATATTGCAAAATGTACTAAACGTTGCCGCAGGCAGCGTCCCACGCCGACGGCGTGGTTATAGGTTATTTGTGTCCCAGGCGGGGGTCCAGGGGGCAGATCCCCTGGCGGGGGTTCAAAGGGGGCAGAGCCCCCTTGAAGAAAAATTTGACATTTTAGATGTTTGAATGGTGAATTTTACACCTAATTTTAGCACAAAATGTAATTTTTTTGCTCTATGTTTTGTGTACATAAACCGATAATTTTAACAAATTTGTCACAATTGTTTCATAAACTAAGTCGAGAAATAATCAACCACCACCACTGCCACTTATTTTTCTCCAATTCCGATAGATCATATAGATCTGTACGATCCACAAACATTTTCTCCGCTGAATTCATTTTGTTATGGTGCGTTCATTTTGTTATGGTGTGTTTCGACGCGGCGGTCCGATTGCAAAATCAAGGAATTTTACTTAACATTTAATCCAATTTACGGTAAGTTTACGTTCGATATTTAGTTTTGGGCATAATAAAACGCACTTCTGTAAACTTTTTTGTTGTTGTTGGTCCAAAACTGCCCGTCACTCAATACGACGGGTTACTTAAGTTTATTAAAAGATAATTACCTTTCCTGACCTATGTTGCAAACATATATGACTCGATCACTGGTTGCTATATATACACTACCTGTGTCCCATAAGTAGTGAACTTTAACAGTGCAATTTCCCATATACTTCAATGTAAATTCTTGACTCGGGTCAACAACCATAACTTTAAAATTACAGCATGTATTATTATGAAAGGTTTAGCGTGTTGCTGGTTGCTTAGACATTTATTTTATCGTTTCGCCCCGCACTATTGAACTAGTAGTTATCGCCAGATACAGACGACGCTGGCCACGATTCAAAATTTAGGTTTCCGCATGTCCATCGTCGTCTGGCCAGATAGGTCAAAACATTTATGCCCTCAGCGGCCGTGTCTTTATTTGTGTCTGTAACTGGATTAGCGGAAGGTTCAACATAAAATGCGATAGTCTTAGAAAGCTGAGAGATTTATTATTACTATTAGGTACGAAAGATCTAGTTTATACGATCGCGAGTAGGCCTATAATATTTACAGGGAACCAGCATATTATAAAAAACTGAATTATATACTGGAATATGAGGTTTTTTGGAGGTAAAAATCTCGGAAAAAATCCTCGGGGAAATAATGTCATTGACATCATTTCCCCGGGGATTTTTTCCTAGATTTTTACCCTAAAAAAAAAGAAAAAAAAAGAAAGAAGATTTTCAAGGGGGGTGCGTCCGCACCCAACGCACCCCCCCTTCTGACGGCCCTGAATGGGAAATAGCACCATAAAGGATTGGTGAGCTTTGATGGAGGTAATTAATCCATTGTGAATGGCTGTTTGAGTAAAAGTGCGCATTCAATCATTATCAAATTATATGTTCAAATTAAGTTAGGAAATCTTATCAATACCTTAATCATGTTAATTGAATTACTGTGTAGTTGATATATCAACCAGCTCCTGTTCATTCAGTAACGGAGCGGCGTTTTTTGCTGATAAACCAACTAAAGAAAGTGCAAATAAAAGACAAAGACCATTTACTAGATGTGCCGGTAAGAATCAGAAAGATAAGTGATGTTGATCATAGATACTCAAGACGGTGATGGATAAGTGGGTATTTTGTTTGAAGCTAAGTGTGTTTCGGACCAAGGTCGCTCAACGCAAAAGCCGAAAGCCTTTCTCCTTGTCATAAATAACCTATCAACATCCATAAGGCCATGTGTTTTGAACTCACCACCCAAAAAGGGTGGTGGTGTTGCATTTTTGGTGACGAATCATCCATCTCTCTCTATTAACTTAACAACTAAATGTGGTAGAGCTATGGTTTAGGTGTCATTCGTAAGCCTATTTATCTAGCTATATTGTGTGAATTGTTTGGCTGAGATATGATTGATTATATTTCGAAAGCCAGGGGTGGTGGCGGTGGCGGTAGCGCTGTGTACAATCTCTATGGGGAATATAGAAAATGTTCCCGATTCTACGTTCAATTTACAATAACTCCTCATGTCTGTATGGTACAAACATGATTTTGCTCTCATGTTATAGATTGTCTTATATTCTATATATATATATAAGTTTTTGTTTCAACAAACGTGTCAACTATTATGTTACAATTGTGATCATCAATTGATTGCATTTGCCTTGGCTTTCTCCCTATCCGCTACACAGTGAACTTGCCCTAACCATCGGTTTTGCATACATGACTATAACAAAAAGGTATTCAACCGATGATAGCAAAATTATACATTTTTGGAGAGCTCTCAAATAGGGGAATTCAAAAATGCCGGTTAAATCAGGATAGGGTGCATACCCCCAAAATATATTTGTAAACTCTAATAAATATGAATTTTGAACGTTTGTGCTCATTCACTCACTGATATAGTTTATTTCACCAAGTTATCCTTTACAACCATTAAATTCTGATGAGTAATTGTATGAGGAACAAATATGCACGAGGAAATTATGATTGGGATAGGTATCAAAATATTATTAAGTTTTAATCAAAATATGAAGAACCCCGATATTTTTTAATATTCTTAATCACAACGTGTAACCATTAGGTCCTACCTGAATTTCAATAGCATATTTAGATTCCTTATGAGATAACCATTCAGAAAATATATACTTTTTATGGAGTAGAACAAGTAGATTTTGCGATATGCTAATTCGATGATCAGATGGAGTAAAATGTAAAAATCTGGACATGCAACGGGAAGGGTGGCGAGTTCAAAACACATGGCCATAAATAATACGATACTCTCGTTCCCAGATGCATTCAATCGCTAGCAATCAATTTCAAAAGATGTGCTATTGTCCATAGCGCTCATCATGAGTTCGAGTTTTCGTGTAATAAAAAACTGGGTGAAATAAGTGTCGTTAAACTTCACAAATAGCGTTACATCTATCGCATCGGTGAATGCGTGTATTAAATTGATATGTTTCAAATATTAGAAGTATTCTAACTTCCACCGTTGCTTTTTTATCAAACTTATTTTATGTATACCTTTTTGCTAGTATTAGATACTGTAGTTGCCGCAAAAGACTGTCAATACCTATTCTGTTTACCGGGCTTTTCAAACATGCTAGTCATACACGTGTGTGCGAAACAGACATAGATCAGCTCCGCACAACATTTCAATAGAGATAATCCGGGAGACACCCATCCCTCTATTGACGATTTATGTGTTAGGGAGGCTATCTGCTGCTAGCTGCAATGATCGCGAACAGAACGGCAATAGAAAGGAATGGAACCAGCTCTCTCTATATATTTCGAGAGGATACAGGCTCATGCGTGACGATCCATTTTTACTCTTCAAATTGAATTAAAATGAAGAAGTATTAATTATTTGAATAACAATGATACAACAGCAGTTTAAAATAGAAAGGAACCAAAGTTATTTGCAGACAAGAGATTAAGAGAATGTTTTAGTTTCTTTCAAACAAGCTGTTTAAAAACACGTTTTTTTTGCACTTTGCCAAAGAGGTGAAATCACCATGTCTTATACAATAAAGTGTCACTGCATTAAAATAAGTCCGACATTCATGATCTAAAATTCTAATGAAAGGGTACAGTATAGCAAATATGATAAAAAAAACCCCGGATCTAATCTCATTGATTTTGATGATGAAAAAATTGATTGAACTTTGGGCATCGATGGGTACTAATCATTTTGGGACAGCCTGTATAGTTGGCGTCAACGTATTATTAAACGTGCACAACATTTATTTTAAGTAATGAATGCTCCTAAGAAGAGATATTACATCCAAACAGCGCCCTTATTGTCTGACTTCTTATTAAAATTAAGATATGTGAATGTGTCATCAATGTCTAACAGAACATATCCTATTTGCGATAAAGATGTTTCAATACTGACACACTGGCATAAAGTTGATCATTCAAATTGTCATTTCTGAAACGTGACACACACCATCAACTTTGACTATTCCAGCGTTGAGTGTATTTATACAATTAAAAGTGTATACAAATGAGATGATAGAAAACAATATCACCCAACGAGCACGCACGATACTACCGAATTATTAATACAATTATTTCAAAATTAACAATCGTTCGTGTCTACCCAATAAAAAGAACGTTCATCGACTCGCACAACACATTAATGTACTTTCATGAATTGATGCATTCATAATGTTTGATAGAATTTAATGTCATCAACTCTTTTCATCAATTTGTCAAAACGTATTAAGAACAAAATTAAGAACAAAACCTAATCATGCACATTTTTGACGCCGCCTGAAATGATAAATGTTGACAACTATTTCATTGAGAAATCACGTTAATGGGTACATCTTGTATACCTTTGAAGAAAAAAACAGAGATGTTGGAAATATCTGGCAGAAAATTAAACAAGTTGTAGTAGAGTCATTTCCATGAGATCCGTGACCAGTTTTAGGATACCCTATTTTCTTGATGGATTTGTCAAGATGGACTAATTTTAAGGAAAATGAGCTCTTATATACCTCCCAGAAGTGCGGGCAATCGGTTTTATAGCGCAAAATCAAAAATGGCCGCCATACAGGGGCGTTAAAATTCAAATGGCTTCAATTTAGCTAAAAAGCATACCAAATTGTTCGGCTGACCACAAGGATTCCGAAAAAGTATAGTTTGCCTTACCTCCGATGTATGGTTAACGAGCTATCGGGTAAAACGTGCAAAGGTCGTTGACCTTTGCATATGGGGTCAAAATTTAAACTCGCTCTGATTTTGAAAAATGATATCTCAAATTGTTGGTCTGATTGCAAGGATTTCAGAAATGATAGTTTTTACCACCTAGAGTGTCTTTTGTACCTTACAAAGGGGTCAAAAGGTCAGGTTCCGTACGGGTAGTATACCTTGACCTTTTGACCCACACAAACTATTCCCTGTTGCCAAAAAAATACAATTTCTGGAATCCTTGTGATTATACGAACAATATGAGATATTGTTTTTCAAAATCGGAGCAAGTTTAAATTTTGACCCCGTATGTAAAGGTCAACGACCTTTTCACGTTTTACCCGATAACTCGATGCGGTTTGTAAAGTTGTTTCGTAAAGGCATTGCAGCATTGTTTGACCTTACATTATACTTGACATATAAGACAGACGCTATTGGATTCTAAGCAGACTAGGTGAATGAATAAACCGACACATTAATGATCGACACACTGTATTGGAATAGGGGAATAGTTACAGTGAATAGATGCCTGTCACTTCAAATTTAAAGTAAAACTAGTAAGCTAATCTGACACTGAACAGTGTATTATTACAGTATACTTGTTATTAGCTATGGATATTACGCATCGCGGTGTATAGGTGAAAAGGAGAGGTTGGAGGAAATCTAGAAAGAAGTACAGGGTGTATTATAATGATATTATGAATGACTTCCTCTAATAGGGATCAATGTATGCTGTTATCATTTATTCTAAATTGTACCATGAAGAGAAGAATAAACGATAAGCTTCAACAAAACAAATGTTGATGAATTTAAAAATTCACTTTCCCAAATTAGAGAAATTTAGACCTCTCCCCAAGTTAATCGTTTCCTTTGATAATTGGGATATACTGTATGTACTAGATTCATCGTCAATTGAAGTCGGCTTAAGACATATGTGATGTGATCTGTGAAAACCCGTCGGATATCGCAAAATGTGAACTAGGGATTATGGGTAATTTTAGAAGAAAAAAGAAGAAAAAAAAGAAAAAAAATTTATATATTTTTAAAAATATTTTTTTAAAGAAATTAGTTTCCAATACTTTGTATCATCATCTTTCATAAAATTTCACCTTCAAAAACTTACTTATAAGGGGGGACTTAAGGAAGTTTTTGATTTGATTTTTTGAATTTTGTGAGTGCTGTAATTATTGAACTATTAATCAAATGCATATAAAAGTATACATTTTTGGAAAGGAAATGGATCAGAGAATCCAAATTTGGCGTCAATTTTGACCAAAAAAGTAGATTTTTTGAGAAAATCACAAAATTCACTTTTTTGACCCAATTTTTTTTGAACAAAGCTAACAAAAATAATTTTGAGTAAAAAATGGCCAAATCACTTTATAATGATGTTAAGACACTAATGAAGGGACGATTTTTTTTTTAAAAACCTAATCTAATATTTTTGCAAATTTTGACCAAAAAGTGCCAAAAAACGATTTTTAATTTTTTTTTTACACTTTTTTGTCAAAATTTCAAAAAATATTGGATTAGGTTTAAAAAAAATAAAAATCGTCCCTTCATTAGTGTCTTAACATCATCATCAAGTGATTTGGGCATGTTTGTTAGCTTTGTTCAAAATAATTTTGATTTTCTCAAAAAAACAACATTTTTGCTCAAAATTGGTGCAAAATTTGGATTCTCTGATCCATTTCCTTTCCAATAAGGTATACTTTTATATACATTTGAGTCATGGTTCAATAATTACAGCACTAACAAAATTCAACAAAAAACTTCCTTAAGTCCCCCCTTAAAGTCACTTTTATTATTAACCTTATCATGTTATTATATTGAATTATGTATCTTTTTTGGCCTGTTTTCATGATTTCTTGTTTTGTAACTTTTGATGACATCACAATCATTATTCACTCATAACTTTTTTTGTAGTGATCGTAGAAAAATGATCGAAACAGTTCTGTAATCAGCACAGTTTTAGCTTTCTTATGATATAAATATCTCCAATATGAAAAATGCCACCATGTGGCGGGTTTTCACCGATCGCATCACATATGAGCGTGAAGTTTTACGGTTATCAACAATACTCTCGAAACATGGTTGCATTAAGATTAGTACAATCCACCAGATACACGATTAAGGAATTAGAGGGAAGTTAAACCACGCGGTTAAACCAAACCAGATAGTTGTTCAAGTGATTTATGTCTCGACTACTCACAAAAGGATATCAATTTCTCAATCAATTTACAAATGCTCCAGATGTCATCCGCGATGGGCAGGTCACCAACCTCACCGCCTCTATCTACGGTACCTGAATGGACTCTAATATTAGAATCCCAAAGATATCAGGTGTAAGCGAAGCTTTGTTTCGTATGAGCTTGAAGTTCTATTAACACAATCTGCTGTAAAAAAATACTTGGTATCTTGAGACCTAATTCATTTTGAGACGTAATATTACACCCGTTTCCTTAAATACCAAAGGCCTCTTATGTACTTGATACAATAAATATATTCTCATTTTTGTATTTAATCCCGAAGCGCTGCCAGAAATTGCTCTTTTAGAAAGGTTCATCGAGTACTTGCGTTAGCCGATTTTGAAGGTATGATTAGATGATGAGAATTAAGTTACGATGCTGATCAATGGAGACATCCCTTGCCCAACAATAAGCCCACCATTTTTCTGCCATTTTAAAAACATAACAATACCCACAATATAATTTATTGAAACAATATCCTCCAATCTCTTGATGGATTTAATGTTTCCAGGATTTTTCTTGAACAATTCTATCAGCGAAGGATTTGATCCGTACAATCTTACAACAGAATGAACCATAAATGAGAGCAATTTATAAGACCAGCCATCTAAACACGATTGGAAACTAATTAGTAAATAGCGCTATGACACCGAATACAACATCCCAGGGTACCATCAAAACATGATGCAATATTAAATTAGAGGAAAGTTCAGATTACTTCATAAATCGATTAGTAAGCACGTTGACAGTGATCAAATATCATTATTGATGATACTGGAGATGATCTATGATAAAATAAGTCAACTTTCATTTTGAAAAACCCCCACCCACACCCCTGGACTCCTTTTGGAAGAGTCAAGTAATTCATAATGTCTCGGATTTTATCTTCGAAATAATAATAACGCATTTCCCAATTGGCAGATGTGTCACGAAAATGATATATGAACCAAAGACATAACAATAATAAAATGATCTCAATCTCATGGAATGTATAAATATAAATTAGCCGTATCTGTAACGGATATCGGTATCCATTATGAATTCAGGAGATTTGATGCGAGGTGTTTATTATATCCGATTTCTGACTTGAGTGTACTGAAGGTTTAGAAAACGGTGGGGGTGGTTGTGTGAGACGTTGGGAGATTAGAGGGCGGTGTCCAATTGTTATTCTTTCAATCAAGTGAGTGTTTAATACTGAAAGTGTAATACTAAAATGTACTAAACTTTTAATTTAGACATGTTTAGTTGTAGGTATGTTGGCCTTTGATTAGTAATATCACAAGAAAATAAACTACAAAACATAGACACAGTATATTGACATATTTCTCTATCGATACCATTTATTGATTTCCAGCTGTAAATATGTTTAAACACGTCTGTTAGTTATGTTTAAATGAGATCTTACGGCCAAACTGAAGTTTAAATGAAAGTGGAGGAGACTTGTAAAAGTAGAGGATACTTGTACAATTGGACGAGACTTGTACAATTGGACGAGACTTGTACAATCGGACGTGAAATGTAAGGTGGACGAGACTTGTAAAAGTGGACGAGACTTGTAAAAGTGGACGAGACTTGTAAAAGTGGACGAGACTTGTAAAAGTGGACGAGACTTATACAAGTGGACGATACTTGTAAAAGTGGACGAGACTTGTAAAAGTGGACGAGACTTGTTAAAGTGAACGGGACTTGTAAAAGTGGACGAGACTTGTAAAAGTGGACGAGACTTGTAAAAGTGGACGAGACTTGTAAAAGTGGACGAGATTTGTAAAAGTGGACGAGACTTGTAAAAGTGGACGAGACTTGTAAAAGTGGACGAAATTTATACAAGTGGACGAGAATTGTAAAAGTGGACGAGACTTGTAAAAGTGGACGAGACTTGTAAAAGTAGACGAGACTTGTTAAAGTGAACGGGACTTGTAAAAGTGGACGAGACATGTAAATGTGGACGAGATGTGTAAAAGTGGACGAGATTTGTGAAAGTGGACGAGACTTGTGAAAGTGGATGAGACTTGTAGAAGTGGACGAGACTTATACAAGTGGACGAGATTTGTAAAAGTGGACGAGACTTGTTAAAGTGAACGGGACTTGTAAAAGTGGACGACTTGTAAAAGTGGACGAAACGTGTAAAAGTGGACGAGACTTGTTAAAGTGAACGGGACTTGTAAAAGTGGACGACTTGTAAAAGTGGACGAGACAAGGAAATATGGACGAGATGTGTAAAAGTGGTCGAGATTTGTTAAAGTGAACGGGACTTGTAAAAGTGGACGAGACTTGTAAAAGTGGACGAGACATGTAAATGTGGACGACTTGTAAAAGTGGACGACTTGTAAAAGTGGACGAAACGTGTAAAAGTGGACGAGACTTGTTAAAGTGAACGGGAATTGTAAAAGTGGACGACTTGTAAAAGTGGACGAAACTTGTAAAAGTGGACGAGACTTGTAAAAGTGGACGAGACATGTAAATATGGACGAGATGTGTAAAAGAGGACGAGATTTGTTAAAGTGAACGGGACTTGTAAAAGTGGACGAGACTTGTAAAAGTGGACGAGACATGTAAATGTGGACGAGATGTGTAAAAGTGGACGAGATTTGTGAAAGTGGACGAGACTTGTGAAAGTGGACGAGATTTGTAAAAGTGGATGAGACTTGTAAAAGTGGACGAGACTTGTAAAAGAGGACGAGACTTGTAAAAGTGGACGAGACTTTTTATCTTGACTTGACTTACTTGACTTGACTTAGGGCGGATGATTTTTCCGAACCACAATGCCTCTCCAGATCTTCCTATCCAACATAGCTGTCTTGATTTCTTCCACCTGCAGTCCAGTATCACGTTTGAGTATGTCAATGTAGGTCAGGGCTGGTCTACCACGCTTTCTTGCTCCGTGCTTTGGGATCCAATGTATAAGTTTGTGTACAAGCTCCTTGGACCCTCTGAAGCAGTGTCCAGCAAATCTTGCTCTGCGTTCTCTGATCTTGTCCGAGACTTTTGGCATGTCCCCATACAGGTCCTTATTTGTCACATGCTGACTCCAGTTGATGTTGAACACAGATCTTAGCATCCTAGTGTAGCATCCATCCAGTTGTTTACCAAGCTTTGGGGTGACTGTCCATGCCTCACATCCATAAAGGAGGACGGATTCTACTGTAGCTATGAACAGTCTTTCTTTGAGCTTTCTGGATAATGATTTAGCCTTCCATAGCTGACTAAGTTTGCCACAAGCTCTCCATGCAGCTGCTTTGCGTGTTTTGATGTCCTTTTCAGTGTTGTTCATCCAGGCTCCAAGGTATTTGAAGTCTTCCACTTTATCAAGGCGCATGCCTTCACTTGTGGTAATTACAGGTACTTGCGTCTGGTTGAAGGACATGTACTTCGTCTTTGCAGCGTTCATTTTGAGCCCAACTCTTCCCACTGAAGTCTCCACTCTATTGAGTAGTGATTGCGCTTGAGACACTATCTTAAGTGACACGTAATAGAGTTTAAGATCATAACGTGAGCTTAAAATGACAAGGTTAAAAACATCTTATAAACACCTCGCCAGGTTGTATATCATTTTAAAGCGTTAATCAGTGTTAAATGACAATTTCAAAAATATGAATGACTCCAAAAACACTTTTTTGTTTTTGTAATTTAACGTATGATTGTTTTCTTAATTTTGTAATTCATGAATTTTGTAATTATGTATTTGTTTTATCTTTGTGCGGCGCATTGAATTTCCTTGCGGTTTGATATGCGTCTTTTAAATGCCTGTTTATTATTATTATTATTATTATTATTAATTCTCAGCTCACGATAAGCCTTTTTGGAACTCTGTTGAAGAAACATCTTAAATGCACCATAATGTCGTTGGTAGATTGGTATAAATATCCCTGACTAACAATGATGTATCATTTGTACTTAATTGAACCTGATACAGCCAAAAACTATAGGAATGTCTATATCAGGTAGATTCGAGTAAATCAAACTCCATTCTCAAATTGTATTGTAAAACCCGGCGATACATTGTATGCATATTGCAAACCCTTAACAGATTTATGAAATTGATTCACAACTTTCCCATTGTTAGAAATATGCATGTTTAAGAGATCATTAGACAGCAAACCTTAACATTTGGTATAATTGCGAAAATTAACACATATTCAATGATATTAAAAAGAGGATACAACTCTTAACGTTCAAATGGCTTTTTGTTGCAAACAATGTATCTCTTATCGCGTTAATAGAGCACGTGTGGTCCAGTGGATCAGAAGCAAGTCTCACAATCATAGGTTTGTGAGTTCGAGCCCCACTGTGGTCAACGTGTTTGTATCCTTGGGCAAGGTACTTAGTCTCAATTGTCTCGTGGTTCGGAAAGTCACGTAAAGCCGGTGGTCCCGTGTATTCAGACGCTTCACCCTGAACACGTTAAATAGTCACAGACCTTATCGTTAAGAGTAGGGGATCATCCCGGGCCTGTTACTTGTGCATTTAAGGTAGTCACAGTCGTTGTACTGATAGGACCCTGCGCCATAATAGGCTGCAACCGTGGTTCTGACTATCCTAGGAATAAATTGTAAAGCGCTTTGAGATATGGATGTATGTAAAAAGCGCTATATAAATGCCGTGTATTATTATTATTATTAATAATAATAAAAAAGATCGTATAACTACGCGTAACCAATCAAATGGTCTTGTATCAGCACGTGACCAATCTCACTGATTTTTTTCTTTATTGGATTATGTTCAATTCTGTTCTCGCTTTCACTTTTATTTGAGGCCAGCGTTCTAATTTGCAGACTTTTTATGTCTGGCTATATTTGCTATTGCAATTTGCGAATTGTCTGAGCTTTTTGTGTGGGGTTTTATCCCTTTAGGATCTTATCATTGCATTTCGCTTTATTTAGTTTGTTTTCACCATATAACCTTATTGTATGAGTAGCTGTCGGGTTAGTATAATTGATGTGGCTATGATCATTTTAGAAACCCACTGATTTTATCCAATGAACATAAAAAGAAGAAGTACTTGTTAGATACACATGTACAGCGAATACAAAATGTAATCGAGGACTCATTTTAAGTGTCGATTATGACTTCTAATGACGACTGTGAAAACCTGAACAAAGTATTTTAAGCTTCTGATGATAAATAAGTGTTAAGATTTACTCAAATCTAACAATGGACTGTCATATCCGTCAATCCGTCAACATCTAACAAGGGATGCAGCTGAAACCATCATTCATGTATTTTTACAACCAGACTTGACTTCAGTAACTCACTTTTAAATGGAATTACAATATCACAACTCTCTCGCTTTCAACGATTGCAGAATATAGCCGCCAGGATTCTTACATATACTAAAAGAACTGATCATATAACTCCTGTAATAGTATACCTACACTGGCTTCCAATTGAACAGAGACTAAAATACAAGATATGCCTTATAATTTTAAAGATCTTGCATGATAAGGCTCCTTCTTATTTAATAGAACTTGTGCAACCATATGGTCCATGGCATTGCGGGCTACGCTCTTCAAAACAAGGGCTTCTTCAGGAAAAACTTGCAAAACATCAGTGAGGACAGCGAAGTTTTCAGGTCACATCACCAAACTATGGAATGAATTGAATATGCTTGAATATGTGAAACTGTCAAACTCTGTACATAATTTTAAGAAAAACCTGAAGATATTGTACTCTGAAGCATTTACTTGATGTGACTCTCCTCGTCTTTGTTCTCATGCATTTTTATGTTATTTTGGTTGTAATGTAGAGAAGCGCCATGAGCGTCGCTTGCGATAGATAGCGACGCTCTATAAACTTGCAAAACATCAGTGAGGACAGCGAAGTTTTCAGGTCACATCACCAAACTATGGAATGAATTGAATATGCTTGAATATGTGAAACTGTCAAACTCTGTACATACCTTTAAGAAAAACCTGAAGACAATATTTGTACTCTGAAGCATTTGCTTGATGTGCCTTTCCTCATCTTTGTTATCATGCATTTTTATGTTATTTTGGTTGTAATGTAGCCGTATTATCCCTATTAAGCGCCCAGGGCGTTTAACCAAGTCATTTTGGGTGGGCGCTTATTTGTATACTGATTTACAAAGTTGTTGACCGTCAAGGTTGCAAAATTCAACAACCTTTACGTCCAAAGACTGCAAAATTCGATCTTTTGCAATTCAAGATGGCGGCCTCCACGAATGACAATAAACACGAAACGCCCAGTTTTCTTAGGAATTTTAGATTTTGAAAATCGGATGGAAAATGCATACTTTTTTGTAACGATTAGTAGATTTCAAGTTTTTTTTCTCGAAATTATACATTATGAAAGTCTGTAAAGTCACTAACCCTTTTAAACATTAAATTATTTCTGAAACATTATTCGCATTATTATTGCACCTTCTTATTTTAATTAACTTTTTGATAATAATTTATTGTTGTGTGCATAGAAAACAATGATTTGATTGAATACGGCAATATTTGTTTAGCTTGAGTGGTTTTAACCTTCCTTTCTTTGGCGGGAGTTATGAATATAACTTATGAGGTGTGGGGTTCATTGTTTGAAATGCTGGTAGTGCTAGAGAGAATAGCTGTAAAGATGAATTATGTGAGCCAAAATATGAAAATACGTTTTTCATAGTTTTTCGATTATGTCTTGCCACAGCGGAACAACAAGAGATATCTCAATGAAATTAACAGAATAAGTCGGAAACGTTTCCCCCACCATATCGCAAATGTTTAAATTTGAAACATTATTCGTTTTATATTTTTAATATATATTTTTAAACCTGGTATAGATCATTCTGAGACACCCTGTATAGTGTTGTTTTTCCCTAACCGGACACACCTTGCAACACATTATTGTACCATAATGCACTTGGTAAATAGTGATATTTCCTTTTGCGTATATGAAAACATTGTAATCTTGATATTATTATCACTTCACATAAACTGTATTTAAAGTTATGATTTTATGAACCAAATGAAATGTTCCTTATACAGGGTGCTCCAGAATAATTTAGACCATATTGTTTGAAGAAAAAAATAATTAAAAATACATAAACAACAATATGATGATTAACGTATTATATTACCGCACTTGTACTTTAATTTCATCAGGAAATATCTATTTGTTTAGGTGTGGCATGACTTTTTGAAAATCGGTGAAATATTGTTTATCAGTGCATTTCGAATGATAAACCTTACACCACTTTTCAATAGTACCGCCTAAGAAAGGATGGAATAAAGTCAGTGAGGTTGAACAATTTCTTTACACCGTGCTTCATAAACACCACACACAGTTTGTTGATATTTAAATTAAATCAGGACACCCTAGATTATTTGCATAGTCCTTTATGCCAAACATGGGTAGTTATCTAATAGATTTCAAAAGAAATAATTTCGGTCAAACAACGACTGTACCAGAAACGAAAAAATGTTTAAAATCGAAAATTCCTTAGAAATCTTAACGTATTTAGATTTACAATGGCCAACAGAAAAGGTATTCATCGAAAAAATAAATGCAACTTGAACGGTATAAATCATTCTAGGACACCCTGTATATCCGTTACTATTTATTATATGATTAAAAAAATATGTATGATATTATATATAACAAATTGATACACAATGTTAGAAATATTTAAGCGTATGTTAATATTGTGTTAGGGCCTCAGTGGTCCCTCGAAACTGCTCCCCAAATTCCACTTTGTATATTCATATATACTGGCTGCGTTAATACTTAAACGCGTTATTTGCCTTTGTAGTGAATACGCAATGAAGTTGCATACTTTAACTGAACTACAACTACATGTACCTGAACTTAGCCTTTTTAATTTAAAATCCAACACCTTGACTCTGTCTACGTATACCCTATGATCAAATTACATACGTGAATCATTCTACCTGGTATTAGCCTCTTACTCTAAAATCAAACACCTTGACTTGAGTAGTCTGGAGACACTGCACCTTCATCATCGGGGTAGGTTTGCATATTCAGACGATGAGCTCAAATAATATATTCAAGTAAAGATGAAAGTCAAGACATAAAACTGTTGGGATTTAAAAGTGGTCCTCCACCACAGTCCATTTACATAGTCGGCACCGGAATGAATCGACCATGAAAACACGTTATACTGTGGTGGGGGAAATCCGACAGGAAATCCCCACTAGTTATCAGAGTACTTATTAAAGTATGGCATTATTTGTCATAGTAGGTAAACACCATCAGTAGAATGCATTACCCAAACTGTCAGACCTTACTCCAAGAATGATAAGATTATAAAGATAGAGGCGTCATTCGGGTGACATGCTATCTCAAAATATAATCGATGCGGCACCTGACAGTAGTGTGGGTGGTATTGACAATGCATACTCTAGAAGTCATTACTACATCAATCTATGTATAGTCATAGCATAATGTCGTTAGTAAGTAATTACAGCCACACAAGGTATATGTTCACATTTTTACCTTAGGGTTTATATGAAGAAAATCAAACAGTTTCAAGAAGCCTTTATTTTGGTCATAATGAGAGTATCGGAGTGTAGATATTTTCACCCACATGATCATGATGATAGACTGAGTGAGAAATTGTAAATCCAAATGGAAAAATTCTCGCCTTGCTGCCTACCGAAGTGGTGTCCTACCTTTGACTGATCAGGAAAAACTAAAAAGTTTGATTGTCCTCATCCGCCGGACCGTAGAAATCCTTCTGACCTCAAACCTTTTTTTCTTTTCTTTTTTTTATCGAAAATTTCATTTTGTTTTCGAATGTCTGTCGAAAATCACCAAATTCCTGCCTTTAAAAAATGTTTTCATAAGTGTTTAGAAAGTAAAAATATCCGTCAAATCTTTTGTTTTGGTTCCCGCAACAAGTACATCTCGTCTTACCTTTGGTACCTGACAAAAGGGAAAGAAGAATCCCCCACTTTTCCCGACCGACAGACCCAGCTTTTGATCTATGGACAATCATTTTTTTTTTTAGGCCTCAGCAACCGAAGCTCCCAGTTGAGAGAATTTTGTGCATTGCTCAGTAACTCTGGCAATTACCTCACGCGAGCAGTTCAAAACACATAACATTACTTTTATGTAAAGGGTAATCTAGTTTATTGCATCTTCTTAATCTTAAAAATAAAATGTCCCAAAAATATTACCTTATCTCGATATTTTGGAATCTAGTAAAATATTTTAGTCACGACTTGTGATCCACATTTATCCCTAGAATAGCAATAAACTTCCCTTTTAATGCTGGCGTGTTTATTGATGGTATAATGAGAAGAGGATGTCATATGATGGCTGTGGTATGTTATTAGTATGAATAAACTTTTGTGGCTAATAATAATTCTGAATCAACTGTTGGATTATAAGACAGTTGGAATCAAATGCGAAACAGTTTCCCCCCTGATTGAGACGCTTCAACTAGCAATTCATGGAATCTGACCTATAGTGCCATTGAATCATAATGCGTTCTTAATGCAGTATTTTATCAAATGGACTGGTCAAATGGAAAATAGCACCATAAAGGATTGGTGAGCTTTGATGGAAGCAAATAAATCGACTATGAATGGCTGTTTGAGTGAAAGTGTCCATTCCATCATTATCAAATTCTATCAAACTTAGTTAAAGGCTGTCCTATTAGTGTCATCAATAGATTGCGTAATATTGAGTAAACGCGATATCAACCTATACCAACCGTTTTGCGAATTACGTTGCCTAGATCTGACGGTTATGATAAGGATAATTGATGAATGCGTTTCTAGATTTACGCTCCTTCGGTCAACATAATCGGTTACCAATCGTGCATTGTCGAAACAAAGGTCACCGATTATATTGACCTTGCAGAATTCAGAATTTCTGTAGTGCATTCGTAGATATAAATCGACGTGAAGAACAATGGACAATGGACAATAGGAGGAGCTCTAGGAGTGTATGATTTGATAGTCTTAGCTCATTGGATATTGGAATTTGTCGAGTTAAGTATAATGCGCAATGAGGTGATATGTGCGCCCTTTTTGCGCTGGAAAATGTCCAGGCAGCTACATACATTTTTGACGCGGTTTTGTCATCTCCCTTTACAATTTAGCCATAAGATATTGCTTGGGATAGACTGTTAATGACATAAGGACACCTTAACCATAGTTCTACCATATTTAGTTGTTGAGTTAATAGAGAGACTTGGATGATTTGAAAACGCAATGCCTCCACCCTCTTCGGTTGGTGAGTTGGCCATTTATGAGTAAATACAATCCCTAGGCCTCTATTATGTATATTTTACATTTATATTCTGATCTTTAGGCTTACTGACCATCAGATCTGGTGGTATATCCCCATAGTCCGTGCGATTGCAAGGGTATACCGATAGTGTTAAAAATAATGCTTTGATATTTCAAAGCGTGGAATTGAATCAGGCATCATACGGTTGGTTCTCTTGAATATTTTCATCTGCTAAATTAAAGCAATATTATGTGATCTTTTTCAATTCTTTACAAATATATTTGTCTCTCTTTATAATGAAGTTTGACTACTTTACCAGGAAAGACTCATTAGTCGATCTTGACTGTATTTTCCGTCCATTATTCTACTAAATTACAACGCAAATCTGTTTCCAATTATTAAAGGAATTTTCAACATATTTCCCCCTCAAAAAAAAAATGTTATCATAAACAGTTACATTCGTAGCCGGATACAATGTAAACGACGTTAATACGGTGTTAAACCATGGAATTCTATTTACGAACTAAAAAACACTCAGAAAATAAGTTGTCGGGGTTATTTTAACCCATTCATGATTCTGAAGTACTTAGGAAGCGTATTGATCTGTAACGTACAAGATTATTTTATTTTAATGATATTTTAGAGGAAAACCTCTAAAATAGAGTGCGTTCCATGAAAAAGACATGCCTTTAAAGAATTTAAGCAAATATGTCTTTAAATATCATCGTTTAGATCACTTAACGTTATTAATTAAAGACTGAAGTCAAAGATATCTTTTAAAATCAATTTCATGCCATCTTGTTATATTTGGTAAAGTCATGCTTCCTACTATTACCTCTCATGCATGTTCAACTAATATTCCCGACGCTTTATCAGTATAACAATACCCTTGATCTGAAACTGTAAATAACCCTTTTCGCTTAAATGTGCAGCGAATTCACGAAAGGACTCTCAAGTTGACTCCCTAGGTATAACTAAATATACTTTTCTGATGGAATTGATTTATGAGCAACTTGATTTGGCTTGACGTGAACTTGAATAACACTTAGCCTAGGGTCAAAGGTGCTCTTTGAATTTAATTCCTGGTGAAATAAACTACGGAAGGCCAATTAACATTGACGTTATTAATTATATCATATATCAGTAGGCTCTGTCGCGTTCAATGACCTTACTTGAACACGACATTAATTCAACTGGTAATATATGACCCAACATAAAGCGTTCTATTCATGAATTTATGAGGCCATTTAACAGTCATGAATGCTTATTTTGAGAAGAACACAATGCAGACTACAGACACATTTGTCTGGTTCTGTACATCTGCTATGAATGATAAATGGATTTGACCAGGTCCTGTATGCGGGATTATAGAGGGCGCCGTCACAGGCATGACATAACTTACCAAGTGGGATAAATGTAGACATAAATTTAATTAGAAGTGAGTTGGCTCAAGAGCCTTTCAGTCATATTAATGTCCATTTGTACTTCATTGGAATGTTGGAAAGGAGCGACAGGGAACAATTGAATGTGTATGGTCTGATCACTTTTTTGGCTATGATTTCAATTAAGATATTTTGATATCAGAAGAATCCACATATTTTCCTCATTATGTCTGTAAAATCTTAGGGGCCAGAAATGTTCCATTTAGAAATTATAGGCTAAAATGTGGTGAATTACTGCCAATGGTGGTTAACCACCAGCCAGTATGTGT
This sequence comes from Ophiura sarsii, assembly GCA_035610835.1. NCBI lineage: Eukaryota > Metazoa > Echinodermata > Ophiuroidea > Amphilepidida > Ophiuridae > Ophiura > Ophiura sarsii. The sequence goes on along the minus strand of CM069450.1, from coordinate 74,457,846 downwards.
ACTACTCAATGGGCAAATTTATTGTGACCCTTGTGTTTCTAAAATAAGAATCATTGGAGTAACGCAAGTTAAATTTTGGAATGCTACAATTTTAAGGATGACCTTTCATGTAAAATAGAAAGCGTCAAGTTGAAAATAGGGCCAGCAATCAGAAAATCTACCTTTAACACATTGCTCGTGCAATAAATGGGGCAGATACCATTTTCGAATCATAGTTGTTGAGCGACCCTTTCATTCAGCGTAGTGTAACTCCCCATGTAACCATTGTTTGCATCGTAGATAGCGGGTAGGTCATAGCTGGTGTCTCTGTTGGAGGCTGTGTCCGTATTTGTATTTCAATTGCCTCTGTGATCGTATAAGTCAGATGCTGTTCTTTTGAAGTCCTTAAGTTTGATTTCATATTTGGAATCTTTTTAGTTTTCGGCCACATCACCCCCGTGAGGGCCACATCACCCCCGTGAGGAGTACGTACACGTAGCTTCCAGGTTCCTCTGTGTTCTTTCTCTCTTAACAGAGACCTCAGTCATGACCTACCAACTATATGATGACCTGCTGTCATATGGATACGAGGTTATCCAATCGCGCGAGCTTTTTGTCATACACATGTGTAATGCGTCACGCATATGATGCACAGTATATTTAACCTCCCTGACATGGTGCGACCATGCGCATACAAGCTTGATAACAACATATCAAAGAATTATAGACCTGTGGCCAACATGAAATTCATGTCCAAAGTAATTGAAAAGGCTGCTTCATGTCAGGTGACCACACATGTTGACAACAACAATATCGGCGAAGTTTACCAGTCCTCATACAAGCGGTCTCATAGTACTGAAACTGCCATTCTGAAGGTGAAAAACGATATCAACCAGTTCGTAGATCATGGTAAAGTCGTTTTCTTGGTGTTGCTTGATATGTCAGCGGCCTTTGATACAGTTGATCATTCCATTTTGTTGCATAGACTTAAATTACATTTTGGCATCGATGGCTCTGTTCTCTCTTGGTATAAATCTTATTTTAATCAGCGTAATGTCAGAGTTGCAATTAAAAACGCTATGTCTAGTGAGCACACGCTTACATACTCTTTGCCACATGGTTCCATAATTGGCCCTCAGGGTTTCATCATGTACACCAACCCTATTGGTGAGATCATCCGTCGTTACAAAATATGTTTCCATTGTTATGCGGATGATATTCAGCTCTATGCCGAGTTTGATCCTAAGATCCCTGGTGATCGTGAGCGTGTCCTCAATAACCTGTCTGCTTGCATATCTGTACATTATATTTCATTGTGTTAATGTACTGTGGTTTTTAATGATTACTTATTTATATTTGTATGATAAGTTGTTGTTGTTGTATTTGTATAGCTTCCTTATTATGTTCTTATATTTTTCATACATGTATGTTTAATATGCGCCTCGGGTTGTGTTCACAACGTGAGGCGCATTATAAATACCCTTTTATTATTATTATTATTACCTCTTGGATGTTACACAACAAGTTGCAGCTTAATCAGGATAAAACTGAGTTTTTCATAATTGCCACTAATAGAACTCTCACCAAACTTCCAGATATTGTATTAAATTTGGGTAATCTTTCAATAAAACCATCTGCCAGTGTTAGGAACTTAGGCGTTGTTTTTGACGGCACTCTAAATATGTCTACCCATGTAAGTAAGCTTTGTAAAACTTTGAACTTCCACATTCGTAACTTATGGCGGATCCGCCGCTTCCTTAGCCAGGAAGCGTGCCATTATGCTGTCAGAGCACTTGTCTTGTCTCGCATTGATTATGCCAATTCCCTCTTGTACGGAGCTCGTGAAGGTGATCTAAAACGTTTGCAACGTATCCAAAATAAAGCTGCCAGACTAGTCTTTGCATGTGGACGAGACAGGTGCTCTGTCAAACTGTTGCGTAACTTACACTGGCTCCCACTCAAAGAAAGAATACATTTCAAAATCATGTTGCAGGTATATAAATGCATATCTGGTACTATTCCGGCTTATCTACAGAATCTAGTCACGTTGTACAATCATCCTGATACTACTAGAAGTAGACACAGACTTCGTTCTTCATCTGACATAACAAAGCTCAATCCTGTTCGTTCCCACAAAAGAGCTGGTGACTGTTGTCTCACTGTTTTCGGACCTCAGCTCTGGAATAAGCTTCCTGTTTATGTCAGAGAGGCTAGGACTGTGTCTGCTTTTAAGAGTCTTCTAAAGACCTATTTATTTCCAAATGTGTAACTTTGTAATGTTGTATATGTTTTGTGTATTATGTCTGCTGTATATTGTAATCGGGGCGTTGTTTAAGCGCTGTGCTTTTTAAAGAGCGCTTTATAAGTGCCTATTATAATAATATTAGTGATTCTTTGAAATAAAAGGCTCGCCAATTTAGGACTGATAAATTATTGAATTAACAACACTCTGTTACAGTATTTCAAATGTATTTGTTGAATTATCGATAACTGGCCATATGGGAAGTACCAGAACACATGATTCAGAAGAAATGACACGGACACGATCTTGTTTACCCTTTTTCAGTTCTAGATTTATTAAACATAATTTAATAAGCTCAAGTAACAACATCAGAAATCAATATAAACAGTTTTGCAACATTACGTGCTAACATTGTATAAAGACAATAAAACGGATTGTTTTAATGAACCACAATGATATCGTCGTGCATGGAAGGCAATATAATCATACTTTAGGTCCCAGATTCAGGACTGTAGTATTGTCCGATACTGTAACACCCAGTATCGTTCGATACTGGTACAAAGTCAGTGTTCCATCGGACGATACTGGGATATATAAAAAGTACCAGTATCGGGCGATACTGGAACAAAATTATGTACCAGTATCGGGCGATACTGCAACAAAATCATGTACCAGTATCGTTCAATGCTAGGACAAATTATACTGGTAGTATGTGTACCAGTACCAACATAGAAACGTTCCAGTATCGTCGATACTGGAACAGCAAAATCGTACCAGTATCGAGCGATACTGGCAACTCTTATGCTCCAGTATTCATCGATACTGGTATACCAGTATCTGGGACCTAAAGTACACTTTTCCATCAATTCTTGGCTCTGAAATTGCAGTGTGTAAAAATGTTTCAGTATTATATTACACAATTTGCAAATGTTATCATGATGCATTGAGACATTGCATTAAACAGTGCTACATACCTCATTTTTTATCTGATAATTACATTTTATAATAACCTTTTTTGTCAACACTTATTTTGAAATATGCACATTTTACGGGGGAATATATATAATTTCAGAAAGTATCATTAAATAGATTTCCCTCAAATATCAGTTACGACTTTATTTTATTCACATGACCATACATAATGCTTCACTGTTAGATCAAAAATAATTATTTTCCTCATATTCTGATATAAATACAACCAGAGAGAGTTTTGTTACGACGAGGATCAGGTTTTATTACTGCATGTATACAATGTACGTAATTGGTACAATGATTAGCAATCTTCCGTCGGCATAATTCTGTTATACCCTACACATCAACATCGGTAGTATGCGTCGTTCTTAAAAATCATGCACTATCTCTGTGAAGGGTATAACAGAATTACTCCCATTCTGTATAACTGCTTTTTTCTGATAGCAGTTATACAGAATGTTCATGTTCCGTAACTGGGTTTATCTATAAAGTTGTTAAAAAGCAAGATGGTAGATTCGTATTTGTATACAGAGAGGGTAAACTAGGGATCGAATATAAATGGTTTTGGTAATACAGTTGTGAAGTGAACATATATCCCCAATGCAAAATCCTGGGTCTGGCATAGTTCTATTGATCTTTTTTGGAAAACTATTAAACTACGTCTAAAACACATTAACGATTGCCATATTATCTCTATAAATACCTCAATTTCCAAAGCGAAACCGCCCAATCGGAGTTATAAGAGTTACAATAATATAAACATTCAACACGTAATCTACAATCCATGACCACTAATTTAACACTTTCCACGCGGCAGGCGTCTGCAGACGACATCCCAAAATGTCACAAAATTATTAAAAAATGTCAACATTATTGAATTTCATTACCATATTTTCAATCACCACGAGAAATGCATTGAAATACATACAAATATGCCTAGTATTGGTTCAGTAATCCTTGAGATAGACTTGGACAATTGGGAAAGGTCTCTGAATAATCTGTTTTGTATATGGTAAAACTAACAGCCACGTGGAAAGTGTTAAAACTTACAATCCAATGGAGACATTTCATCTAAGTCTTCTCTATGCATATCTAAATGGTCCTCTTCAGCCGATTAAAGTTCCGTTACCAAATGCCCGCACTGTATTTGCATTAATCTACAATAGCGTTATTTAGATAATTTCTTGAATCAAATTGTAAAAAGGGGTGGGTTGTTCATATTATGATACACAGTTATACATTTTGATACACAATGTCTTATTAGTTATAATATTTTACAATTCATATTTATCATAAGATGACAACATTCTTAAATATGTAACAAAGTATTACACAGATATAATAATTAATCATGTACATAAAGGTTGAAATTTTGAAAGTTATTTCTATACATTATTTACGTGTTTACGCCTTCCTACTTTAACGTTGAAATACGACACCCTAATGGTGATTGCAGACGATATATATAGATGATATGGGCTGGTTCCTACACGCATAATATATCAATATTTGATGTGATCATCAATTTATAATTCTTCACACACTCAATCTGTCGTCTGTCACACATATTAATACACATGATTAACCAAATTGCCGCCAAAATGTCATTTTCAAAAATAGCTTAATAACAATACGCATATATCTATGTCCATGCTTATTTATCTCCATGTGTCTACTAAATGTAGCCATCCACACCCCTCTGATATGAAGGTCAATTACATGTAGTCATCTACACCCCTCGGATATAGAGGTCAATTACATGTAGTCATCTACACCCCTCGGATATAGAGGTCAATTACATGTAGTAATCCACACCCTCTGATATAGAGGTCAATTACATGTAGTAATCCACACCCCTCTGATATAGAGGTCAATTTCATGTAGTAATAGAGGTAAATTACATGTAGTAATCCACGCCCCCTGATATAAATGTCAATTAATAGTCTGTTGCTATACTTTGTTCAGTACTCACGTAAACTTTATGAGACTCGTACTTATCCGCGCGGAAATAGAATCGCTACTAGAGCGCACATCTATTCTTGTAAATGTGCGTCGCGTATATCCTACGCAGACGACAGCTGCAATTATGCCTGATGAATACAAGCCTCATTATACACAGTAGATCAAATTGTGGGGAATCATTGATGGAGCGGCATCAATCTCTATCTTAACACTTTCCACGTGGCAGGCGTCTGCAGACGACATTCTAAAATTTCACAATATGTTTCAAAAATGTCAAAATTATTTAATTTCATTACCATATTTTAAATCACCATGAGAAATGCATTGAAATAAGTACAAACATGCCTAGTATTGGTTCAGTAATCCTTGAGGTAATCCTTGAAAGTTAGGAAAGGTTTCTAAAAAAATATGTTTTGTATATGGTAAAACCAATAGCCGCGTGGAAAGTGTTAACGAAATAAGTATCAAACAATAGTGTTGATACAAGAATCTACGCCTAACTGATGACTCTATACCATTTGGTCATCAGTATGTTAAACCAACGAAGAATAAAAATCCATGGTAACGTCTGGACAATATTAGCATAATACATCATCAATGTAAACATTAATATACTATATATTCATCGAAATATATAATTTTCTTAGAATCATTAATGATCAATACCAAATTGATCACGAATTCACTGAGTGGTGAAGTGGAGTGGTGAGTTACGAATTCAGCTGCTTGGCCAGATCTAGAAATATTATGCAGTACTTATGTAATCATTAAGCTAAATAGTTTTGAGGCATTGGTGCTTCATTACTGCCAACGGTAATGTACCTATGGAAATCGTATGAATGTGTAAAACTCCACAAATAAGCGTGATCAAGTTGCAAAAACCAATGAATATTTCATGATCTTGATAACAGCCCTGTTCGTAATAATGCGCATCAACCTATCGCCACGCATTTGATCACGCAATAGAGACCTTCCGTGTTTGGACATAGCGGCCATCTCCATGATCTTGGAGATAACACTAAACTCTATTCAAGTTACTCTTGTCTAGAATGCATGTACATTTTCAAGTAATCTTACATCTTAATTTTGAGGTACAGATTGTATTGAATGAGGAGGGTAAGGGGAGGGTTGTGGGTCCAAACCGTGTTGCAAACAGTTTTGTGTTGGTAGCTATTCCAAAACATGGACGGTATCTAGGGCTATGCAAGAAGTTGCCACAAATCGTCACATAAGTAAGTGGGTCATGGAACATTGGCTTTTGTTTGGCGGTAAACCACTGTCTTTGGTTTAGAGGCAATAGATAATTGGCTTCGGCTGGACTATTTGATCCATACAAGAACAATGGAGTGTGCGTTGCATAACCCTTTTCACAGATTTACAGCACAGTTACTTTATTTTAGTACAAGTGATAGTTCCTTGATAGGATGACGTCATAAGTCGCGTAGTTGCATCGTCGCAGACATGTTCGATTGTGCCTTAGAGCAGTTTGATCTTATGGGAGTTTTCATATGGGGCCCACACTTTCGACGCTTTTACGTAATTTATCTTTTAACTTGAGTCAAAGTTCCCACTGCCTTTATCTTATTCTAGAATGATACTTAATATAGGACACTTAGATCTTTGACTAATAATAGAGTAGACTGTTCCATTGTGATAATTAAGGTAATGGCAAACGGATATTGCAACATCTGCCGCCTATCCGCAGAGATCCGTTTTAGAAACTGTAAGCAACCCAGAATATCGCATTTATGATGACGAAAGACAAGGGAAACATTATTCGCGCGACCTCGTCAATTTTGCTGACGCTATTGAAAGACTTGGTGCTATTCCTGCTCTTGCGTATGCGTCTCTCTCGGTATTCTTGATTTCCGGTAAGACAATTGAGGAAGTCACTGCACAAAGATGGATGGTCCGAATCCTGCGAATCTTTCACTTTGATGTTATAACGCGTAATACTACTGAGGAGTGTGAATCGTTTCTTTCGTCGAATGGCTGCATCAACCTTTTCACTCTAGAGTATGTAAAGAGAAACAAAAATAATCATAGCATTAGAATTTACATTACTCCTAATTAATTTACAAAATGAGCTTTTCACAAATGTCATGGGTAGTATTCAATCTGCACAACCATATTCTTTATAAATAGCGTCCCACCTGGAGACTCTAGTGTGTTTTTATGACACCATATCAAACAATATGATTTACAGTGTTGATATATTGCAAATATATTGCATCTTTGGATATATTGATTAGATTGACAGAAACGTACCGTTTTATTTTTATTTTTACTTTTACTATGCTAGTAAAGGATTTTTGGTGTAGTAAAATGAAATTACAAATAAAATGTGATATGATCGAAATGGTGGGAGGGGTAGCTAATTTGATTATATCTTAAACCGCACAAGTATTTCATAATCAGTTTTATAACTGTACACGT